>CM046037.1:49578372-50080872 GCA_025215565.1 Flaveria ramosissima | reverse complement strand
ATTGAAGAGTTAGAGAAAACTATGTCCTCTTTAAAACATGAAAATACTAATTATAGGACTCAAATCAAAGATTTAATCTCCAAATTGACTGAGGCTCAAGCCCAGCTAGTAATAGCTGAGGCTCAAGCAAGGAAGCATGCTATTTTTGAGCAAAACTTCCAAGCCATTCTTGCATTATCCTCCCACTCAAAGATTTGTTATCAAAACAAAGGTGGGTTGGGAACCAATAAAATTGCTCCACCACATTCTTATGAGTCTATTAGACAACCAAGATGTGGGATTGAAGAAGAGGTTCCATCTGCTGACCCACCTCCTCATGAGTAAAAGAATGATGCAACTATGGAGACCATCACAGGGAAGAACCAGGTAAATCAACCCACATCCACTAGTGATGATCAACCCCTAACCATCAAATCCAGAAGAAAGAAGTCTAAGGCAACAAGAAAAACTTCTAAGAAAATGACTGAATCCAAGCTAAAGATAGACCCAAAACAAAAGAGTGTGTTCATTTCAGCTGGATTCCCGGTGGTTGGAAACTCTGATCCCGGAAAGGAGTGTAGTACCAGCACTCCTGTCCTACTAAAGGATCAGAAGTTAAAGGGAATGACTATTGATGAAGAAAAGAAGAGCAAGAAACAACAGTCCTCAAATTCCCCAAAGATTAACATTGCAAGCATAATGTGTGGCTTGCAAAACCACATGGCTAAAGATTGTTACTACAATCCTGCAAGCACATATTATACAAATAATGTTAAGAAAGATATAGTCAAGGAGGGTTTCACATTTGGACCTTATCACATGGTTCAAGTGATGAGAAAAGGAATGCTTGCTTTCGAAGCAAAATTGCTTTCGAAAGAAACTCATTCTTCTGAAGGGAAAATAGCTTCGGAAGTTAAGCCAAAGAAAATTCAAAAGAACAAGAGAGTTCCTATAAAACCTTTCGAGAAGAAGACTACTTCGGAAGAAAAGGTGGTGAACACTTCTTCCAAGAAGAGAGAAGCTTCGGAAGAATGTCATGGTGCTCAAGCTTCAACAAGCTCATCTACACTGATCAACAAAGGAATGGAATGGAAGATCAAAGAAGATGTTGCAGCCCAAACCTCTTCTTTACAAACATCTATTAAACCCTCTCCCATATCTTTTGCTTCAATTATGTCATCCTCATTGGTAGAACCCAAGCCCAGTAAGGCTTGGGTTTCCAATCATAACTAACTTGTCACCTTATGTGTAGGGACATCCACATGACAAGAACAACAATGTGTGGATTGTAGACAGTGGATGCTCCAGGCACATGACTGGGAACAGATCTCTTCTTCAACAATTTCAACATTTTGATTGAGGCCCCGTTCAATTTAAAGATGAGACCGGATGATACATTTCAGGCAGAGGAAGTGTATCCAATAGCAAGTTAATGGTCGACAAAGTTAACTTTGTCAAACAGCTTGATCATAACCTTTTAAGTGTTTCTCAATTCTATGATCAAAAGCACCAAATGCTTTTCTCAAAACATGAGTGCATTATCCTCAAACCTAGGATGACAATTCCTTAGGAATTGGTGCTTCTTAGATCTCCCAGAAAAGTGGATATGTACAAGCTGGATATGAACAATGCTTCCCCATTGGATGAAGTATCATGCTTTCTTTCCAAAGCTGATGGTGATGAGTCAATTCTATAGCATAAACGTATGTGTCATATCAATTTTAAAATCATGAATAAATTGGTTAAAAATAACTTCATACATGGTGTGCCTAAAAAGGAATTTTTTTGTAGAGACAACTGTGTTGCATGTCTGAATGGAAAGCAACATAGAGTACCTCACAAATCCAAAGAAGTTAACTCTATCACTACACCATTACACTTATTGCACATGGATCTATTTGGTCGCACAAGTATAATGAGCATTGGAAGGAAATCATACTACCTTGTGATTGATGATGATTTTACTAGATTTACATGGGTATTATTTTTAAGAACTAAAGATTAAACTGCTGAAACTTTAAAATCTTTTATTCTTAAAATAGAGAATCAAATTGATTACAAGGTTAAGATCATTAGAAGTGATCAAGGGACTAAGTTTAAGAATCAAGTTCTTGACTCATTTTATAACTCAAAAGGGATTGCCAGACAATAAAGTGCTCCTAGAACTCCTCAACAAAATGGTGTTGCTGAGAGGAGAAATAGAACACTTATTGAGGCTGCTCGAACTATGTTAGCTGATTTAAAGTTGTCTCTAACATTGTGGGCAGAGGCAGTCAGCACTGCATGCTATGTGCAGAACAAAGTTCTTGTAGTTAAGCCACATGGAAAAACCCCTTATGAGTTATGGAATAAGAGGCCACAGTTTATTGGTTTTCTTAGGTCCTTTGGCAGCAGGTGTACCATACTTAACACAAAGGACAATTTGGCAAAATTTGATGAAAAGTTGGATGATGCTATCTTTGTTGGATATTCCTCTACCTCTATTGCTTATAGAGTGTATAACATTAAAAATCAACAATTTAAGGAATCATCCAACATTGTTGTTAATGAGCACACTCCTTGTGTTAGGGAGAATGGCCTTGATCATATTTTCGATTTAGAACTGTTTCCAAACTATTCTAAACCCTCTTGAGAGAATGTTTTAGCTGGAACAAGTACTCAAAGTGATTCTGATGATGACCAACTTTTTGAGTTACCAGACCTCTTCCAAGTTCTCCAAGAGTTGCTGAAAATCAAGCTCCCACAATTGGCAGATCTGATAGCATAACTATCTCAGGAACCAATGGAGTTTCAACAAGTTGTCAACACAGTGAGCCTCAAAACTCATATGGTGACAATGCACAACACCAAGTTGATGGAAGTAGTTTTTTGAAGGAACATGCAACTATTAATGCTGCTTTACAGCCAACTGATACTGATGTTATTTCTCCTTCATTCAATCAATCCTCATTGAATGAGTGTGAAACATCAGCTGGACAAAGTGTTAAAAATCTTGAGCCAAACTTTTCCAATCTGGATCTATCCATGCGAATGGATGTGATTCCTAGGCTTAGAATTCACAACACTCATCCAGCTAAGAACATTATTGGAGATGTCTCTGAAGGTGTGAGAACAAGGGGACAAACTCATAATGGGAATGTCTGCATATACTCATGCTTCCTATCTCAGATGGAGCCTAAGAAAGTAGAAGAAGCTTTGAAAGATAGTAGTTAGGTTGAATTAATGCAAGAGGAATTGCTTCAATTCAAAAGACAAAAGGTTTGGAACATATGTCCACTACCATCCAGTCAAGTACCAATAGGCACAAAATGGGTATTCAGGAACAAGAGAGATGATAGAGGCTTAATTAGCAAGAACAAGGCAAGACTGGTAGTTCAAGGATACAATCAAGAGGAAGGAATTGATTACACTGATGTCTTTGCACCTGTTGCAAGACTTGAGGTAGTGAGGATCTTTCTTGCTTATGCTGCATCCAAGAATTTTACTGTCTACCAGCTAGATGTTAAGTGTGCATTTCTATATGGGGATATAGATAGGGAAGTCTATGTGTGCCAGCCTCTAGGATTTGAAGACCCACAACACCCCAACTATGTGTACAAACTGGATAAAGCTCTCTATGGGCTGCACCAAGGACCTAGGCAGTGGTATGAGACATTGTCTCAGTTTCTCCTGAAGAACGGATACACAAGAGGTACCGTTGATAAGACTTTATTCATAAGGAAGTCTGGGAAAGACATTTTGCTCGTACAAGTCTATGTTGATGACATCATATTTGATTCCTCAAATGACCAAGTATGCAAAGACTTTAAGAGCATTATGAAGAAGAAGTTTGAGATGAGCTCCATGGGAAAAATGGTATTTTTCCTTGGAATTCAAGTAAAGTAGATGAAAGACGGGTTCTTTATCAATCAATCTAAGTATGTCAATGACATCTTATAGAGATTTGATATGAAATATTGCATGCCAACAAAGACTCCTATACCTAGAAATCACAATCTTTGTGTAGGATTGGTTTTTGTCACTTAACACTTTGTTTTTCTCTCAAACTCACTTGAATCACACTCGGTTCAGATGATGATGCAAAATCCCTTCTAAGAGTTGATTATAATATACTAAGTAACAAAGAACACAAGGAAATAATTTTCAAGGTACTTGTATATATTACTTCTCAACTTAAAGTGTTGCAAGACTCTTACAAGCATATGACATGAGTTACAATGAGAAACTATATATACTAGATCCTACAGCCAGATATACTTTGATACCAGCTGGAAACCTATGACTAAAGTAGATACTACAGTGCTAAAGTTAAGGTATCTTAGATAAAGTATTATCTAAGATAAGGTAGTAATGACATGTCCATGACTTACCTTTTGTCACCAACTAAAGATGGTAACTGTACTAACTGATATAAGGTGAACAGTGGAATAAAGTATGGTCAAATACATGGGCGTGGGAAAGCACCATGCAGTATCTCAGAGACTTGCAGCGGAGTGTCAGAAGGGCCATACTTATGTCCACTGGTTCATAGTAGTGTCTTCCGAAGGTTAATTGGCTTCGGAAGAACTTGTTCTTCCGAAGCCACTTATACTTCGGAAGAGGCTACTTCTTCCGAGGCTTGAGAACTTCTTCAAATCTTCATACTTTGGAAGTTGTTGCTTTGATTTCTTTTAAGTCTTGAACTTCGAAATAGAGAAGACTTTGTCTTCGGAAGCTGGAGTCTTCCTTCGGAAGATCCTTCAGACATGATCTTCGGAAGTTCTATCTTTGCCTTCGGAAGAACTCCATTTGACTTCGGAAGTTCTGTACTTAGCTTCGGAAGACATTTACAAGTTGTACCAAAAATGTCTAAGTGTTTTGGTTTTGGTTGCACTTGCCTTTCTAGATCCAACAAACTCCCCCTAGGCTGATGCTATCAAAACCTCACTTATTCCTACTTCTCAAAACCTTCAGCACCAGGGACAGAAAATGTTTATCTATTTCTTTGATCTTCCCTGAAGTGGTGGTGAGAAGTTTGTACAAGTCATTCATGGATAGGAGATCTAGTCTATCACTCTGAATGACATGCACCCTTTGTTGTGCCCTCCTGAAGAGAGTTAGTTGACGGGAGTTGTAGTCATAATCCCATCTACCTATGGATTCAAGTTCAAGACCTTCAACCATTTGAAGAAAGGCTTTGCCTTTGGTTGCTGATCTTTTCCTTTCCTCCTCCTCTCTTAGTCTCAACTCTTCTTCAATCTTGGTCCTAGCAGTTAGCTCGGCCAGATGAAGACTACTTAGATGATTTCTGATGTGAGTAGCTATCTCAGAGTTGGAGGGGTTGGAGAATAGCTTCTCTGCTAACTCAGCAATATCGAAGCTGCTCAAGTGTAGCAGAGATGAGACATTGAACCTGTTTAGCTCTCCATTCTCTCTCTCAACAACAAAGTTGCGAGAAGAGTCTTCAAACCGCCACTGGATGATCTTCTTTCTTGGAACAAGGGGCTGATTTGGCACTTTATCCCCTTTCTTTGTATCCAGCAGAGTCACCAACCTTCTTCTTAGCTTCTTCTCTTCTTCATTTAGTGAATCTGAGTTGAGACCAAAGAGTGTAGCACCTTGGTCCAGTGTTCCTCTAGGCAGATCAAGGAATTGATCTATAGTGTGGGAACATGATGAGCCATCAACATAAGTTAGCTTGACTGACCCCTCCTCACAAGAGATGTCACTCAAGGTTGTACATTTAATGAGCTTCATCTTGATCTCTTTAAACTCCTCTAAGGAGAGATGTTTGGAAGGCTGAGGGGATGGTTTGGGTGGTTGTTGGGTAGGTAGTGGTGTTTGGGTTCTACGAAGTGTTTTGGGTTTGAGGATGGGTAGATTAGGTGGTTTTGGTGAGGAGGCAGGCATGGATGATGGTGTAGGTTCAAGGGTGTAAGGCTCAGAGGTTGGTTCAGTTTTGATGGGAAATGGGAAAGGGATTGGTTTAGGTTGAGGTTGGGGTTGAGGTTGTGGTTGAGGTGTTGGTTTGAATGTCATCCCATGTCCCCTTCTGTACATCTCTTTCCTTTTCCCTAAGAGAATGTCAGCCTTGATGTCACTGACATGTCGCTGCAGGGTTTTCTCAGACATTGGACCCACCTGCCTACCAGAGAAGCCATGAGCCCAGAGATAGTCCTTCATCCAGGCTTTATCACCTATCTTCCTGGCAGCAGCGAGTCATGCTTCTACCTCATTCTTCTTCTTCTCCCTTAGTTTCTCCTTTGCAGCTTTCTTTCTCTTTTTCTCCATTTGATCTTGCTCTTTCTTGAAAAGCCACAAGATCATGTCATTGTTGTGAGGATTCAATTCCTTTAGGAGAAACCCCTGGAGCTTAGGAAAGTTATCCTTTCACTCCTTAGCTGCTGATCAGCCTCTCTTTTCTTTCTCTCCCTTTCTTCCTCCAAGGCCAACCTTGCTGCTTCTTCTTTTTGCTGAATCTGCAGTAGAGTTGCCTTTTCTAACTCAATTAGCTCCTCTAATGGTAGTAGGAGCACATCTTCATTAACAGCTCCAAGCTTGACAAGCCTGTCAATGATCTCCACCCTCTTCTTGTTGTTGATAGCCTCCTGGTTGGCTGCAACTGCTTTGCTACTTGCAGCTAGCAACTTCCCAGTTGGGAGTCTACCTTTCCTTTTAAGCTTCTCCAACCTTTCTTCCTCCATTAGTTCTTCCGTAGTCATCTTCCTCTTCCCTTTGGTGTCTTCGGATGTGCTAGACTTTGGAGGTTCTTGAGTAGAGGTTTCAGGTTGAGTGGTGGTGATGGGAGCAAGAGATAGTGATGATGTTTGAGCAAGGGGTTGGGTGAGAAAATCCTCCCTATTGACCTCAGATACTAGTTCTAGAATTGCATCTGTGACAACTAGATCATCAGATAGAGAAAATTGCCCTTCCGAAGCTTCAATCTTAGCTTCAGAAGTTTGAAATGGTTCTTCCGAGGCTTTGACTTCTGCTTCAGAAATATGTGGGAATGCACTCTATGTCCCAACTATTTCAGTTGCTGGGCCATCAGTCCTTGTTTCCCTTTCTAAATCAATCTCAGGTTCAACTTGGACCTTAGGTTGACAAACTTCATGGACAATGGTATTAAGTGCGTTTAACCTCTGAAGCTCTTGAGCTCCAAAGTACATCACATACACATCAGGGCTTGGCTGTTAAATGGAAGATCCCATCAGGAACTTGGAAAAGAACCTGTTAAGATCTTGGAGCATCCTTTGGTCCATTTGAATGACAATTTGAGGAGCCTCAGGAAACACTGAAGCTTGTTGAGTAGGGTATCTTGAAGTTAAAGTAGAAAGAGCTTGACTCTATGGTTCCTCATGCATTTGTCCCTGAACACTCTCCCCATTTTTGGTAGCATCATCCTGAGAGCTTGATGAGCTAGAGGAAGAGGTCAATGAGACCTGAATAGGTACATGCCTAACAGATCTCTTAATCTGTTTCTCAGCTAGTTTGGCCTTGAGATTTTCAATCTCAAGTTGTTGAGTGGCAGACCTATTCTCTGAAGTCTTAACCTTAGATTCAAGGTTTGAGACTTTAGAAAGTAGGTCTTGAATGGTGAGTTGCAGACTTCCCTCATCTTCTTTTGAAGAATCATTGGGAGATGAGGTAACATACCTAGTATGTTCATCCTCACCACCAGATATGGTTTCTTGGCACCCTAGTTTCCCTTGCCTAATGATGTCTCTTTCAGAGTCATCAAATAGCATGGCTGCCGTAGATTCAGTCTCAGTAATGTTACCACTGTCCTGAAGGTCCAATGAGGCTCCTTCAGTAGTGGCAGCTGAATCTACATGAGTCCCCTCCACATCAGTAGGACTCACCTCAATTGGGGTTTGCCGATAGGGGCTGGAGATAAGAGATATCTCTAGGCTCTGTTGATCCTTGAGAAGGTGTTGTGGATCAACTTCATTGCCCTGAAGAGCCATAATCTCCTCATCAGTTCCTATCAATAGGTCAGCGAAAGATATAAAGGTTAAACCTAATGACCCGGGATCTTGATCAATGTCTATTCGCATTGAGCCTATGGTGGGGCTGTCCCTTTTGGCTGCTCAGGGGAGTATAGAGACTCACCCTGAGGGTTTATAACTTGGGTTTCGGGCTCATAGGATTGAGACTGAGGAGACTCAATACCCATATTGAGGTCAAAAGTGAAGGATGGTGAGACCTTAGACTGAGTGGGAGCCCATGTTTCCACTCTAGTATTTTTGGGTTGAACAGGAGGAGCTTGTTCAATCAGAGTAGATTGAACAAGGGTTTGTTTGGGACGTCTCTGGTAAGTGATTGTGATGGGGTGAGAAGGTAGATTTGGCAAAGTGAGGGTAGTTGTTGGTGTGGGTTCATCACCTATGGGGTTAACAGGGATGTCACCAGGAGCCATTGGCTCAATCATACCTGGAAGAAGCTCAGTGTGTCTTCTAGTGTAGTTGGTGGACACTCTCTTCAATACTTTGAAGATGGTCGGCCTCATTTGAGGGACTGGTAGAGTAGCTGCACAGACAAGCTGACTCTGGTCCATCTCACAGTGGATAAGATGTTGAATGAACCTGAGATACATATAGAATGTGTCCCTTTGGAGGTTCCCCATAAGGTTGATTAGCACAAATCTTGAGTAACTGAAGCGAAGGCTTTTCACCAATCCATGAACTAGGCATCCTAGTTCATATGGGATTTGATCCCATCCCCCAGACTTATTAGACAAGCAGTGGAGAACAACATGATGCAGGAACTTCCAGTTATATGAGAAGTTAAACTTGTAAACGGTAGACCTGCTCACATCTCCACCGTATCCCATTTGGGTATATGTGTCATCTAGGTCTGAATTGGGGAATTCAGTAGGAGCGCCTTCATCGTGAAGCTCCAGATGCTCCCTGATGAGTTGCCTTTTTATGATCAACTCCTGGCCACAGATGCTCGACCTTATAACCCTAACTCCATTTAGGGTTTTAATCCGACTGTTGCCCCAGAATTCAGCCATATGGTTTGAATAGACAGTAGGGTTAACAGTTAGAGCGGTGTAATAGGTAGATTGGGTGAGAAAGGAGATGATATCTGAGAAGTAAGCATCCTTAGATGCATCAAGGAGTGCGACCTGGTTGTGATGAGGGTTAAGCGCCATTTCGGGAAAAGTTGCAGAGAAATGAGTTTGAACTTGGGTAAATTGGAGACGAAGGAAGCTTTGGGTAGTAAATTTGGTAAAAAGATTTAAGTGATAAGTCGGGGTTATTTAAATGGGTGAAATGGTGGTTTTGGGGGTTGGATAAGATGAAAAGATGGTTTGGTGTATGATGTGACAAGGGCGGTAATGTTTAATCCATTTAAATATTCCGACATCATTAATAAAATCTTTACTTTTTACAGAGTAGGGCCCAAAAGATTTTCGTTACACAGTATATCTTTCTTCCGAGTATAAAACATTTCCGAAGGTAATGTTCTTCCGAAGCCAATTTTACTTCCGAAGGTAATTTTCTTACTTCTGAGAGTAAAAAGGGCTTTTCCGAGAGGAGAAGTTTATAAGCTTCGGAAGTAGATCTGATATGTAATCAATCGCTTCTTCCGAGACTAAAAACTCTTCCGAGAAGAAGATTTTCCGTGGAGGAATTTTGCTTCAGAAGACATATAAAACATCTTCTGAGGGTTAATTCCTCTTCGGAAGAATCTATACTTAGTGAAATTTCAGAGAGAGACCTTTTGTAACAGGGCTTAGATTGTTTTGACACAAAACTTTACACATTTTAAAAAGGTTTTCAAATGAGATAGACTAATCAATGTTTATCATCCCAATAGCTGTAATGAGATATTTAAATATTTGTTCATCAAATGCTTTGGTGAACAAATCAGCATATTGTTCATTTGAGTCAACTTTGATTAGCTTAATCAAAATTTTCTCATGAATATCTCTAATGAAATGATACCTGATATCAATGTGCTTTGTCTTGGAGTGCTTCACTGGATTTTCAGTAATGGAGATAGCACTATTGTTGTCAATGTGGATAGGAGTACTCATGAAGTTGAATCTGTAGTCTATCATATGGTTCTGAATCCACAGTAGCTGAGTAGAACAACTAGCAGCAACAATGTATTCAGCTTCAGTAGTAGATGCTGAGACGCAGGATTGCTTCTTGCATTGCCATGAGATGATCCTTCCAACAAGAAATTGACATCCACCTGATGTTTATTTCTTGTTGATATTGCAGCCACCATAGTCACTATCAGAATAGCCATAGAGATTGAAATTGCTGTTCCTTGGATACCAGAGACCCAGTTTAGGTGCTCCTTTGAGGTATCTGAGAATTCTCTTGGCAACAACTAGGTAGACACCTTTGGAGCAGCCTGATATCTTGCACAAATGCAAGTTGCAAACATAATATCAGGTCTACTTGCTGTGAGATACATCAGAGAACCAATGATTGCCGATGTTGATCAGTATCCTCCCCCCAGAGTCAGGACAAAGATTGTGGTTTCTGGGTATAGGTGTCTTGGCTGGCTTACAATCTTTCATATCAAATCTTTCTAAAATGTCATTGACATATTTAGATTGATTGATAAAGAACCCTTCCTTCATCTGCTTCACCTGAATTATAAGGAAAAAGTCCGTCTTTCCCATGGAACTCATTTCAAATTTCTTCTTCATAATGCTCTCAAAGTGTTTGCACATTTGATCATTTGAAGAACCAAAAATGATGTCATCGACATAGACTTGTATGAGAAAAATGTCTTTCCCAGACTTCCTTATGAATAAAGTCTTGTCAATGGTACCTCTAGTGTATCCATCCTTCAGGAGAATTTGAGACAATGTCTCATACCGCATCCTAGGTGCTTGGTGCCGCCCATTGAGAGCTTTATCCAGTTTGCACACATAGTTAGGGTGTTGTGGGTCTTCAAATCCTAGAGGCTGGCACACATAGAGTTCCCTCTCTATATCCTCATATAGAAAGGCACAGTTGACATCAAGCTGGTAGACAGTAAAATTCTTGGATGCATCATAAGCAAAGAAGATCCTAACTGCCTCAAGTCTTGCAACATGTGCAAAGACATCAGTATAATCGATTTCCTCCTCTTGAGTGTATCCTTGAACAACAAGTCTTTCCTTATTCTTAATAATCAAGCCTCTATCATCTCTATTGTTCTTGAAAACCCATTTATTGCCTATTGGTACTTGACCGGATGGTAGCGGACATAGGTTCCAAACCTTTTATCTCTTGAATTGAAGCAATTCCTCTTGCATTGAGTCAACCCGGCTACTATCTTTCAAGGCATCTTCCACCTTCTTGGGTTCCATATGGGATAAAAAGCATGAGTACAAACAGACATTCCCATTGTGAGTTTGTCTTCTTGTTCTCACACCTTCAAAGACTTCTCCTATGATATTCTCAACTGGATGAGTGTTGTGAATCCTAAGTCTAGGGATCACCTCCAGTTGTAAATATCTATCTAGGTTGGATATTTTGCTCAGGAGCTTGAACTCTTGGACCAACTGTTGTTTCAAACTCATTCAATGAGGATTGATTGAATGAACGAGAAACACCTTCAGCATCAGTTGGCTGTGAAGCAACATTAATAGTTACTTGTTCCTTCAAAATGCTACTTTCATCAGCTTGGAGTTGTACAGTGTCACCAGATGAGTTTTGAAGCTCACTAGGTGGACCACTGGTTTAAGCTAACTATCTCTTGAGATAGTTATACTAACAAATCTGCCACTAATGGGAGCTTGGTTTGCAGCAACTCTTGGAGAACTTGGACAAGGTCTAGGTAACTCGAATATTTGATCATGGTAAGAATCACTTTGAGTACCTGTTCAAGCTGAAACATTCTCACAAGAAGGTTTAGAATAGTTTGGAAACAATTCTAAATCAAAGATATGATCAGGGTCATTTCCCCTAACACAAGGAGTGTGCTCATTAACAACAATGTTGGAAGATTCCTCAAATTGTTGATTTTTGATGTTATAAACTCTATAAGCAATAGAGTTGAAGGAATATTCAACAAAGATAACATCATCCGACTTTTCAGCAAATTTTGCTAAATTGTCCTTTGTGTTAGATATGGTACACCTGCTGCCAAAAGACCTTAGAAAGCCAATGAACGGTGGCCTCTTGTTCCATATCTGATAAGGGGTTTTTCCATGTGGCTTTACTACAAGAACCCTATTCTTCACATAGCATGCAGTGCTGACTGCATCTGCTCAGAATGCTAGAGGCAGCTTTGAATCAGCTAACATGGTCCGAGCAGCCTCAATAAGTGTCTTGTTCCTCTTCTCAGCAACACCATTTTGTTGAGAAGTTCTAGGAGCACTATATTGTCTGGCAATCCCTTTTGAGTTACAAAATGATTCAAGAACTTGACTCTTAAACTCAGTCCCTTGATCACTTCAAATTATCTTAACCTTGTGATCGATTTGATTTCTATTTTAAGAATAAAAGATTTTAAAGTTTCAGCAGTTTCATCTTTAGTTCTTAAAAAGTACACCCATGTAAATCTTGTAAAATCATCAACAATCAGAAGGCAATATGATTTCCTTCCAATGATCATTATACTTGTGGGACCAAACAGATCCATGTGCAATAAGTGTAATGGAGTGGTGATAGAGTTAACAACTTTGGATTTATGAGATGCCCTATGTTGTTTCCCTTTCAGGCATGCAACACAGCCAAAAAAATTCCTTTTTAGGCAAACTATGTACCAAGTTATTTTTAACCAATTTATTCATTGTTTTAAAATTGACATGACACATTCGTTTATGCCATAGTGTTGACTCATCACCATCAGCTTTGGAAAGAAAGCATGATATGTCACCCAGTGGGGAAGCATTGTTCATATCAAGCTTGTACATATCCCCTTTCCTGGGAGATCTAAGAAGCACCAATTCCTGAGGAATTGTCATCCCGGGTTTGAGGATAATGCACTCATGTTCTGTGAAAAGCATTTGGTGCTTTTGATCATAAAACTGAGAAACACTTAACCGGTTGTGTTTAAGCTGTTTGACAAAGTGTACTTTGTCAACTTTTAAATTACCATTGGATATACTCCCTCTGCCAGAAATATATCCTCCGGCCTCACCTCCAAACTGGACAGGACCTCCATCAAAATGTTGAAATTGTTGAAGGAAAGATCTGTGCCCTGTCATGTGTCTAGAGCATCCACTATTCACAATCCATACATTGTTATTCTTGTCATATGGATGTCCCTGCACATAAGATGAGACGATTAGTTTTGATTGGAAACCCAAGCCTTATTGGTCTTGGGTTCTTCCAATGATAGTGACATAAATGAACCAAAGTTTATGCATGGGGGTTCAGTGGATGTCTTTGAAGAAAAGGTTTAGGCTGCAGCCTCTTCATTGATCTTCCATTCCATCCCTTGGTTGATTATAGTAGATGAGCTTGTTGAAGCTTGTGCAGCTTGGCATTCTTCCGAAGCTTCTTTCTTTTCGGAAGAAACCTTCACCACCTTTCTTCCGATGCAGTCTGTTTCTCGGAATGTCTCAAAGGAACTCTTTTATTCTTTTGAGTTTTATTAACCTTGTCTTCCGAAGCAATTTTCCTTTCAGAAGAATGAGTTTCTTCCGAAAGCAACTTTGCTTCCAAGACAAGCTTTCCTTTCTTCATCACTTGAACCATATGATAAGGTCCAAATGTGAAACCTTCCCCGAATCCTTTCTTTTTAACATTATTTGCATAATGTGTGCTAGCAGGATTGTAGTAACAATCTTTGGCTATGTTGTTTTGCAGACCACACATTATGCAAGAAATGTTAATCTTTTGGGAACTTGAGGATTGCTGTTTCTTGTTCTTCTTTTCTTCATCAGCAACATTTCCCTTTAACTTCTGATCATTTGGTAGGACAGGAGTGCTGGTACTACACTCCTTTCCTCAATCAGAGTTTCCTACCACCTGGAATCCAACTGAGATGAACACATCCTTTTGTTTTGGGTCTATCTTCAACTTGGACTCAACCACTTTCTTGGTAGTTTTTCTGGCTGCCTTAGCTCGGCTTCTTCTGGCTTTGGTGGTTAGGGGTTGATCATCACCGGTTGGAATGGGTAAAATTACCTGGTTCTTCCCTGTGATAGTCTCTATAGTTGCATCACTCTTTGACTCATGGGAAGGTGGGTCAGCAGATAGAACCTCTCGCTCTTCGGTACCACACCTTGGTTGTCTAATAGACTCATAAGAATGTGGTGGAGCAATTTCATTGGTTCCCAACCCACCTTGTTTTGATAACAAAGTTTAGAGTGAGAGGATGATGCAAGAATGGCTTGGAAGTTTTTCCTAGAGATAGCATGCTTCCTGACTTGAGCCTCAGCTGTGACAAGCTTGGCTTGAGCCTTAGACAATTTGGATATTAAATCCTTGATTTGAGTCTTGTAATTTGTATGTTCATGTTTTAACAAGGACACTGTTTTCTCTAACTCTTTAATTTTGTTTTAATAGCCAGATTCAGCCCTTTTAAAATCAGATTTTAAAATATTTAAAGACTCAATATCAGTTTAATTTCCATATTGTAGTCCTGACATAACTTAACCTTAGCAATGCAAGCCGGAGTACAAAGATATTCATATACCTTGTTATCATCTGTTCCAGCCATGTGTGCTTGAGCAGGGGTCACATCCTGTACCATGAAGCTCCAATCAACTTCTTGAGCCACAACAACTGTCTCAGTTGACTTTCCAGTAGCTTTTGGTGTACAGGGATGTGTGGAGGCCTGTGGAGTTCCCGGATTTGACTTAGGAGCCTTGCATTCCCTGGGAAAGTGACCAAGTTGGTTATAGTTGTATTTTGGCCTGTTGAGACAAACACATCTGTCCTGAAAAGAACTTTGCTGAGCCTGTTGAGACCTTGGAGTCTCAGGGAATATGATATATGGCCCAGAAGAATAGGATGGCTGCTGGGTGTATGTTAGGTACTACTGAGGTTGGGGGGTCCCGAACCTTCAACAACCATTAAAGCGTTGCTAGCAGAAAGGCTTGAGGGTCTGCTTGTCTGGTGGCCTCTCTTGTTCTCCATTTCTAAACGGTATTCATCAATGATGCCATAAAGTTCAGTCATGGTGAGGGAGTTCTAATTTTCTGTCCTCTTTATAGAGACATAGTAGAACGTCCACTCATTTTGGAGTGCACTCATGAATTTTCTTGTCAGATCTCTCAATTCAAGGGCAATTCCCACAGAGTGAAGGGAGGAAATAAGAATCCATATACCTAAAATATTGCTGGCTGAGGGTCTCTCCAGCAATATAAGTGAAGTTTTTCGAACTGTTGCTTCAGTGAATCTTTCTTGGAGTCATTAGAGCAGGAGTACATCTGAGATAGTGCATCAAACAGTTCTTTAGCTGACTTGCAATGCTCTAACCGACCATGATGGTGTTGGGTATAGAAATCATCAAAACAGTCATGGCATTATTATCAATGTCCAGCTTCTTCCGGTCTTCATCAGAGTAGTCTTCTACAGCCTTCTCTATCATGGCATCGTTTCCACCTGGTGCTGCCACCTTTGGTTTGTAGGGGCCATTGACAATAGATTGCCACAGTTTGCTATCTTGATATATGATGAAGCCTTCCATGCGTCTGCTCCATGATCTAAAGTTTTCAGGGGTGATGATATGTGCTTTAGTCATCGTACCCATCTAAATTTCAGACTTTTGGTTGAGGGCCATTTTTAGTGTGGTGAAAGGAGGAGTGAAAAACAGGTTGATTTGGATGGTAAGATCTCACAATCAAGAGCCTAAAAAGCTCTAATACCAATTGCAGGATCGGTGTTTGTCACTTAACACTTTGTTTTTCTCTCAAACTCACTTGAATCACACTCGGTTCAGATGATGATGTTGAATCCCTTCTAAGAGTTGATTATAATACAATAAGTAACAAAGAACACAAGGAAATAATTTTCAAGGTACTTGTATATATTACTTCTCAACTCAAAGTGTTACAAGACTCTTACAAGCGTATGACATGAGTTACAATGAGAAACTATATATACTAAATCCTACAGCCGTATATACTTTGATACCAGCTGGAAACTTATGACTAAAGCAGATACTACAGTGCTAAAGTTAAGGTATCTTAGATAAAGTATTATCTAAGATAAGGTAGTCATGACATGTCCATGACTTACCTTTTGTCACCAACTAAAGATGGTAACTGTACTAACTGATAAAAGGTGAACAATGGAATAAAGTATGGTCAACTACATGGGCGTGGGAAAGCACCATGCAGTATTTTATTGACTTGTAGCTAAGTGTCAGAAGGACAATACTTATGTCCACTGGTTCATAGTAGTGTCTTCCGAAGGTTTATTGGCTTTGGAAGAACTTGTTCTTCCGAAGCCACTTATACTTCAGAAGAGGCTACTTCTTCCGAGGCTTGAGGACTTCTTCATAGCTTTATACTTCGGAAGTTGCTGTCTTGATTTCTTCCAAGTCTTGAACTTCGAAAGAGAGAAGACTTTGTCTTTGGAAGTTGGAGTCTTCATTTGGAAGATCCTTTAGACATGATATTTGGAAGCTCTATCTTTGCCTTCGGAAGTTCTGTACTTAGCTTCGGAAGACCTTTACAAGTTGTACCAAAAATGTCTAAGTGTTTTGGTTTTGGTTGCACCAGCCTTTCTAGATCCAACACTTTGTCCGAACTCTGAGGGGGAGGATACTGATCAACATCAGTATAGGGCAATCTTTGGATCTCTGATGTATCTCACAGCAGGTAGACTTGATATCATGTTTGCAACTTGCATCTGTGCAAGATATCAGGCTGTCCCAAAGGTGTCTCACCTAGCTGCTGCCAAGAGAATTCTTAGATACCTTAAAGGAGAACCTAAACTAGGTCTCTGGTATCCAAGGAACACCAATTTCAATCTCTATGGCTACACTGATAGTGACTATGGTGGCTGCAACATCAACAAGAAATCAACATCAGGAGGATGTCAATTTCTTGGTGGAAGGATCATCTCATGGCAATGCAAAAAGCAATCCTGTGTCTCAACATCTACTGCTGAAGCTGAATACATTGCTGCTGCTAGTTGCTGTGCTCAGCTGCTGTGGATTCAAAACCACATGATAGACTATGGATTCAACTTCATGAGTACTCCTATCCACGTTGACAACATGAGTGCTATCTCTATTACAGAAAATGCAATCAAGCACTCCAAGACAAAGCACATTGACATTAGGTATCTTTTCATTAGAGATATTCATGAGAAAAATCTGATTAAACTAGTTAAAGTTGAATCAAATGAACAATATGTTGATTTGTTCACCAAAGCATTTGATGAACAAAGATTTAAGTATCTTATTACGGCTATTGGGATGATAAACATTGATTAGCTTATCTTATTTAAAAACCTTTTTAAAATGTGTATTGTCTTTGTCAATATAATATAAGCCCTGTTACAAAAAGTATTTCTTCAAAATTTGTTAAGTATGAGTTCTTTCGAAGAGAAATTAACCCTCAGAAGATGTCCATCCAATTTATCTTTCGAAGGAAAATTCCTTTAAGTTAGTTTTATCTTCTGAAGAGGTTTTAGTCTCAGAAGAAAATTTGATGTTATATCAAACCTATTTTCATAGCTTGAAAACCTTTTCCCTCGGAAGACCTTCTTACTCTCGAAAGTAAATTTCTCTTAGGATAAACTTACCTTCGGAAGTAAGATTTGCTTTGGAAGAAGAATATCTTCAGAAGAACCTTTACACTCGGAAGAAAGCTTTACTGTGTAACGAAAATCTTTTGGGTCCCACTCTATAAAAGGTAAATATTTTATTAATGATGTCAGAATATTTTAAATAGATTTAACCTTACCGCCCTTGTCACATCATACCCCAAACCATCACTTCACCTTATCCATCCACCCCTTTCACCCATTTAAATACTTCCAACTCATTTCCTTAATCCTTTTACCAATTTCACTCCCCTAAGAGTCCTTCGTCTTCAATTTAACCAAAATCAAACTTTTCTTCTGTAACTTTCTAGAACAATGGAACTAAACCCTCAACATAACCAAGTTGCACTCATTAACTCTTCCAAGGATGCTGACTTCTCTGAAATCATCTCCTTCCTTACCTAATCCACCTCAACACTCCCCTAACTGTCAACCCCATTGTTTATTCGAACCACATGGCCGAATTTTAGGGAAACAGTCAGATTGAAACCCTGAACGGAGTTAGGGTTATTAGGACGAGCATTTGTGGTCAAGAGCTGATCATTTCTGAACAAAACCATCAGGGAGCATCTAGAGCTTCATGATGAGGGCTCTCATATGGAATTCCCCAAATTAGACCTAGATGACACATATACCCAGATGGGATATGGTGGTGATGTAAGCAGATCAACTGTGTACAAATTCAATTTTTCCCACAACTAGAAGTTCCTACTTCACATAATCCTTCACTGCCTGTCAAACAAGTCTAGGGGATGGGATCAAATTCCTTATGAACTAGGATGCCTAGTACACGGGTTGGTAAAAGGCCTCCGGTTCAACTATTCAAGGTTTGTGTTGACCAATCTCATGGGGAATCTTCAATGGGAAACATTTTATATGTATGCCAGATTCATTCAGCACATAATCAACTGTGACCTGGACCAGAGTAAGCTTGTCTGTGCAGGTGCTCTACCTATCCCTCACATGAGGCCGACCATCTTCAAGGTACTGAAGAGGGTGTCCACCAACTTTACTGGAAGACACACTAGGCTTCTCCAGGTATGATTGAGCCAATGGCTCCTGGTGACATCCCTGTTAACCCCACACGCGATGAACCCACACCATCATTAATTCCCACAATGCCAAATCTACCTTCCCACCCCATCAAAATTACTTATCAGAGACGTCCCAAACAATCTCCTATGATTGAACAAGTCCCCCTTGTTCAATCCAAAGAGTCTAGAGTTCAGGTCCCACCTTCCTTCACAATCGACCTCAATATGGGTATTGTGTCTCCTTAGTCTTAATCCCATGAGCCCCTAACCCAAGCTGAAAACCATCAGGATGAGTCTCTATACTCTCCTGAGCAGCCAAAAAAGGACAACCCTCTCATTGGCTCAATGCCATTAGACATTGATCAAGGTCCCGGGTCATTAGGCATAACTTCTATATCCTTTACTGACCTTTTAATTGGAACTGATGAGGAGATTATGTATCTTCAAGGCCATGATATTGATCCACAACACCTACTTAAGGATCAACTGAGCCTAGAGAGACCTCTGATCTTTAGCCCTAATCAGCATACCCCAACTAAGGCGAGTCCCACTAGTATGGAGGGGACTCATGTAGATTCAGCTGCCACCACTAAAGGTGCCTCATTGGACCTTCAGGACAGTGGTAACATATTTGAGACTGAGTCTACGACAACCGTACCCTTTGATGACTCTGAAAGAGACATCATTAGGCAAGGGAAACCAGGGTGCCAAGAAACCACAACTGGTGGTGAGGATGAACATACTAGGTATGTTACCTCATCTCCCCGTGATTCTTCTAAAGAAGATGAGGGAAGTATGCAACTCACAATTAGAGACCTACTTTCTAAAGTCTCAAACCTTGAATTCAGGGTTAAGACTTTAGAGGATAGGTCTGCCACTCAACAACTTGAGATTGAAAATCTCAAGGCGAAACTAGCTGAGAAATAGAATGTGAGATCTGTTAGGCACATACCAATTCAAGTCTCTTTGACCTCTTCCTCTAGCTCATCAAGCTCTCAAGATGATGCTACCAAAAAGGGAGAGAATGTTTAGAGACAAGCACATGAGGAACCCTAAAGCTTAGCTCTTTCTACATTGACTTCTAGATATCCTGCTCAGCAAGCAACAGTTTTCCCTGAGCCTCCTCCAATCATTCTTCAAGTGGACCCAAGGATGCTTAAAGATCTAAACAGGTTCTTTTCCAAGTTACTGATGGGATCTTTTATTGAACAACCAAGTCCGGATGTTGTTGTGGCATACTTTGGAGCTGAAGAGTTTCAGAGGTTAAATGCACCTTCTACCACTATCAAAGAAGTTGGTCAACCTCAGGTCCACATTGAACCTGAGACTGAATTCGAAAAGGAAATGAGGACTGATGGCCCAGCAACTGAAATAGTTGGGACAGATAGTGCAATCCCACAGACTTTCGAAGGTGAAGTCAAAGATTCGGAAGAATCACTTCAAACTTCCAAAGCTGAGATACAAGCTGCGGAAGGTTTATTTTCTCTGTCTGAGGATCTAATTATCACAGATGCAATCCTTGAACTTGCATATGAGATAAATAGTGAAGACTTTCTCAATTTCCCCCTCACTTAACACCATCATCTCCTCATGCTCCAATCATCACCTCCCAACCTGAAACCTCTACACAAGAACCTACCAAGTCTCAAACTTCCGAAGACATTAAAGGGAAGAGGAAGATGACTGCGGAAGAGCTTCTAGAGGAAGAAAGGTTGGAAAAGCTAAAAGGGAAAGGTAGACTCCCTACTGGGAAGCGATTAGCTGCAAGTAGCAAAGTAGCTGTAGCCAACCAGAAGGCTATCAATAATAAAAGAAGGGTGGAGATCATTGACAAACTTGTCAATCTAGGAGCTGCTATGGAAGGTGTGCTCCTGCAACCACTGGAGGAGATGGTTGAGTTAGAAAAGGCAACCCTGCTGCGGATTGAACAAGAAGAAACAACAGCAAGGTTGGCCTTAGAGGAAGAAAGAAGAAGAAAGAAAGAAGAAGTTGACCAACAACTTAGGAGTGAAAGGATAGCTTTCCTAAGCTCCAGGGGATTCTCTCTTGGGGAATTAACTCCTCACAACAATGATACGATCTTGTGGCTTGTCAAGAAAGAACAAGATCAAATGGAGAAAGAGAGAAAGAGAGCTTTTAAGGAAAAGCTAAAGGAGAAGAAGAAGAAGGAAGAAGAAGCTAAGCTTGCTGTTGTCAAGAAGATAGGTGACAAAGCCTTGATGAAAGATTATCTCAGGGCCCATGGCTTCTCTGGCAGGCAAGTGGGTCCCATGTTTGAGAAGACCCTACAGTGACATGTCAGTGACATCAAAGCTGACATTCGCTCAGGAAGAAGGAAAGAGATGTACAGAAGAGTATAGGGGATGACCTCTAGGACAACACCACAACCACAACCACAACCTCAACCTGAACCAATCCCTTTCCATTTTCCCATCAAAACCGAGCCAACCACTAAGCCATACACTCCTGAACCCACACCATCAACCATACCCTCTCCCTCACCCACTCAATCACAACAACCACCACAACTACCCATCCTCAAACCCAAAACACTCCCTAGAACCCAAACATTATCTACCCAACAACCACCTAAGTCATCTCTTAACCATCCAAACCTCTTTCCTTAGAGGAATTTAAGGAGATCAAGAGGAAGCTCATCAACTGCACCACCTTGAGCGATATCTCTTATGAGGAGGGGTCCATCAAATTGACCTTCATTGATGGCTTCTCATGTTCCCTCATAAGAGAGCAATTCCTTGATCTGCCTAGAGGAACACTGGACCAAGCTCTTAAACTCTTGGCAACCAACTCTAACACTCTTGGGAAGAAGAGAAGTTGCCGAGAAGAAAGCTGGTTGCTTTGCTGGACACTAGGAAGGGAGACAAGCTACCATCTCAACCTCTCATTCTTAAAAAGAAGATAGTCCAGTGGAGGTTCAAAGACTATTTTCATAACTTTGTTATGGAAAGAGAGAATGGTGAAATCAATAGGCTTAATGCCTCTTCTCTGTTACACTTAAGCAGATTTGACATTGCTGAGTTAGCAGAGAAACCATTCTCCAATCCCTCCAACTCTGAGATAGCTGCTCACATCAGGAATCATCTGAGCAGTCTTCATCTGGCTGAGCTGAATGCAAGAGTCATGATTGAAGAAGGGTTGAACATGAGAGAGAAGGAAGAAGGGGAAGGGTCAGCCACCAAAGGCAAAGCCTTTTTATAACTGGTTGAAGGCCCTGAACTGGAATCCATAGTTAAATGAGAGTATGACTACAACTCCCGTCAAATAACTGTCTTCAGAGGGCCAAAACAGAGGGTACACATCATTCAAAGTGACACACTGGATCTCCTATCTACGAATGATCTGTACATACTTCTCAGCACCACATCTGGGAAGAACAAGGAAACATATAAGTATTTTCTTTTCCTGGTGCTGAAAGTAGAAACAAGTGAGGTTTTGGTAGCATCAGCCTAGGGGGAGTTTGTTGGATCAAGTAAGGCTGGTGCAACCAAAACAAACACTTAGACAATTTTGTTGGAACCGATGAAGAACTTCCAAAGGCAAAAGCGGAACTTTCAAATGTAAATGCTAAACTTCCAAAGGTCAAGTCTAAAAGAGCTTCTAAAGAAGAACTCTAACTTCTGAAGACAAAGTCTTCCTTCTTCTGAAGTTCAACATTTAGAAGATTTCAAGACAATGACTTCTGAATCATGAAGGCCTGAAGAACAACTTAAGCCTGGGAAGAAGTAGCCTCTTCCAAAGTATAAGTGGCTTCGGAAGAACTTGTTCTTCCGAAGCCAATTAACCTTCGGAAGAACCTACTATGAACCAGTGGACATAAGTATGGTCCCTCTGACACTCTGCTGCAAATCTCTGAGATACTGCATGGTGCTTTTCCCATGCCCATGTAGTTGACCATTCTTTATTCCACTATTCATTTCTTATCAGTTAGTATAGTTACCAACTTTAGTTGTTGACAAAAGGTAAGTCATGGACATGTTATGACTACCAAATCTTAGATAATATTTTATCTAAAAACCTTACTTCTAGTAATGTAGTATTTGTCTAGTTGTAAGTTCCAGCTGGCATCAAAGTATATTCGGCTGTAGATAGTATAGTTTCTCATTGTATAACTCATGTATCATGCTTGTAAGAGTCTTATAACACTTTGAGTTGAGAAGTAATATATACAAGTATCTTGAAAAACCATTCTCTTGTGTTTTGTGTATTTATACTTAGTATATTATTATCAACTCTTAGAGGATTCTGCATCATCATCTATACGAGTGAGATTTAGTGAGTTTGAGAGACCATAATCGTGTTGAGTGAACAAACCCAATCTGCACTTCGCTATTGCGATCGGCGAAAGATCATTTCTCACGGTGTTGTAGTTGATGTTTCTCTGAACAAGCGGTGTTGGTCCAAATATATCGATATACAATACTATTGATTGAATAAATAATTCAATATCAATAACAAACTCTCAATACAAACATATGATGATGAAGAATAAACAAAAGTGTTCAATAATAAGTAGATCAATTCCAACACAATCAATAAACAAGAGCTCAATATGAATTCAATATGATTCCAGCTTCAAAGTAACACTTGCAATAGAGATAATACATATTAGGGTTTTTGCAAGATTATCCTATAATGAAAGAAACAATTTTATATATAGAGTTAGTAGTTTTGCTGATAGTTTCGCTGGACAGCGAAACTGTCAGGCCCAAGCATAGTTTCTCCCGGCTACAAAACACAGTTTCACCGGGTGAAACTAGCGTGCTGACTATGAGAGAAACTGTAGTTTCACTCATAGTTTCACTCATAGTTTCACTGGGCAGCAAAACTCAAACTACAAACTTACAAAAGTAATCTAACATTTGTCCTATTACAATAAAACATAAACAAACTATAAACACTAATCTAAGGTGAGTCCAACCTATTCTTGATCTTCAATACTCCCCCAAGGTTGGACCTCACCGACTAGATCATCTTCATTAGTAACACCAGCTCTAGCATCTTCTCTAGCCTTAGATCAGCCTTCAGCTTGTGCTTCTGCTGTACTCACATCTTCACCATGTGCACTAGCTCGTTCGAATTATCTTTCCAGATCCTGCATGTCCATCCTCACTTCATCAGCCTCACGAATTTTCTTAGCTAGCTCTCTTACTTCTGCTCTAATCCCTCGGGCCTTGTTGGCAACCTCCATGAATAGGCTTGCTGTCAGGATCAGTAATCACAAGTTCGATGGATTAGAGAGTAATGCAGCGGAATAAGATCGAGAATTAGACAGTTTGTAGCAAGAATTTGATATTTGTAAACAAATACGAGAGAATATATTTCTGTGATAAGGAATGTTTCAATAATACCAAATATTTCTGCTCAATCATTCACCCGTTACAATAAGGTTGACACTCCTTATATAGAGTGCAATCACTGCTGTTATCACGGGATTGTGACAACTGGCAGATCTATTACAAAAATAACTAACACTTAACAAACTACTGAAATGTTCACAACTACTGAGAACATATCAGAGTGCTAAGTATAAAACATAAAACTACTGATAAGAAACTACTGAAACTACAACGACTGAAGAACAAACTCTTCAGTCGTTTTACAAAACTACTGAAAAGATAAAACATAAAACTACTGAAAGTAAACCGTCACAACTACTGAAGAAGTCCTCTTCAGCTGTTATGAACATCTGATACTTGGTCTTCAGCACTTGTCTTCAGACTTTGTCTTCAGCACTTGTCTTCAGACTTTGTCTTCAGCACTTGTCTTCAGACTTTGTCTTCAGCACTTGTCTTCAGACTTTGTCTTCAGCACTTGTGTTCAGACTTTGTCTTCAGCACTTGTGTTCAGACTTTGTCTTCAGCACTTGTGTTCAAACTTTGTCTTCAGGTGTTCTCTTCAGCTGTTGTGGACTTCAGTAGTTGTTGTGACGTCTGTGGGACTTAAAGGTTTTTCTGATCCGGCTCATTGGTTCTTTTGGTCCAACAAACTCCCCCTGAACCAATGCAGCCAAAACCTTTAACTTTATTGAGGTCCCACTTATTGTTGGCAAAATGGTTGGTCTTTTTCCTTCTTGATCAGTTGAGAAGATGACCCATATAAGCACTGGCCTGGAAATGAGTCTCTGATGATTTGGTTGGCAATGTATGGATGGGAGCTCTGTATTGGGGAATTGGACACTTAGCTGTTCCCCCCATCCATGAGACTCACTTCCCATGTATAAGCCTGTAGGATTCTCTGGTGTATGCTCTAAGAAACATAATTTGTTCTTCCATGGTAAGATTTTCTGGTTCACCATCAAACAATCCTTCACGCCCATACAGCTCTGAAATGTACTTAGCCTGTTTGCCATTTTTGAGCTCAACTGTTGTAATCTGTCTGTATGCAAACTCATCTGGGTGAGTACCTTCAAGTAACAGACTGAGCTCATTTTGTTTGAAGTTCTCAAGCTTCTTGTAGACTAACCCCTTCTTAATTACTCTGTTTTCTAACATCTTTTGGGGAGGCTGTTTAGTCTCATAAGCCTTCTTGAAGTCTTCTACAATTTCCCAGGGTGATACTACAAGGACCACTGTGATCTCTTCATCTACGATCCTTTTTACTTGGCCCTTGTATCTCGCAGGAATGTCTTTCTTTACAATTCTGTGAGCCACCCTAGGATCAGGCCATATCCTCACCTTTTCCTTTTGATATTGAAATGTGTTGGCAAGGGTGTACAATCTCAGAGCTTCTTTCTTCATACTTATTATGATTGAAGAAGCAGCATAAGTTTTGTCTATGCTTTTCAGCATTTCCTCATCATGAAGCCTTTGCTGCTGTTCTTCTTTTATCTTTACTCTCACAGTCTCCATTTGTGAGGTGGGAGTGATGGGCATAGGTTTGGCTTTAGGCAAAGTTAGGACTGCGGAAAGAGGCAGCCTATCTTCTTCCTCATCATCCTCTTCTTCTTCTTCTTCTAGCCTCAACATCCTTCTCTTCTTCTTCTTGGATGCATCATCGGCTGTTGGTTTTGAGGGTAAAGGAGTTGGTTTAATGGGTTGTGGTAGTGGTGATTTTGAAGTGGTAAGTTTTGCAGGTTGTTCTAGCATTCTTGTAGTGAGTGAGGCTTTTGAGTGTTTTGCTAGTTCATTTGTCCCAGCACCTGCCTCATTTAGTGCTTCAATCACTAATCCCTTAGTATATGCTTCAGACGTACAGATCTTGGTGGTTATTGCCAAGATACTGTCCCTGGTCCATGACTTAATCTCTATCAATGATCTCCCAAGGTATTTTGCAATGAATCTGATCATGATCTCTAGTCTTTCTCTTTCTAATGCATCATAACTTGCCCATCTTGAGTTAATTTCTTCAACTTCAAGTCTTCTAATCTCTGAGTCAAGCTGTGCAGTATCGAACCCTTGTCTATACAGTTGATCAATAATGGAGTCCATTGATTTACTATGTGTAGCATCTGCCATTTTGATCATCTCATCAAGTTGGAGTTCTTTTTCTTTTCTTTCAATCTTCCTCTCTTTATATGTGATATGAAAGTCTTTGTGACTTTCACCCACTTGATCAATGTCAGCTCCCTTCACACACTCCTCTTCCTTCTCAGTCTCCTTCACAAACTCCTCTTCCTTCTCAGTCTCCTTTTCTTGTAGTATGCTCTTCCTCTTTGCTTTCACTAACTGACTCTCCCCCTTTTTGGTTGCATTGGTTGCAAGGGTTTGAGTAGTAGAAAGCCTTGTGCTCACAATCTCCTCCACCAGGGGTTTTATGATTGAGGGAAGCCTCTCATCCATTGTTTTGATCACAATGTCTGTGATCATTGGGGTGATGAGAGGTAGGGATTGCTGAAAGATAGCAGCTGTTTGCTCAGAGGGGTTCTGTCCCTGAGAAGCAGTGCCAGAAGTAGAGGCTGGTGGGTTGTAAGTTTTGATTGGCTGAGTGTTTGGGAGACCTTCAGGTGAAGGTGCCATCTGTGGGTTTATGTTGGTGTTAGATGGACTTGCTTTTTGAGAGAATTGGTCAAGTAGGCTTTGTAGTCTACAGACTTCTTCCTCAAGAATTGTGTTCTGGGCCAGAACATCATAAAAGAAGCCCAGGTCATCATCAGCAAATGCTGAATCACCTGACCTCCTGCTTGTAGCAGGATGTACATGCACTGGGTGTAGACCAGTTTTAGCATGTGCCCCTTTTTCTTGGAAGTGGGGACTTCCAACCTCAGGACGATGTCCTTCATCAGCTGTTTCCTCTGATGAGGTCTTAGCAATGTTACCAGCCTCAGTCTGATCATGTGCTGATTCAGAAGAGGTGGCAGCCTCACCAGATATTCTGATCTCCTTATCTACACCAGGAGACAAAACATTTAAACCCCGGTGCTGTGGGTTGTCAGAAGCATGTTGATCCTCTTCCTCAATGGCTGTGGTTTTCCCCTTTGGTGGTTGTTGGGGAGGAGGAGAGGCATGCAACTGAGTCAACACGTTTGCAATTATAATGGTTGGACTTTGGGGGGCATTTTCATGGGGAGATAGGGTAAAATCAGTATGCACCTGGGGAGAATGGTGCTTTTCAATGGCAATCTCCTCAAATGAGGAAGATTCCAGATTGGTGGTTACCCCTTCTTTGGTTGCTTCAGGCTCCTTTTGAGAGGAATCCTGAGCGGCTATGCCTGGTAGAGTCTTTGATACTGCTGGGGGGTTTACACCAGCAAGTATATCCTGCCTTGGTGGTACAGGAGCATCTTCAGGGGACTCATCTCCTTGAATAGCTGTTTTGGGGCGTTTTGTTTTTGTTTTGGTGGGGACTCTGGATTTGGTGGGTTCCAGCTGCGTGGGTTTGCGCAGCTTGGCAGCCATTTTCAGTGATTGGTCAGAGTTGTGCCGGGAGTATACCTCAGGCAATACAGCCATAGCAGGGACTCCCAGGCCAACAAGTCCCTCAGCTTGAAGCTGGTTTTCAATTATGGCCATTATGAACCGAGGATATAATATCCAACGGTTAGCAAGTTGTTTTTGGGCCATATCCTTGAGCTCTAAAAATAGTATTTCAGAAAAATTTAAAGGTTGTTGCTCAAGGATGGAGTACATTACCTGTTGCCACCTTGTGGACATTTGATCCCATGATGAAGTCTTGGGGGCAAGGCAGACATTTACCATATGAAAGATAAGACGTTCGGCATCCTGGAAATGTTTCTTCAATATGGTAGAGGCACTCAGGTTACCTTGGTATCCATGGTGGGCAAATGATAGATCTATTGTGCCCTTTGGATAACCAGTTGGGAAAGTGGCATCATCCAGATTGAGGGTTTGGCGAAGAGTGTCTGGAGTAATGACCACCTTTTGACTATTGACAAACGATTGAAGAGACTCTGTGTCATTCTCCTCAGAGACAAGAGTGACGTTTGTCCAGAATTGGCTAAGAGATTCGGCATATATGGTGGGGTTTAACAGAAAAGCCGTTTGGTAAGGTGACTGAACCATTAAATCAATGGCGTTGTGAAACTTGGTCCAGTATGGCGATTTTGTGAGATGAGCGACACAGTTGTGTCGTGGTTTTAGTTGCATGGTCACCATTGGTGAAGAGAGAGTACAGAGTTTTTGAACGTTAGGTTTGAGAAAAGAGATGAGAAAAACTCTGAAGGTGGGATAAGGTATTTAAAGGGTAGGGTTAGAAAACGACTGAAGGTTTTGGTGTTAGTCATCGTTTGTTGAAACTACTGATGACGTGGCATTAACTTTCAGAGGTTTGAAATGACTGACCGTATTGGTGTGATCATCAGTTGTTATAAAACAACTGAAGACTTGGTTTTAACCGTCAGACGTTGAAACAACTGAAGTCTCTGATTTATTCTTCAGTAGTTATAAAACTACTGAAGACAGTTTTGACTTCAGGTGGTGAAACAACTGAGGACATGGTGTTTGTCATCAGTAGTTGTGAAACTACTGAAGACAGTGGTTTTGTCATCAGTTGTTGTAAACAGCTGAAGACTTGGTGTTAGTCTTCAGTAGTTGGAAACTACTGAAGACATAGGTTTGGCTTCAGTTGTTTAGAAACAGCAGTTGTAGAAACAACTGAAGAGAAATTACTCATCAGCTGTTTTCGTCAATTCATAGCTTTTCAGCTGTTTCAGTCTGACCTCCACACTTACTCATCAGACTTAAATCTGAGTTTCAGAGGTTTCATTGGTCATCAGTACTTATCTGCATTTCTGACATCAGTAGTTGTAGCTACATCAGCTGTTGTGATTTCATCAGCTGTTGTAACTACATCAGCTGTTTTAACAAATAAAGTACTTCAGTACTTGTGAGGCATGTTGCCTTCAGTAGTTATAAAAACTACTGAGGGTAAAGGCACTCAGCAGTACTTATATGTGACATGGTTACCAATGATCATCAGTACTTATTACTGAGATCATCAGTAGTTGTCACTTATTCTAGCTGCAGCATACCAAGCCTTAGCACCAGGTTGTGGAAAGTTGAACTATCCAAATGCTTAGTAAAAATGTCTGCAAGCTCATCAGCACTAGGAACAAATTTTGGATCAATCAGACCTTTTTCAAAACAATCTCTAATAAAATGGTGTCTGATTTCAATATGTTTAGTCCTAGAGTGCTGGACAGGATTCTTGACAATACAAAGAGCTGAAGAGCTGTCCATTAACAATGGAGTCTTAGTCTCTGTTATGCCATAATCCAATAATTGGTTTTGAAGCCAGAGTACCTGAGATGTACAGCTTGCAGCAGCAATGTACTCAGCTTCAGCAGTTGATGTAGCAACTAAGGTTTGTTTCTTACTCTGCCAAGAGATCAAACAGTTGCCTAGGAATTGACATCCACCAGAAGTTGATTTCCTTGTCAACTTACACCCTGCATAGTCACTGTCAGAAAAAGCAACTAATTTACCAGAATGTCTAGTAGAATACCATAAACCTAGAGATGGAGTGCCTTGCAGATATCTAAAGATCCTCTTGACTGCAATCAAATGAGACTCCTTAGGTGCAGCCTGAAATCTAGCACAAACACATGTAGCAAACATAATATCTGGTCTAAAAGCTGTTAAGTACATCAAGGACCCAATCATACATCTGTAAAGTGTTTCATCAACCACTTTACCTTTCTGATCTGTATCTAGTTGTGTGGTGTTGCACATGGGAGTAGAACAGGGCTTACAGTTTTGTAAATCAAATTTTTCCAAAAGATTTTTTGTGTATTTGGACTGATGAATGAAAATTCCATCAGCCTTTTGTTGGTGCAAACCCAGAAAGAATTGTAATTCTCCTATGGCACTCATTTCAAACTTTTGTTGCATCAACTTTGTAAAGGCATCACACAACTGTGGATCAGAGGATGCAAAAATAATATCATCTACATAAATTTGAACAAGTAGATTATGCTGCCCACTTTCTTAATGAATAAAGTTTTATCTATGGAGCCTCTAGTGAAATTATTTTCCAGAAGAAAGTTTGATAATGTCTCATACCAGGCTCTAGGAGCTTGTTTCAACCCATAAAGAGCCTTATCAAGCTTATACACCCAATTAGGATGTTTATTGTCCTCAAAACCTGGTGGTTGACATACATAAACCTCTTCTTTAATTTTCCCATACAAAAATGCACTTTTGACATCCATTTGAAAAACTTTAAGATTTGATAGGCAGCATAAGCTAAAAACAATCTAATTGCTTCCAGTCTAGCTACAGGGGCAAAGGTTTCATCATAATCAATACCTTCTTCTTGTGCAAACCCCTGAACAACCAGTCTGGCCTTGTTCTTAACAATAAGCCCATTTTCATCAGTTTTGTTCCTAAACACCCATTTAGTGCCTATTGCACACTTACCTGGAGGTAGAGGAACCAGTTCCCACACTTGCTGTTTCTTGAACTGAAGAAGCTCAAGCTGTGGCATCAACCCATCCATTGTCCTTTAAAGCAATGTGATAATTCTTTGGCTCTTGCTGACTGATGAAGAGAGCATAGAAGCAGAAATTTGACAATTGACTTCTTGTTGATACTCCAGCTGTGATATCACCAATGATTTGAGACATAGGTGATTCTTCAGATCTTGGTACACAATGAGATCAGTGCAAGTGTTTGTAGCAGGCTCAGCAGCAACAGATGGTGATGGTGAAGCATTTCCTTGAAACCAATCAGTAGATGGTAATTCAAAGGAAGTTGAAGTTGTAGAAATCTCATCAGCATTTGTTGTGGATTGTGCTGCTGGAGCTACAGGAACATCAGGTCTAGCTGAATCAGGCAGTTGATCACTAAACTTGAAGAGGTGAGTACTACTATCATCATCATCAGCACTAGCAGTACCACCAGGTGGTGAACTATTGACAGGAGCAACAACAGGAGTTTGATAAGGAACATATTGCAGTATGTCCAAATCAAATATCTCCATAGGGCTTTGTGGAATCTTGTCCTTTGGAGATTCATTAAACTTAACATGTAGAGTCTCTTCAACCATCTTTGTTCTACAGTTGAAGACTCTGTATGCTTTGCAAGTTGATGAATAACCAATAAAGTACCCTGCATCCACCTTAGAATCAATTTTTGGAGTTGATCCCGTGTGTTGAGAATGAAACAAGGACATCCAAAAGCTCTGAAGATGAAATTAGAGGGGCCAAATGATGAAGAACTTCATATGGAGTTTTCATCAACCTCTTATTTACTAGAGCTCTATTTTGTACATAGCAAGCTGTATTGACAACTTCAGCCCAAAAAGTCATTGGCAGTCCAGAGTCAGCCAACATGGACCTTGCAGCTTCAATAAGGGTCCTGTTCTTTCTCTCCACTACTCCATTTTGTTTAGGAGTTCTTGGAATGCTAAAATGCCTCTTGATTCCCTTTGAGAGGTAGAACTCATCAAGTGTATTATTTCTAAATTCTGTTCCATTATCACTTCTAATACACTTGACTGAGAGGGAATACTGCTTCTCAACATACAACACAAGGTTGATAATCTTCTGAGCTGCTTCATCTTTTGAATGCAAGAAGAAAGTCCATACAAATCTGGAGTAATCATCCACAATTACCAGACAGTATTTCTTCTTAGCCATACTCATCACTCTCACAGGACCAAAGAGATCCATGTGAAGAAGCTGTAAGCAGGCATTGGACTTAGGTTCTTCTATAGAGGGAAATGAAGCTTTGTGTTGTTTTCCTTTTAAACAAGCAGTGCAGTTATCTTCACATTTGAACTCCTTCATAGGCAATCCCCTTACTAAACCATGGTTTATCAGCTGATTTATGTTTTTGAGATTAACATGACCCAGCCTTCTATGCCATAGAGTAGATTCTTGAGGGGAAGCCTTGGAAAATAGGCAAGGATGGCCTTTTTAAGATCTATTTTCTTGGAAAGATCTAAGGCATACACTCTTCCTGTCCTGTTGGCCTTTAGGAGAGTGTATTCATCCAACACCTTATCAATCAAACTTAGAACTTTGGATGACAGAATCCGACAGTTCTGACTGGTGAAAAGAGCAACATGGTCACATTGACTGCAGCACACACATGACTGACACTCAAGAGGTTGTACTTGAGATTTTCCACATGGTTAACATCATCAAACTTTATTTCCCCATTGGAAACAAAGCCTTTGCCGATGATGTAACCCTTTGCATCATTGCCAAAAGACACAAACCCCTTCCTTCCTTGAGAGTAGTCATTAAGAAGTGATCTGTTTCCTGTCATATGCATGGATCCTCCACTGTCTACATACCAGATGCCTCTGTGGCATGCTTGAAGAACCCTGCAAAACAAACAAATTAGTTAGATTTTGAGACCCAAACCTTTTTGGTTTTGGGCATGTTCACATCAACAGATGGTAAACTAACAGGTTTGTTGGAAACAACAGCCTGAGAGGAAGAAGATGGTGAAGAAGAGAAATCCTTTGGCTTGGACCTCCTTTTCTGTCGGTTTCACATAGGAACATCTGAAATTGGTTAACTCTTCCAACATAGGAACATAGATGTTAACCATCATAACCAGCTGTGTCTGATTTTGTGATAAAGCTTTCAGCTCTTCAGACACATTGGCATTGGAGTTTGATAAGTTCCTATGTTGCACCTTCTTCTTTGAGCTATCTCAGCTGTTACCTGTTTAACCCCTTCCTTTTGGATTTCTTTTTGGACTTAAGGGTTACAGGATTTGATGTTGCTGGTACAAATGTGGCTTCAAACTCAGTTTTCATTTAATCCATTTTCTCTTTAATTTCCTCTTTATGTTTGAGTTTGGATCCTCTTTTGTACCAACAGTCATCTGTAAGATGATTGAACAAACCACATACTTCACATGGTTTCTTCTTCATCTTATGTTGATCATCAACTAAAGAGGATGAAACTACTGAAGACTTGCTCTTCAGTACTTTGGAAGCATTTATTGCTTTCTTGACTTCTCTTTAGTAGTCTTCAAACTCTTTCTACTGACAGTTTCTTCTTTTCAGTGCTAACAGTAGTTGGAGTTTGAACTTCAGGTGTTAAATCTTGCTCTCCAGTCCTTTCAAGACTTTCAGAAATAACTCCTGAGTGATCAACTCTTTGATCATGTGAGTGTCAGCAATGGAACCATTAACATCAGCTGATTGGTTCTGAGAGGGCTTAGTGCTGACTTCTACTTTTGATGATGCTCTATCAAAAAGTAAATCACATGATGAGGTGGTTGGTTATTGCTTTCTTCATCAGATTCACTTCTACTCTTGAAGCAAAATCTGTAGGAGGAGCAGTGTGATTATAACCAATGCCAAACTTCACATTGGAAGCTGATTGCTTACTAAGAAGCATTTCAAAACCTTTGCATGATTGTACCCATCGATCACACTCTACTTGGGTGACTGCAAGGGTTTCTTTGAGACTTCTCTGGTCTTCCAGAATAACCTCTAGCTTAGCCTTTTCATCATTTAATTGGCATTTAAGCTTATAAATCTCATCACTTTTACTATTAAGAGCAGACTCATACTCAGCTTTTCTTTTGGAAATGGTTTTCTCAAACTCAAGTTTTTGATTTATTAATGCTACATTTGCCTCGCTAATAAAGACAAAGGCAGCTATGCATGATTCAGAACATAACTTGGCTTTAGCCTCTGAAGATATCTGAGTTACCTGTGAAGATGATGCATTTGAGCAGGAATCCTCAGTAGACTCCAGAGCCATAAGTGCCAGATTCCCAAAAGGACTGTCACCACCATGTTGATCAGCACCTGTGAACAGTTGTTCATGACCAGACATGTCATCTGGCAAACTGCTCCAGTCAACAACTCCAGGGGTGAAGAAGCTATGTTGTTGAGGTTGAGGAGGTTGATGAGATGGTTGAGGTTCTGGTAGTGCATGAGTTGGTTGTGATACCATAGGAGCTTGAACTTGACTGGATTGTGGCATGTAATAACAAGGGTAAGGGTATGGCATTTGACCCTGAGGAACAAATATGCAGGAGATTGTGGTTGAGAATGATGACTAGAATTGACAGGATGTTGCCCTTTGTTTTGTTGACTATTGCCAGGAAAAGTAACAAAAGGTGCAGAGGAATTAGATCCAGATGATCTACATTCTCTAGCAAAGTGTCCAGCCTTTGGCATTTGTGACACCTCAACTTACTCTTGTCAAAACCAACTTTGGTTTTGCCAGAGAGTCCTGGGAACTCTTCCAGTTCTTTTGTAGAACTTTGAGATCTGATATTTATCAAGGCCATTTGGCTCAAAATATCCATCTCTTCTAAGTCATCATCAGCAATCCCCTTGAGATCATCCATGATGAAGCATAGATTGTCATTATTACACCCAGTAAACTGACTATCAACACTCACAAATGCAGAATCAGAAATGTTTGAGGAGAAATCAATATGCTCATCATACTGGCATTCAGATGAAGCATATTCTGACTCATGGCTAACCAAGGCAGTGTTGCCTGGTACAAAATCTTCAGTGAGCTTACCAGATGAAGACAGTTTTCGTTTTTGTTCTATCTCTCTCTCAAATGTGAGCAATTTCCCATGGAGTTGGGTGAGAGATAGTTTGTCCAATTTGCACTGGAGCGTAGGACAATGGTATATGTGTCCCATCTCTCAGGCAGTGATCGAGAAATTTGTTATTCATCTGGATATTGGTATACTCATGTTTGACCATTTTAATTCAGAGATCAAACAAGAGAACCGCTCAAACTGTTGAGTCAGTGTCTCACCCTTCCTATGAGAGAATGTCTCATATTGTTGGGCAAGGATCTCTCTATTATTTGCCAAGACCTCATCTGTTCCTCCAAATTGTTCTTTCAAGGCATTCCAGAGGTCATGGGCAGATTCATAATGCATTAGCCCAGAATAGATTTCATTGGGTAGTGCCATGGCCAGAATTCCATGGGCTTTTGCATCAATCTCAAACAATTTCTTATCTCATCTGAGTATGATCCTTTCCTCTTCGAAACCATTGATTGGTTTCCGGGTTATTCACCATAGGCTTGTGTGGACCATGTACCACTGATGTCCAACAACCTGAGCTGTTAACAGACAGGTGATGGAGCATACGTTGTTGCCATATGTTATACTCATTCCTAACCAGCATTGGAGGCTTGGTTGAGGAACCAGTATTGTGAGGATCATTGGAAGGAGTAGTCATTTTAGGTCCAAAAACAATTTTAATTCAAGCTTTTAAAAGATTTTACACAGACCATAACAAACTCAATGAAAAACCAAGAATAAATCTCAGGATGAATGACCAAAAGCATAGAAAATTTAATCTCTATAACCGTTTCTTGCAAAAATGCTAATTCAATCAAACTTGGATCTTGAATAGCAGTTTTAATGATCAATTATTAGATCGATCAATGATTAACCTGCTCTGATACCATTTGTCAGGATCAGTGATCACAAGTTCGATGGATTAGGGATTGGATAGAGAGAAGCAGTTGGCGAGAAGTATCGAGAATTAGACAGTTTGTAGCAAGAATTGATGATTTGTAAACAAATACGAGAGAATATATTTCTGTGATAAGGAATGTTTCAATAATACCAAATATTTCTGCTCAATCATTCACCCGTTACAATAAGGTTGACACTCCTTATATAGAGTGCAATCACTGCTGTTATCACGGGATTGTGACAACTGGCAGATCTATTACAAAAATAACTAACACTTAACAAACTACTGAAATGTTCACAACTACTGAGAACATATCAGAGTGCTAAGTATAAAACATAAAACTACTGATAAGAAACTACTGAAACTACAACGACTGAAGAACAAACTCTTCAGTCGTTTTACAAAACTACTGAAAAGATAAAACATAAAACTACTGAAAGTAAACCGTCACAACTACTGAAGAAGTCCTCTTCAGCTGTTATGACAACATCTGATACTTGGTCTTCAGCACTTGTCTTCAGACTTTGTCTTCAGCACTTGTCTTCAGACTTTGTCTTCAGCACTTGTCTTCAGACTTTGTCTTCAGCACTTGTCTTCAGACTTTGTCTTCAGCACTTGTGTTCAGACTTTGTCTTCAGCACTTGTGTTCAGACTTTGTCTTCAGCACTTGTGTTCAAACTTTGTCTTCAGGTGTTCTCTTCAGCTGTTGTGGACTTCAGTAGTTGTTGTGACGTCTGTGGGACTTAAAGGTTTTTCTGATCCGGCTCATTGGTTCTTTTGGTCCAACACTTGCCTCTTTCCTTGTATCAGCTCCAGCCCCCGCCTTAGTGTGATTCTCACATAAGATCACCAGATCCTTATTGCAGAATGAAAACACTTCCATTGGATCAAAAAGTCTAACTTCAGATCCATCCTTTTTCCTTATCACCGCCTCCCCCGAGTTGTTATCGTAGAACCACTTTTCAAACCCTTGAAGCCTTTGGGGGGAGGGGATCAGGTAACCTCACTCTACTAACCATCTTTGGGGGCTTAACCCTTAGCACAATCCTGCCCTTCCCAGTCTCCTAATCTTTGTCTCTCTTAGATCTCTTCCTTTCAGCCTTCATATATCCAAACGCCTCAAAATTATCATTTAGCCCCTGCTTTATCTCTTGTTCCAACAATTTGGCTCGCTCACTTAGATGAGAATCTATTAAGGGAATCTCCGCCAGCCTCCTGAGATCCCATTTAGGCAAGGTCTTAAACGCCTTCCTTTTATGCAGATAAGAGATCCTTCCTCCTCTCCTCTTGATCATAAACATTTTCAGGCCTGAGTTATATTTCTAGCTTATTATTTTCTTCTCAGCCTCTTTCCTGCTCGACTCCTGAATGTTTTGGAATTGTGGGGTTAGCTCTTTTGGCTCTTTCTCCTTAACAAACCAATCCTCCTTCTCTAAGTCAAACACATCTCCATTAGCAAAGCCCTTCTTGGCTACACAAGTCAGGGGTCGCTCGTTCACTTCATAATACTCTGGCTTAGAGTCATAGTCCACTAGCTATTCATCATCCTCCTCTTCATCTATCAAACTCATCTCAGTTGTCTTTTGGACTCCCTTAACATTTTGTTCTTTCACTATCTCCTCACCAACCAAATCTGTACTAATGTTTATCCTTAAATCTATGAACTCTGCTTCAATCACCTCCTCTACACTTTCCCTAGTCTCCTTCCTTCCAGTCTTAGACTCTGCTTTAAGCTCATTTACCTCAGTCAGTAATCTCTTGATCAAAGCCTTCTGATCAACCAGCATCTTGGACATGCTTTCCAACATCTCATCCTTCTTTTTTTCTCTTAATTCATGATTTGTCAACTTAGTTTTTATCATACATAACTCATTAGAAAGAGATGAGTTAAGGTTCCTGATCATATCCTCATCCAAGGTTGCCCTATCATCTTTGTTTTGGGGCTCAGTAAAGGCTTGGTGTTTGTGCTTGGACCTCTTCTCACCCATCCTTTCAACATCACCTTGATCTGCCTTCTTCTTGGATCTTTTCTCCCTTTCAGCTCTCAAAGCCGCCTCTACCTCATCTATATCTTCCTCAAAATCTTAATCTTTCTCCTTCACATACCTTTTCCTTTTCTTTACCGACTTAGCCTGTTTCTCTCTTGTTCTTTCAGCGTGCTTGGTTTCAGCTTTAATAACCCTCCTAATGTAGTTCCACCTTTTGGCTGGATACATGTTCTCCCATAAATGAGTGATCTTCCCACTAAAAATCGTGCCTGATTGCTGAGCAGTCAGTAAAAATCTTGGTATTCATCTGTACCAGTCTCTTAATTTCACCATGGCAGGGAATATTGGGGATCTGATCATCTATCATTATCTGAAAAAACCTGGGGTATAGCAACCACTTATCCTTCTTCAGTTCCATCATATTCTAAGCCATGCAATCAAATATCAGCTTAGCTATGTTGGCCTTTTGCCCTCTACAACAGATAATCATAGCCTTGGCCCAGTCAAAGTTTAGTCCATCCGATTTCTTAGACAGGAGAGATTTCTTGATTTTTTTCCTAGTCCCAAAAGGAGGGCCCTCATATCCGATGCTCCTAAAAGGCTCAAACACCTCCTGATCAGATAAAACCACCTCATCTCCACAATCTTCTTGTAGCCTAAGCACGCGAGCTATAACTTCTACAGTGATAGAGATATCATTCTCCTGGACTCTGGCTACAATCCTTTGAGGATTAGCCCTAGTGTCGTACTCAGCAGATCTCCAGAAGTCTTGGATGTGGAGATCATATATGGTCGGAGAGTGTAAGGATTCCTATAAATCTGATGCAGCCAAAACATCCAAAGTCTCTCTGCATGCATGCACTAAAGTACAGAAGTAGAAATGCTTCGGAAGTTTTACACCATGCACTAGAAAATATTCTAAGTGTAAAATCTTCCAAAGCCAAGACCAACATCTTCTGAAGCCAAAAGTGAAGTCTTCCGAAGCTTCAAAGAAAAAGTCTTCCGAAGCCAAAGAGTGAAGACAGATTTCTTCCGCAGACTTTTATGTACATGCTTTTATTTGATGTACTTTACCATAAAGCTGGACCACCTTTCCGTGCAACTCTGTTCAGTCACCAATTTACATGAGTTAGTGAAAAGGCCCATGCTTTTGGTAACTGTAAATTGAGGTCTTGAGTCTGAGATTTCTACTTTATGTACTTTTATCCTTTTTATAATATATTAGGATTTGAGCTATGGCATGTCATAGTCACTAGTCAAAAGGCAATCTGCCTTTTGACTCTATATTTGATTTTGTAGTTGTCTAGTCTTATGTATCCAGCTAGCCTTCAAAGTATGGCCGGTTGTAGGATGTAGTATAAAGTATCTCAAGTACTTGTAACTTTCTTTCTATTCTTTTTAATACTTGTAAAAGAACTTGAGAAGCAATATACAACATTCTTGAAAACCATACACTTTTGTTGTTTTGCTATCTTGTTCTGTCTCACATTTTACTTGTGTTCTTAGTATCTTACTTATAAGTTACCAGTTCCTTATTTGATATGTTAAGTGTTCTAAAGAACTCTCCTCATTGTGTTGTTGTGTTTTAAGTGCATACCCTTAAACGGTCCTGCAGAGAGTGAGAGATCGCATAAGCGATAGGAGAAGTCCTAAGCCAATGAATACAATCTCTAAATCCAACAGCCTTTGGATTTGTTGATACATCGTGTTCCTAGTTTATGTTCTTAATGTAAAAGTCTTTCATTTCTTACACATGTGTAATGTAAATACTTAATGAAATATGATATGTTCTTGATGTTTATTTATCTTTAAATATTTCATAGTATTGGTGGTTGTTCATGATAATGGATCATACTTATGGACCATACGCATGAATGAATCATACTTATGGACCAGTCGCACGACTGAAGAAGGAGACTAGATTAGTCGTATGACTGAGAAATAAGATTGACTCAGTCGTACGACTGAACGTTCAGTCGTGCGTATGAATCAACCGCATGAGTCAGTCGCACGACTGAACCATGCTAATGGTTCGGTCATACGAATGAACACAAGAAACCTATAAATACCACATAATTCGTGAAAAAAGAGAGACTTCGAAGAAAATTAAACCCTTGCCGTCCAGAGCGTCCTACACAGCATATCAAACTTCAAAGTTCGTTCCTGATCGATTTTCTAATCAATTCTTAACGTTTGTTTCATCGTTAGATCGATCAGGTTGTCGTTCTCACTGATTGGATCGCCAATCAAATAGAATTCCACGCTAGTTGATCTGGTCTCCGCAGAATCCGTTAGTACTCCGTACGAAAACGGTGCTAACAAGGGGTATCAGAGCTTAGGCTCGTGATTTTGCGTGGATTCAATTGGTTTTGGTGTTAAAATCTACGTTTTTCAATCAAAAGAGTCACCGTTTTGCTTCAAAAGGTGTTTTTGACGTTTGCATGTGTTAAAGTTTCGATTTTTCATCAAACAGCAGATTAGGGTTTCTGGAAAATTTGTATTTTGTGTCAAAGTATTCAAAATATTCGATTTTTCAAACACAGCAGCCTTTAGTCGCACGTCTGGACCATTTGTACGACTGAACTCATTCGTATACATTCATTCGCAAGACTGAACTCAATCGTGTCTCTCATTCGCATAGTTAAACAGCTCCAGTCGTTTGCTTTCATTCATTTTGTTTATTCGCACGACTGAATCCAATCGCACGACTGAATTTGTTCGCATCGGTCATTCGTACGAGTGACCCATTCGCATAGCTCATTCACACGAGTGAGTTTGTCCTGTTCTAAGTTTACCAAGTCTATAGCAATGGAAGATCAGTTTGTTGCATTCACTGCTGGAAAGGACTCACGTATCAAGAACCTTTTACTTCTGGAGAATGAGATAGGAAACCATAATAAACCGCCAAAGTTGTTAAGTTTGGATGAATACCCACAGTGGAAACAACGGTTTGAAATCTACTTGAATGGAGTTGACCCAAATCTTTGGACATCCATTGAGTCTGGTTACACGGTACCAGTCAGTGCAAATGGAGTGAAATTGACTTTGGGAGGAATGAGTGAATCCCAGAAAACTCTGCATAATGCTGAAAAGAAAGCATATGCCTTGTTGACTCAGTCTATACCTGAGGACATATTTCATCAGTTCTCTGAGAACAAGCAGTCTAAGAAGTTATGGGATGCATTGGAAAAGAGATACGCAGGAATACAGCTCTAAAAGCACTAAGGGAAAAAGCTCTTAAGAAGGAATTTGACAATTTCTCTCCGATTGGGAATGAGAGCTTGGATGATATCATTGATAGATTCTATCATCTGATGAGTGAGTTGCACACTTATGGCGTGACCACATCCATGGAAGATAAAGTCTCTAGTTTTGCAGATGGTCTGCCAGACAAATGGGATTCTTTTGTGTCTAATTTGAGACAAAACGACATTCTTGCTACTTTAGACATAAATGATTTCATTTTGAAGTTAAGAGAGGAAGAACTACGTATGAAATACAAGTCAAAGAAAGGGTCCTATGTTCAGAATCCTGCACTATACAATTCAGTTCCAACTCCGGCTGCTTCAAGTGCACCACTACAAACAGCATTTGTGTCTAGTTCTTCTACTCCTTCCCAAAGCAGTGCTTCAGGAACTGTAACGTCAGGGTCATCTGGAACCCAATACATAGTTCCTGAGGCAAATACTACCAAGTTGAAGACCGAGAATCTCGGAAATGTCACCGTGGAAGTTGCTAAAGAGCACATGGACCTTCTAGCTGCTGTTGTTCAATCTTATGATGGATTAGTTGCTGGTAAGATTGGAAACTGTCATCTTGCTGACGAGGACTGCGAGCAAGTTGATGAAAATGAGCTAGAACGCATGGACATAATGTGGGCCTTGGCTAGTGCTGTTAGAAGAGCCAAGAAGTTTGTGAAAAACACAGGGCATAATTTGGTTGCAACGAAAGATACAACGTTTGGATTTGACAAAACCAAAGTCACATGTTTCAATTGTGGTGAAAAAGGGCACTTCAAACGTGAGTGCGTGAAGCCAAAGAAGACTGGAAATGGAATCCTTTTCCTACATTCAACTGACAAGACAAGGATAAGATTGGAGCTTCATCTTCAAGTCAAGAGTCTAAGGCGTTGGTTGCTCAAGGTGATGAAGGACAAGAGTGGTCCTTCCGATTTGTTTCTCAGGGTGAATCAAACATTGCCTTAGTTGATACATTGGATGATGGATCTGCAAGTGAAGGAGACATCATAGCTGAGCATTCACTTCCTGTTATCGAAGAAGCTATAGATGTTGTTGATCATTTGGTTGAAGAAGAGCTCAGTGCTACAAACTCAAAATCTCCAATCACCGAAGATTCTGACACTGCTTTGATGGCTAATTCGTCTAGTTCTACACAGGTATGTTCTAAAGACGAATTATTTGAAAACCATGCTTGTACTGAATGTGATAAATTTAGAGAAAGCATTGATTTAAAATTTTCTAGGTTATTAGAACATAATGATAATCTAGTAAATGATTTACAACTCTGCACTGAAGCAAATCGTATTTTAAAACAAAATGAGTGCAGCTTCAAAGAAAAGATAGAACTGTTAGGGAAACAACTAAAGGAAACCGAGGTTGTTGCATTAAATCAATCAAATGACATCAAATTCTATCTAAATTCTTTGGAGGAAACTAATAAAACAAAAGCAGTTTTACAAGTTGGTGATTCTTTAAAACAAAAGCTGCACAATTTGGCAAGTTCTTCTCACATTGTTCAGAACCTTGTGAAAGAACGAAATACAGGGGAAGGTCTGGGTTATAAGGTTGTACCGCCACCACATGAAATCCTTTTGAACACTAAATGTAGACCAATTAATAATAACCCTATAAAGGATCATGTGGTGTCTACTCCTCTGGTTAGTGATCCAGATTCCATGGGTCAACCTGTGAAATCTGTCACTAAACAGAAGGATTCTTCTTTGGAATCAACAAATAATATACCTGTTGAGAATTTGGATGCTAAAAGTGAAAAGGTTAAATCAGGGTCCGGTTCACAAAAGTCTATTTCAGAACCTAAGAGGAATAATCCAATGAACCTTAAACGTGTTAATCATCAAAATTCAAATAAACTGAAAATGAAAGATGTTCATAATGTTAAAACAATTAAGTTTGTTAAAGAAGGTGAACATCTAAAAAGGAAGAGTCTTCATCAAAACCCCGACCAAACTCAACCCCACTTCATAACATTCCTCAATCTGTTGAAGGGAGATCCTGCTACAGTTGTGGAAGACGAGGACATATCTCTCCAAATTGTCCTTATTATCAGACACCTAAAAAGAAAATTGAACTTTTTGATGAAAAACCAAGATTTTCTGAAACTAGATCTAACGTGTCACCTAAGGTTACACCTAAGATTATTAGTGAACCTAAAGTTCAAACCATAAGTCAGTCGTCTGTTTACCACAAACAGGCCTTACACAAAACTAGTTTATGGAAAATCAAAACAAGCTCCATATTTGATAGTAAGAATAAGAATGAGAAAGATGTGCCCTCATCCTCTGAAGGACAGTGGGTTGAGTTCCTGATGTGTGATACCTCTGGGACACCCAAGCCAGTCAAGGCTTGGGTAACAAACCTGAACTAATCAATTCCTTTGTATGTGCAGGGTGTCCGCTACAGCGCTATCACTAATACCTGGATTATTGATAGTGGGGCTTCCAGGCACATGACCGGGAATTCGTCTCTCCTTTTCAACGTCAAGCAAATTAAAGGGGGACACGTATCATTCGCTGGGAATAAAGGAGGTTACATCACAGCTCAAGGCGATGTGGTAAATGAAAAAGTGAAGTTTGACAAGGTCAAATACATTCAACAGTTGCAGAACAACTTGCTTTCTGTCTCCCAAATTTGTGATAAAGGATTCAAAGTTATGTTTGACAACAAGAAGTGCTACGTGTTGAAGAAGGAGTATGTTGTTGAGGCGGATAAAATTCTAATGTCAGCTTCAAGATATAACGATCTGTATGTTTTGGATCTATCAAAAGCCTCCACAACTGAGTCTACTGCCCAGTGCTTCTTATCAAAGGCAACAGAGAGGGATGCGTAGCATGTAAGAAAGGAAAACAGACCAAGAAGTCTCACAAAGCAAAGAAAGTCAATTCTATCGACATTCCTCTCGAGCTTCTACATATGGATCTGTTTGGACCAGTCAGTACAAAAAGCATTACTGGTGATTTGTATTGCGTTGTAGTAACTAATGATTACTCAAGATTCTCTTGGGTGATGTTTCTGAAAGCAAAGTCAGAGACATTTGAATCATTCAAGCATCTAGTCACTACATTAGAATCACTCTACAAGCTGAAAGTCAGAAAGATTCGATCAGACAATGGAACAGAGTTCAACAACCAGTGGATGGAGGCATTCTGTCGAGAAAAAGGAATTGTTCATCAATTTTCGTCTACCTACAATCCACAGATGAATGGGGTTGCTGAAAGAAAGAATCGAAGCTTGATAGAGACAGCAAGGACAATGTTAGCCGACTCTAAACTGCCTATTCAATTCTAGAATGAGGCAGTGGCTAATGCATGCTACACTCTCAATCGAGTCTTAGTGGTCAAACGTCATGGAAAAACATGCTATGAATTGCTCTAGCGACGTAAACCCAACTTGGAGTACCGTGCATGCTCTTAAAGAAAACTCAGACTGGGAAGTTTTGTGAGAAGGCAGAAGAAGGTATCTTTCTCGGATATAGTATACCAGATAAGAGAGTTTATAACAACTCAACAGGTCAGGTAGAAGTGTGGTGCAATGTTGATGTCCAAAGATACACCACCCCCTGCTAGCAAAGGACCTTCCTTCTTCTTTGACTATGATGGATTCTTCAAGTCCTTTAATCTACCTCCTTCTTATCCTGATGATGAGTTATCTGCTCGAATGATGTACGATGTTCTGAATACTCCTCTACTAGACCCCACATCGTCGGTTCAATTAGATGATACTTCTAGCCCTTCAGGGGGAGAGCTTGAAGTTAGTGACTCTTCCTCTGATGATGAGGCAGTTGAGACTGCAAATGCGGACCAGGAGGAACAGGTTCCCTCTAATGAAAGTACACATGCATATGATCTTGATGCCACTGACACTTCTGAACCTCATACTCCAACAGCCACAAATACTGAACCTGGAATTCAAAATATGGACACTAAAGTAGTTGTTCCCACTACTCCCGGATCTCGAATAAATGTGTATCATCCCCTGGACAACATCATTGGGGATGTTCTATCGGGAGTTCAGACACGAAATCAGCTAGACTCAGCTAATTATGCCGCAGTCATGGAAAAAGGTTATCTACACGATGGTGCTTATCAATATTTTGTGTCTCAATTTGAGCCAAAATATGTAAGTGAAGCCTTAAACGACGAGGCATGGGTTAGTGCTATGCAAGAAGAACTCCTTCAGTTCAAGATGTTAGGAGTATGGACTCTTGTGGATAGACCAAAAGGTGCAAAGGTGATTGGCACTAAATGGGTTCTTAAATGTAAGAGAGATTATCAAGGAGTCATAATCAGAAACAAGGCCAGGCTAGTCGTTCAAGGATCCTGACAAGTAAAAGGCATTGACTACAATGAAGTGTTTGCACTGGTGGCAAGGATGGAAGCAATTCGTATTTTCTTAGCCTACGCATCCTACATGAAGATTAAAGTTTATCAATTGGATGTGAAAAGCGCATTTCTTCATGGTGAAATTCGTGAAACCGTGTACGTCAGTCAACCCGAAGGATTTGAGGATCCGTATCATCGGGATAGAGTCTATAAATTGGACAAGGCTCTATACGGGCTTCATGAAGCTTCACGAGCCTGGTATGAGAAACTATCAACTCATCTGCTAAAACATGGTTTTCGTAGAGGAGTCATTGACTGCACGTTATTCATCAAAGAGAAAGATGATGATTTACTACTTGTACAGATATATGTGGATGACATCATCTTCGGCTCCAAAAATGTGACAACCGACCTCCAGGTTGTTACCCTAACCCTAGATTACTTGCATCATTATCCATGTTATGAGTGCTAATAATTGAAACTATTCAACCCTACTATGAAATTGGAAACAATTCTTACTATTTGATGTAAATTATGATTTTATGTGATTTTTATTATTGACTTTTAGCTAATTTAGATTTCTACCTTTTTAAAAATTAGTGTCCCGGGAATGTCAACTAGTCACCCTTACAAAATTAAATTCAAGAGAAGGCAATTAAAATGTGAGCATACACACTCACACTTACATAATTTTCGGCCATGCATGCATGGGCATGCATTAGATACCTCAATTCCCTATCCACTAAATAATACATAATACCCAATACTACATAATTACACTACATGATAATAATTTACAATTAAAAATTAAATAAGAAATCCTCCCCACTACACTCCAAATCGGCCGCCCCCCCTCTCACCACTCCTCTCCTCTCACCACACCACCCCACACACCCACTCACCTTTCATGCACATCTTCTCTCTCTCCCTCTCTCCCTTTATTCGAACTCGTCAGCTGGTCACACACACACCCACATCTCACAACACTCTCAAACAATTCTCTCAAGGACTAGTGCAAGAAAATTCGAAGAACACATCAAGTTCCATTCGGCCAAGAGCAAAACCGCAAAGAGGTGGCCTAATTCGCGATATTTGGTCACACAACCGTACTTGTTCCACCTTTCCAGCCTTAGTTCGAGTTTCTCCATTCAAGTCCAAGGAGTTTCAATCCATTCACGACCATCAACACCTTCTAAACCGTGAGTTACATCTAGTGTAAGCTCATGTTGTCGGTTTTGTGACATTTCTCTTGTTTTCTTCATTTATCACCTAAGAACCGTGTATTTCCTTGTTGTAGCAGAAACATCTCACCATCATATTGTTCTTAAGGAGTTTCCAACGTTCTTGAAGGTAAACCTCATGTTATGTTAGTCATTCTTGAGGTGGAAACCGATTTCCACCATGAAAACCCTCTCTTTGGGTGTTTTGGTATTATCTAACTTGTGAAAGCTTCAACTCTTGTAAACCAAACTTGTGACCTGCATTTTTATGACTTAATGGACTCCCAAGAACCTGTTTTTAAAAGTTCCAAGAGGCTACATACTCAAATCCACGGTTGATACATGGATTTCACCTTGAAACCCTCCTTTCTACATGAAACAACACCTTTTTAAGCATTTATTTGAAAAATCTTTTAACCAAGACCCATGACCTACTCATGAACGACTTAATGACACCTTAACAATCTGTTTATGAAGTTAAATGAAGTGTTGGTAACATTTAAACTCAAGTTAAGATGGTTTACACAAGTGTAATTGTCGGTTATGACATTTTCTACATATTTGAAGCATATGGATGTATAGATCAACTAGGAAACATGTTGAGACTGAAATTACAGTAGTTTTAATGAATATTAGAAGTGTTAGTAATGTTTAATCTCTGGAATAAAGGACATGTTGTGATTTACCCTCTTTAGTCACTTTCGGGACCCGAAAACATGGTAAAATAACTTTAAAAATAGTAAGAATATGAGTTTAACACTCTTAAAAAGTATTCCAGGCTCAAAAATGATAAATAAAGTACTCTGGAGTCAATGGATAATTTAAATGGTCAAAGACACAAATAAATGACGTTTTAACTAAAAACGGGTACAAACCGAGCATCGTATTTGAGAAAAAATCCATAAAAATAGAGTTCAAAACTAAGATTTACAAAAATCATATGATTTCAGTAAGTTAAGTAATAAAAGACTTAAAGGATTTGAAAAAATTGGTCAAACAAGCTTTAAATGGTCAAACCCAGTCAAAACCGCGTTTTAACGGGTTAAACGTAAAACAAGATTTTTAACTATAAAAGGCCAATTTACACAATTTAAGGACTTAAAAATTTATAAAGAAATATTTTAGAAAATACCTACTGATCCAAGATTTTAATATAGGAAAACTCCAAATTACTATTAAAACTATCCGGCTTTTACCGTAACCGAGAGCGTTAAACGCGCAGTTTTTAAAATCGAACCCGTAGACTAAAGTTTTGAAGCACTTACTCCATAATAATCATAATATGACTCTAATAATCTGATTTTTGGTCTTAGATGACATAAAAGGACAAGAAACTAAACTTGAGGGTAGAAACTGTCAATTTTGAAACTTGAGGGACCAAACTGTAAATTTTTTCCAAACCTTATAACCGACTTCCAGGAAGCTAATAAACACTTGAACAACAAAAATTTCTTAGTATACTTAACCAAATGAAGTGAAAATCCCAATTTTCATGAAGACGCCTTGTCCTGCCATAAAAGGAAACTTTTTATACAAACCTTCACGAAACCAAAGCCTTACTCTACAGCTAAACCCTTGACACCATTGTTGCACTTTGAATGAGTTTAGGGCAGTAGCTTATTGCTTAATATGTACATGTTAGGGTGCTAGACTTGAGACACTTCCCGGTACACCAAGAGACTTTTGATTTGGAACCTAAGGTGAGTTCTAGTGATCCCCCTTTTTACTATTGTTTTGGGATGATGAAACATGCTTTACTTTTTATGAACTATGATTGTGCTTTACTTGATGATTCTATGTGGGATTTGTGGTTACCTGCTGATGCTTATATCATGATCATTAATTCTTTTGTGAACCGCTTGATTTATATGGATAGATCTATTTGGGGAATCCCCCACACACAGTGGCTTCCGTTCCAGGAAGGTTACCCCACTGAGATCCTAAGGGGTCGTTTGGGCATGTAACAAGTTTTGTTAAGATTCTATGGTGAACCATCCGGGCAGGTAGGGTTCACTGGTTTGGGGCTCAGTTTCTTCCTTCGGGAATATCCGGTGTAAAACACAACTTTAGAAGAGGCTAACCGGGACTGAGTGCAGGGTTGATTATGATTTTTCCCACGATGATAAACAATGATTATTTTCTTTTAATCAAAGAAGGATTTGTTAAGTCCTTTTGTTTTTAAACTTTAAGCACTTGAATTCACCAACTTTTTAGTTGACATAATTTTCTTTTGAGCATGTTTCAGGTAACGTATGAAGAGATCCTAGCTATTGTGAAGACCTAGACTTATCCCCGTGACATGGCATTGGCATATTTTCCTTGATGAAACATTTGAACAATTTATATTTTGTGTTGAACAAGTACAATTTCATTTTGATGGATGATTGTAAAACTCATTTGGGGGCTTGATGTGTTTCTAGCCCCGCTATCTTTTCAAAAACATTAATGCCATGTGATATTCTCTCCTTTGAGCTCTTATAATGGTTTGTTTCCGCTGCCATATGTTGTTGCTAGTCTGTGACGTCCCACCCTACCTGGGCCCGGGGTGTGACAGATTGGTATCAGAGCCAAAGGTTGTAGAGAAGTCGGGAATGCCATAGTAGACCCTAGGCTACAACCCTGATACCCTAGGACTGTCCTTGTGGGAAGTGTTGGGATGATCGGGTTGGGTAAATTGATGATTACACTTGATCAACGTAATCATGAATTTACCGGACGCGTAATTTCCGTCACTGATCTTTAGGTTATGGTTGGACTTTTTCTGGTTTATATTGATGATTTGAAACTAATTTTAAAAAGGGGATTTAAATGATTTTTATAATGAACTATGTTATCCGATACTACTTGAAGAAACTATTGATCTGGGCAAAACAGACAGCTATATGTTGGAATAACAGATACTATTGCCATCACTACTATTATTAGTACTATTATGTAAATCATGGGCTATGAGAAACCAAATTACTCATGATGTATTTCTTACAGGACAACGTCTATGGCTGATAAAGGAAAGGCGCCTGCTCACCCCGACACTGAGACCGCTCCTACCGGAAATCTGAGGAGAGAGAAGCCCCGGACAGAGTATGAGGCATACCTCCAGAGATGCGGACATCCAGGGTGGATATCCGTCACATCCGAAGACACTGAGGCTTCCGAGGACTCTTCCTCCACATCACCTTCCCGAAGCCGAACGCGATCCCACTCTCCTCAAGTAGCTGCTCCGACTCTCACCCATCCCACCTATTGGGAATAGGGGTGCGCGTACTGTCACCCGACCTCGCAAAAGCGTTAGGCCAGGATCCTTCGTATCCTTTAGGATGCCTCCTCCTCCTCCCCCGCCTGTTAGGATTCCGACATCGGTACCTCCACTGTTTGACCCTCGTGACGAACGCCTGATGCCGCCGAAAAATAGTATGTATGACGGCCCTAGCGTACTGGCTGGTGATAGGTACTCCCAGTCGAGTCGCCGGGCAAGTGATGTAGGACCTTCCGATGTGACATTGGATGAGATTTTGAGGATTGTTCACCGTCATGAGCTGACTGTTCAGCACGCCACTCGAACTTCTCAGTTGGCTCAATTCCAGGCTATGATGGCTACTCAGGGAGTGAAGCGTTTGGAGCAGGAGCAGAGGCAGGAGAGAGGGAACAGGGACAGGATTTGGATGGCTAAAGAGGAAGTGGATGTGAGAGCTGGAGTACTCAGTGGGATTATCTGTCTGTGGACAGTAGAAGGAAACTATTTGAATCTTATTCGATACTATTATATTATTATCATGGGGTGATGGCACCTTCCAATTGTAAGAGCATGACTCTGATTCTATTTGTTTGGATGATACTATCGTAAACTGCTATTGGGATGCTAGAATTATTAAAATGTCTGTATTGAATTGCTATATGTTTTGTTGTGCCTTGAAATTTGTCTGTGCCTTTTTCTAAAATGGTTGCCCAACTGTATGTCATGTCTTGATTTGGACTTGTAAGGTTCTTTAGTGGGTTGTAAATACATATGTGCATGCCATGATCCCTCTTCCGAGGCATGGTGTGGTAGGATAATGGTGCATAGGCTATCCGAAACAAATTTATGAGATGCTAAACGAATCTATTTGTGATACTATCAGAATGCCGACTCGCAGAGGAACACGTTTTAGTCGACGTGGAGCCGCCAGGGGCCGTCATGAGGAAGCAAGGCCTATTGGAAACCAACTACTCCACCAGGGACTCCCCACGGGGAGAATACTAATCAAGAGAGTGACGAAAGGATTGCTAACCTCGTAGCTCAGCAACTGGCTAACGCCATTCCGACTATCATTGCACAGATAAATGCGGACCGGGAACACTACTGGTAACGACCGGCCGGTAAACGATGAGAGCCCCGACGAAGAAGCTGAGGCGTTAAGGAATGGATGCTCTTATAAGACCTTCATGGCATGTAAGCCCAAGGACTTCTATGGCCGAGGGTGCTATAGAGACTTACAGGTGGATTGACGAAATGGAAGCCGTCTTAGACATCAGCGAGTGCAAGATGGAGCATATGGTGAGGTTTGCATCACAATCTCTCAAGGGATCAGCTCTTGAATGGTGGAAGTCCATTACTCAGAGGTGGAAGAAGAAACGTGGCTAATCGAATGGGTTGGACTGAATTCCGAGAGCTAATGACCAACAAATATTGCCCCATCAATCAACTCGAGAAGCTGGAGACAGAATTTTTAAGCTTGGAGATGAAAGGACCCAATTACACCGAATACATCAATCGTTTCTTAGCCCTGTCCCGACTTGTGCCACATTTGGTGACGCCAGAAGCCAAAGGTGTAGCAGGGTTCATCTGGGGACTACACCCAAGAGTTAGGGGTATGGTTCGTGCCTCTCAGCCTGTGACCCTGCAAGCTGCTGTCGACCTTACCAGCAGTTTGACTGATGATCTAATTAGGGCTGGATGGACCGATCAAGCAAGGGCTGATGAGAAGAAGAAGTTTGTTGTTGGTGATAAAAAAGGAAGTGGTTTGAAGCGAAAAGAGCGGTTGGAAGTAGTTGTGAAGTAGTAGTGGGTCAAGTAGAAGGAGTTCTGAAGGAGTGAGACGTGATGATCAAGGAAGCAAAAACCGGAGATTGTATACGGGGACAAGCCCATTCTGCTGCAGCAAGTGCAAGTTACATCATCAAGGGGAATGTAACCCGATGCCCTTTTAGGTGCAAGAGAACAGGCCATTTAATTAAAGACTGTACTTATGCACCGGGGAAACAATGCTACAAGTGTGGAGATCCAGGGCATATGATGAACAAGTGTCCTAAGCTGGGTAGAGACAAGGATGCCAAGCACAACAAGCCTAAGGGAAGAGCTTTCGTTATGGACCCAGCAGGAGCTCGTAGGAACCCGAACGTGGTCAGTAGTACGTTCCTTGTAAACAATCATCCCGCTACTGTACTGTTTGATACTGGAGCGACTGCTAGTTTTATCTCTAGTACTCTAGGCCATTGATTGACTTAGACGTGTGTACCTGACTGATACATTTACCATAGAATTAGCTGACGTTAATATTTTAGAGGTTAACGAAATCATTATGGATTGCCCCTGAATCTAAAGGGAATACGTTTAAGAGTGAGTTGAGCCCATTAAGTTAGGAGGATTTGATGTGGTGGTGGGATGGACTGGTTAGCGAAGCATAAAGTCCGAAATCGTATGTGATGAGCGACTACTCAAGATACCGTTGAGCGACGAAGAAGTGTTAGTGGTAGAAGGTGAAAGGAGTAACACTCTATACCCTATGATATCCCACTTAAAAGCTACCAAGAGCTTGAAGAAGGGATGTCCAGCTTTTATAGTATATGTGATGAAAGCCCAAAAGGAGAAGAAGATCGAAGAGATTCCCGTGGTTTCGGAATACCCAGAGGTGTTTCCGGAAGAACTACCAGGACTTCCCCCGAATCGGCAAGTTGAATTCCAGATAGACTTGTTGCCTGGTGCTGCACCAGTAGCCAAGGCACCGTACCGGCTCGCCCCACCTGAGATGAAGGAGCTAATGGTACAAATTCAAGAACTACTGGACAAGGGATTTATACGTCCGAGTGTCTCTCCATGGGGTGCCCTAGTACTATTCGTGAAAAAGAAAGACGGAACCCTGCGAATGTCTATTGATTACAGGGAATTGAATAAGCTGACCATAAAGAACCGTTACCCTCTCCCGAGAATAGATGACCTATTTGATCAACTGCAAGGAGCAAGTTATTTCTCCAAAATAGACTTGAGGTCAGGATACCACCAACTGAAGATAAGAGAAGAAGATATACCCAAAACAGCCTTCCGAACTAGGTATGGACACTATGAGTATTTGGTCATGCCCTTTGGACTGACTAATGCTCCAGCAGCATTCATGGACCTCATGAATCGCGTTTGCCGCCCTTACCTCGACAAGTTTGTGATCGTGTTTATCGACGACATACTGATCTATTCCCAAAGTAAAGACGAGCACGAGAAGCATCTCAGGCTAATTCTTGAATTGCTCAAGAATGAGCAACTATATGCCAAGTTCTCTAAATGTGAATTCTGGATGCGCCAGATCCAATTCTTAGGTCATGTGGTAAATGAGGATGGGATTCAAGTTGACCCTTCCAAGATTGAGGCCATAAAGAATTGGAAGATTCCTGAAACTCCTACGGAGATAAGGCAATTCTTGGGATGGCTGGCTATTACCGGAGATTTATAAAGGACTTCTCGCGTATAGTGCAACCTTTGACCGCACTAACCAAGAAGAACACAACCTTTGTGTGGGAGCGAGAGCAGAACGAGGCGTTTGAAACGCTTAAGGAGAAGTTATGCAGTGCACCTGTCCTTGCTCTTCCAAAGGAGTAGAAGACTTCGTGGTCTATTGTGACGCTTCGCGTCAAGGGCTAGGATGTGTATTAATGCAACGCAACAAGGTGATTGCTTACGCATCGAGACTGCTGAATGATCATGAGAAGAACTACACGACGCACGATCTGGAGTTGGGTGCCGTGGTGTTTGCCCTCAAGATGTGGAGCACTACCTTTTGGCACAAAGTGCATCATCTACACTGACCATAGAAGCTTGCAGCATATCCTTGACCAAAAGATGCTCAACATGCGTCAGAGAAGATGGGTCGAGCTATTGAACGATTACGAGTGCGAGATCCGCTACCATCCTGGTAAGGCCAATGTTGTGGCGGATGCGTTGAGCCGAAAGGAAAGAGAGAAACCTCTTCGAGTACGAGCATTAAGGATGAGTGCGTATACCAACCTCATAGCAAAACTGAAGGACGCTCAAGGCGAGGCATTAAAGGAAGAAAAACTAAAGGAAGAAGGATTGACTGGAATGGAAAAGCAATTGGAGATAGGGGACGATGGTACATATAGATATGGTGGAAGGGTTTGGGTGCCAAAACACGAAGGAATTCGAGAAGTAATCCTCGACGAAGCACACAACTCTAGGTATTCAATTCACCCTGGAAGTGATAAGATGTACCAGGATTTAAAGACACTTTTCTGGTGGCCAGGAATCAAGAGATCAATCGCCGTTTATGTGGGGAAATGTTTAACTTGTGCCATGGTAAAAGCTGAGAACCAAAAACTATCAGGAACGTTACAGCAACCTGAAATTCCAGAATGGAAATGGGATAATGTTACGATGGATTTTGTTACCAAGTTGCCTAGAACGTTTAAAGGTCACGATGCTATTTGGGTAATAGTGGATAGATTAACAAAATCAGCTCACTTCTTGCCAATTAGAGAAGACTACGACATGATGAAACTGGCCCAACTTTATGTCGACGAGATTGTAACGAGGCATGGAGTGCCTCTGTCGATCATCTCCGACCGTGATAGCCGTTTCACCTCTCGTTTCTGGAAATCGTTCCAGCAAGCTTTAGGAACCCGTTTAGATCTTAGCACGGCTTACCACACTCAGACCGACGGACAGAGAGAAAGAACTATTCAAACGATGGAAGACATGTTGAGAGCTTGCGTGATGGACTTTGGCGGAAACTGGGATAACCATCTTCCTTTGGTGGAATTCGCCTATAACAATAGTTACCACGCAAGTATCAAAGCCGCTCCGTATGAGGCCCTTTATGGCAGGAAATGCCGATCACCCTTGAGTTGGAATGAGATTGGTGACAGCCAAGTGATGGGACCCGACATAGTGTTGGAAAACACCGACAGGATCTATAAGATAAAGGAGCGACTGAAAGCAGCCAGAGATTGACAGAAGAAGTAAGCTGACAGGAGGCGGAAACCTCTAGAGTTCCAAGTGGGCGGCCGAGTGATGCTAAAAGTAGCACCGTGGAAAGGAACAGTGAGGTTCGGAAAGAGAGGAAAACTAAGCCCAAGATACATTGGACCATTCGAAATAATGGCGAGAATTGGCCCAGTGGCATATAAGTTGAAACTACCCCCGGGGTTGAGTCACATACACGACACCTTTCATGTTCAAACTTGAAGAAGAGCATGGTAGACAAAACCCTGGAACTACCATTAAAAGAAGCAAGAATAAGCGACAAACTGAATTTTGTGGTAGAACCTGTGGAGATCACGGATCGTTTGGTCAAACAACTCCGGCGGAGCCGCATACCCAAGGTTAAGGTTAGATGGAACTCCAAGCGAGGACCTGAATTTACTTGGGAGCGTGAAGATGAAATGAGGAAGAACTATCCACACATCTTCAAACCCACCCGTTCAGTCTCTAATCAGAGTTAAAATTTTGGGACGAAATTTCCTAAACGGTGGGAGAATGTGACAACCGACCTCCAGGTTGTTACCCTAACCCTAGATTAGTTGCATCATTATCCATGTTATGAGTGCTAATAATTGAAACTATTCAACCCTACTATGAAATTGGAAACAATTCTTACTATTTGATGTAAATTATGATTTTATGTGATTTTTATTATTGACTTTTAGCTAATTTAGGTTTCTACCTTTTTAAAAATTAGTGTCCCGGGAATGTCAACTAGTCACCCTTACAAAATTAAATTCAAGAGAAGGCAATTAAAATGTGAGCATACACACTCACACTTACATAATTTTCGGCCATGCATGCATGGGCATGCATTAGATACCTCAATTCCCCATCCACTAAATAATACATAATACCCAATACTACAAAATTACACTACATAATAATAATTTACAATTAAAAATTAAATAAGAAATCCTCCCCACTACACTCCAAATCGGCCGCCCCCCCTCTCACCACTCCTCTCCTCTCTTCACCACCACCCCACACACCCACTCACCTTTCATGCACATCTCTCCCTCTCTCCCTCTCTCCCTTTATTCAAACTCATCAGCTGGTCACACACACACACATCTCACAACACTCTCAAACAATTCTCTCAAGGACTAGTGCAAGAAAATTCGAAGAACACATCAAGTTCCATTCGGCCAAGAGCAAAACCGCAAAGAGGTGGCCTAATTCGCGAGATTTGGTCACACAACCGTACTTGTTCCACCTTTCCAGCCTTGGTTAGAGTTTCTCCATTCAAGTCCAAGGAGTTTCAAGCCATTCACGACCATCAAGACCTTCTAAACCGTGAGTTACGTCTAGTGTAAGCTCATGTTGTCGGTTTTGTGACATTTCTCTTGTTTTCTTCATTTATCACCTAAGAACCGTGTATTTCCTTGTTGTAGCAGAAACATCTCACCATAATCTTGTTCTTAAGAAGTTCCCAACGTTCTTGAAGGTAAACCTCATGTTATGTTAGTCATTCTTGAGGTGGAAACCGATTTCCACCATGAAAACCCTCTATTTGGGTGTTTTGGTATTATCTAACTTGTGAAAGCTTCAACTCTTGTAAACCAAACTTGTGACCTGCATTTTTATGACTTAATGGACTCCCAAAAACCTGTTTTTAAAAGTTCCAAGAGGCTACATACTCAAATCCACGGTTGATACATGGATTTCACCTTGAAACCCTCCTTTCTGCATGAAACAACACCTTTTTAAGCATTTGTTTGAAAAATCCTTTTAACCAAGACCCATGACCTACTCATGAACGACTTAATGACACCTTAAAAATCTGTTTATGAAGTTAAATAAAGTGTTGGTAACATTTAAACTCAAGTTAAGATGGTTTACACAAGTGTAATTGTCGGTTATGACATTTTCTACATATTTGAAGCATATGGATGTATAGATCAACTAGGCAACATGTTGGGACTGAAATTACATTAGGTTTTAATGAATATTAGAATTGTTAGTAATTTTTAATCTCTGGAATAAAGGACATGTTGTGATTTACCCTCTTTTAGTCACTTTCGGGACCCGAAAACATGGTAAAATGACTTTAAAAATAGTAAGAATATGAGTTTAACACTCTTAAAAAGTATTCCAGGATCAAAAATGATAAATAAAGTACTCTGGAGTCAATGGATAATTTAAATGGTCAAAGACACAAATAAATGACGTTTTAACTAAAAACGGGTACAAACCGAGCATCGTATTTGAGAAAAATCCATAAAAATAGAGTTCAAAACTAAGATTTATAAAAATCATATGATTTCAGTAAGTTAAGTAATAAAAGACTTAAAGGATTTGAAAAATTGGTCAAACAAGCTTTAAATGGTCAAACCCGGTCAAAACCGCGTTTTAACGGGTCAAACGTAAAAACAAGATTATTAACTATAAAAGGCCAATTTACACAATTTAAGGACTTAAAAATTTATAAAGAAATCTTTTAGAAAATACCTACTGGTCCAAGATTTTAATATAGGAAAACTCCAAATTACTATTAAAACTATCCGGCTTTTACCGTAACCGGGAGCGTTAAACGCGCAGTTTTTAAAATCAAACCCGTAGACTAAAGTTTTGAAGCACTTACTCCATAATAATCATAATATGACTCTAATAATCTGATTTTTGGTCTTAGATGGCATAAAAGGGCAAGAAACTAAACTTGAGGGTAGAAACTGTCAATTTTGAAACTTGAGGGACCAAACTGTAAAATTTTTCCAAACCTTATAACCGACTTCCAGGAAGCTAATAAACACTTGAACAACAAAAATTTCTTAGTATACTTAACCAAATGAAGTGAAAATCCCAATTTTCATGAAGACGCCTTGACCTGCCATAAAAGGAAACTTTTTATACAAACCTTCACGAAACCAAAGCCTTACTCTATAGCTAAACCCTTGACACCATTGTTGCACTTTGAATGAGTTTAGGGCAGTAGCTTATTGCTTAATATGTACATGTTAGGGTGCTAGACTTGAGACACTTCCCGGTACACCAAGAGACTTTTGATATGGAACCTAAGGTGAGTTCTAGTGATCCCCCTTTTTACTATTGTTTTGGGATGAAACATGCTCTACTTTTTATGAACTATGATTGTGCTTTACTTGATGATTCTATGTGGCTTTTGTGGTTACCTGCTGATACTTATATCATGATCATTAATTCTTTCGTGAACCGCTTGATTTATATGGATAGATCTATTTGGGGAATCCCCCACACACAGTGGCTTCCATTCCAGGAAGGTTACCCCACTGAGATCCTAAGGGGTCGTTGTGGCATGTAACAAGTTTTGTTAAGATTCTATGGTGAACCATCCGGTCAGGTAGGGTTCACTGGTTTGGGGCTCAGTTTCTTCCTTCGGGAATATCCGGTAAAACACAACTTTAGAAGAGGCCAACCGGGACTGAGTGCAGGGTTGATTATGATTTTTCCCACGATGATAAACAATGATTATTTTCTTTTAATCAAAGAAGGATTTGTTAAGTCCTTTTGTTTTTAAACTTTAAGCACTTGAATTCACCAACTTTTTAGTTGACACAATTTTCTTTTGAGCATGTTTCAGGTAATGTATGAAGAGATCCTAGCTGTTGTGAAGACCTAGACTTATCCCCGTGACATGGGATTGGCATATTTTCCTTGATGAAACATTTGAACAATTTATATTTTGTGTTGAACAAGTACAATTTCATTTTGATGGATGATTGTAAAACTCATTTGGGGGCTTGATGTTTTCTAGCCCCGCTATCTTTTCAAAAACATTAATGCCATGTGATATTCTCTCCTTTGAGCTCTTATAATGGTTTGTTTCCGCTGCCATATGTTGTTGCTAGTCTGTGACGTCCCACCCTACCTGGGCCCGGGGTGTGACAAAAAATGAAGCTTTGTGTAAGGAATTCAAATTTGTGATGAAAGCTGAGTTCAAGATGAGTGTTATGGGAGAGATGAAGTTCTTTCTTGGGTTAGGTGGATCAAACACCAAAAGGGATCTTCCTGCATCAGTCCAAATATGTAGGAGATATCCTCAGTCGCTTCGACATGGAGAAGGCTACGGCTGCTGGAACACCACTTCCCACAAATCAAGATGTGGCACCCGATGATAATGGTGATCTGGTAGATGCCACTATGTACAGAGGAATGATCAGATCTTTTATGTATCTCACAGCCTCTCGTCCTGATATTATGTATGCCACATGTCTCTGTTCCAGATATTAGGTTATACCAAAAGTAAATCATCTAACTGGGATTAAAAGGATCTTTCGTTATCTGAAGGGTACTCCAACACTCGGGTTATGGCATTCTCATGATGATGACTTTGAGCTTACAGCATATAGTAACTCGGATTATGGTGGTTGCAAGATGAATTACAATTTCACATCAGCGGGATGTCAGTTCTTTGGAAGACGGTTAGTCACCAAGCAGTGTAAGAAGCAGACATCTGTTGCTCTGTCAAAATGTGAAGCTGAATATGTTGCTGCTGCAAGCTGTTGCTCCCAAATCATTTGGATTCAACAGCAAATGCGAGACTACGGTTTGAAATTTTCTAACACCCCTATCTTTGTTGATAATTCTGATGCAATTGCTGTTACTAAAAATCCGGTCCAACACCCAAAAACTAAACACATCGGTATTAAGTATCACTTTATACGTGACTGTTTTGAAAAGAAATTAATCGATGTTGTTAAAATTAATACGGATTTTCAACGCGCCGACCTTTACACAAAAGCGTTTGACAAACCTCGGTTTTTATATTTGGTGGAGGTCAATGGCGTGAAAAAGAAAAGTGTTGTGATTCCAGAAGAGTCGAGTTCGTAGTCCGCCATATTTCTCTTATTTTTTAATTTATTTTCCTATTTTTAAAAAAAAATCCAAAAACACAAAAATATTTATAGTTTTAGAATTTTAGGGGGAGAATAGTTTAGTTTAGTTTCAGTATTTAATTACTTAAAAAGAACGAGGGCGGGCAGATTAGCTGAAAGTTAAGAAATCAAATCTGTGAGATTGATTCAACAATTATGGAAAATGATAGTATATAGGGAACTAATTATTTGGGACATCATAAGGATTTAAATGATCAACATGTTATATTTAAATTACAAGTCTGAGAAGTCTAAGCAAAATAGAGGAAAAATGATAGTAACTAGTCTGCTACTGAGGTAACATAAAGAAAGTAGACCTAGAGGTTGCTAGTTCATTATATGATGTGTCGGTAGATTCAACACAATAGACGAGTAGACTTCATTGATGAATCAAATTCAAACTAAGGGTTCAACTTGTTGTGGGTTCTCATCTTATCCCTGGTTAACACAATCAACGCATTTCCAATAAAGGGTGACGAGCAAATTAAACGCCACAAATGTGTGCGAATAACCATAAAAATGAGCAAAGCACATGAAAAAAAAATGTTAAGCGCAATCAAGTTAATGACTAATGTTGTTGGTGTGTTATGTGCAAAAGAAATAAAGGTGCTCTAACAAGAAGATAGGTTGTGTGCCTCTCTGCTGTGCGATGGCATTGACCTGAGGATAAACATAACCTAAATATTCTAGAATTCATTGTTGTTTGCGCCTCTCTACTGTGCGATGGCACTGACCTGAGGCTTGGCATCTCTCTGAAAGCTCTTAGAATAGTTTCTTCTTGTGAAATACCCGTAGACCGCTCAAAAATCTCCTGAGGAATGTTGATTACCATATAAGTGTGGGATCCACAAATGCTTGTTGAAATAATATAACCTAACTCATCACCAATGTGAGTCAAAAATCTATGTATGGATTTAAGTGGACAAACATACTGACAATCATCGTGACTGCAACTCTCGACTGTCAAAATCGGTATGTGTTTCTTATCGCTCTAGTATGATTTCCTACAAGTGCTATTGACTCTCAAACAAATAAGAATCTAGTATTCACATAGACCTAAAAGGGTTCCAAATAATTGTGATATACTTGTATGATTCCATATGAATCTCTCTAGAAATGATTAAAATAACATGAAGTTGTTTTGTTCAGGGGGAAAAATCGGTTAATGGATTTTAAAAGGTTTCATCCACCTCAAACCAAAAACACAAAATTATGTTTCTCTCTTTGTTTGTGTTATTTCAAATTGTTTCTATGTTTTTGTTATTTGCTTTACGTAGATGTCAGACTATGTGACTAGATGAACACTGTGAATCTCAAATTAAAAGGATCACGTTTGAGGTGATCAAATGTATTCAAATTAAAAGGATCATGTCTGAGGTGATCAAATGATGTTCAGTTAAAAAAGGCCATGTCTGAGATGATCGTTGTTCATAATTTTATATATCACAAGTTAGATTCTGAGTGTATGGAAATGTATGAGGTCAAACTCATAAGTATGAGTCAATCGCACGATTGAATCATAAATATGAACCAATCGCACGATTGAATCATAAGTATGAGCCAGTCGTACGTATGAACCATAAGTATGAACAAGTCACACGATTGGACCATGAGTATGGAAACAATCATGCGATTGGATTATAAGACTGAACCACTCGTACGACTGTATGAAGGAGTATGAGCCAGTCGCACGACTGAACCCCAGTCGCACGCTTGAATCATGCGTATGGGTCCAGTCGCACGACTGGATTTTAAAATCAGTATATATAAGAGGGTTAGTCGGTCGTATTCTTTATCACTCTTCAAAACTCTCAAAAACCGCTCATACGACGACACTTCGCAAAAAATTTGGTGTATTGAAATTACCGCTTGATTGTGATACTAACTTGTTTGCTACTCTTCTACAGGTACTGTGCAACTGAAATCGACCCAAATGAAGGGTTTAATCGAACCCTAAATGACCGAAACTGTTAAGATCAACAACCAGGACTAAACTCTTAAAATAGACCTATTAAATGGACACTAATGGTGGTTTAAACAACACTAGGTGTTATTTCGAGTCTCTGCGGTCCAAATGAATCTAAACGCGAAGTGTATGGTCACTTCTTGACAAAGATTCAAGTCTATGGTGTTAAATAGTGAGATATACGAATAGACATGCTGATGAACTTCAGTCACCAAACTGAGCCAGACGCATGATTCAATCGCACGAGTGAATCATGCGTGTGAGTCCAGTCGCATGACTGACTCAACCGCATGGCTCCGACACGATTGAGCTCAGTCGCAGGCTCAATCGTATGGTTCAGTCGCACGATTGAATCAGTTGATCAAAATCATTCAAAATTCAACTGTTAACTCTTACAACCAATCTAATGTATATATTTCTTGTGTTGCAACAATATGGCTGAAAGATGGACGATGAGCACCAAGCACAACATATGTGCTCACCTTGATGCTACTTCCTGGAACGCCTCTGAGTTCAGTGGGATTATTGCCTTCCTACGTAGATCGAGGATCTACAAGGCCATCTCGATTCCCTGCACACCATACAGATCTATTTAGCAGGCCTTCTGGGAAAGTGCCTCAGTTGACCGGTCGGTTGAGCCACACTGTATCCGGAGCTCTATCTTCGGACAAGACATAGAGATCACTGAAGATGACCTGAGGAGGGTCTTAGATCTGGGTGAGGACAGAGCCTACCAACCAAGTTGCATCCACTAACAGTTCGAGGTTGCTTTCTAATGATAAAGTACACTGGGGACATCAATGTCGGAGTGCTAAACAAGAGCAACATGTGCCCCCAGTTTAAGTACTTGGCACATGTGATCCTAAAGTCTATAGCCTCCAGGCGGGGAGGATTTGATGAGATGTCGGACCAAATTCTTAAAATTTCGGGACGAAATTTCTTAAAGTAGGGGAGACTGTAACATCCGCCATTTTTAAGTTATAAACCCGAACCCGAACTAAAATCGAACTTTCTTACGATATGAATTTCTTTATTTAACTTATTTTATTTATATTAATAAATTATATAAATTAGGCGTGTAGTTTAAATTGATTTATTCAATTTATCATTTAAACAACTTATAATAACATGGTGATTTATAAAATTTCTTTTTCATAAAATTATAAAGTTTATTAATCATGCTACAACAAATAACTAAATGGAAAAGACTTATTAAAACTTATAAAGTTATAAAATGAATTTTATAAAACTTATAAAGTTTTATAAGTAATTATGAATTTTAAATATTAAAAATAAATAATCAAATTATAAAGTTTAAAAGTTTTATAAAAGTTATAAAGATTAACAAATAAATAATTTGATTGATTATTCAAATTGGTTTATAAAGTCTATAAATATTTTATAAAAAAAGTTGTTAAAATTAGGGTCTTCAAGAATTTAAATTTTAACTTATAATTATTCTTTTATTTATTTAAATTATTTAATTTTATATTTATTTCAAATTCCAATCATAACCCCCCTTTTAAAAGACTTATAAATCACCATTAACACCATTCATAACCTCCTCCTAACCTCAAGTATAAAAGCAAGGCTTAGACCTCACTTTTCATTTGCTCATTCTCTAAAAACCTCACTCTCATATCTTTCTTTCATCCATTGGTTATGATAAATATGAAGAATTTTATTTTACAATAAATTTCAAGAATTCTTAATACTAAGGTAATCTTTTATTGATTTTATATTATATATTTCAATCATCCTAACATCCAATTGTTCTCATGACTTTATGTTATTACTATTGTTCTTTCTTCTACCAAATCTCTTTTTATTTTAATAATTATCATTTGATAATTAACATTCTAATAATCACTAACCTTATAACAATCACTAATATTCTTAAATCAAGCTAACAACACACTAACATAAAGAAAGAATCCCGTTTGCATATGGACGGCTATGCTGCCGCATTCGGTTATTCCACAAGATTATTGTTCTAAATGATGGCTATGCCAAAGTCTTAGAATATTTTTATAACTCAAATGAAGAATAATATACCATATATTGACATAATAAATTGTTCTAACCCGTTTCATGTATTAACAATTTTAAAAGTGCACATAAGTGCCTTACTACAATTCTGGCAGAATATTATCTTACTTCAACCGACCATAACTTGATCATAAAAAACTAAATTTGGGTAAACTCAGACTCCAATGTTAATTTCATTGAATTACCTTTTCAAGGACAGTTTATACGTCTTCAAACTCAATCGGACGACTCAAAAATTGCCTTCACAAGATAAGTGCGCATTTCAGCACCTTCTGTCTTGTGCTGCTTGTTTGACCTATTTACGAATCTTTTCATAAAAATGTTTCTGAACGAAAGTTCTCCGAGAGACTTTAAACTAGTCAAATAAAATTTTTTATAATTTTATGAAACCGTTTGCTATTTTAAAAACCTGTTCAATCACGTAGAAACATTCTGTCCAGAATCTAAAATTGGTACAATAATCGTTTATCAATCTACCTTTTGTTTATTGGCATTCCTAATCGTCCTAACTTCTTGTAATGTATTCCAAACTCAAGTTATTGTTTCTTTTTAACATTTAGGACACCACCTTTGACCCTTGAACATCCAAGCTTTCTTATGTACTCTACAACCATCACTATTATTGTGAGTTTTTCATGTGAGTTTTCCATGTGAGTTCTTCATGCCCCTTTTTACTTTATTTCACACCTTTTGGGGTGAAACGTGTTAACCTTATAAACTTACACTTGTAAACATCTTGATACTTGTAAATGCAAATGCAATTCATTTTTACATTTTTGTCATGGTTATTTGTGTTATTGTAAGTCTTATATGAGATACATATTTTGTTTACAATCATTAACTATTGCTAGCCTGGCGACGTCTTAGATCTTTGGGCCTGACAAGCCTATTTGGTGCTAAAGTCGATGTATTGCCGACTCCTGATGACGTATGCTTGTTCATCATGGGAACCAAATACACTTAGCCAATCTTATATACTTGTAATCAAGTCGAGGTTTGGTTGTAACTGTATGTGTTCTATAAGCTTGCTAACTTGTAACCATGGACATGAATTGCTAACTTGTAACCATAGACATGAATTGCTACTTGTAACCCTTTTATATATATACATATATGCGTGTGTTTAAACCATGGGAACTCACCAACTTTATAGTTGACCCTTTATTTTTTTAACATGTTTCAGGTTTGATGCTTGAAGATCTTCTTGTGCTCATTTAGGACTTCGACCTAGATTAATTGAAAGTCTTATGTTACTAGTTGTATCTTGATTGTTTTGTACTTACTTATTTGTCTTGTAATGTTTAATGAATAATGACATTTAATATTATTACAACTTATTTAGTTCCATGTGCTATGAGCAATCGTCTCCCATTCGTCCGCCCCGATGATTCCGCCGTCGGTCGGGGTGTGACACATGTGATCCTAAAGTCTATAGCCTCCAGGCGGGGAGGATTTGATGAGATGTCGGACCAAATCCAGAATGCATACGTTGCACTGGTACTGAACCACCCGTTCAGTTTCTATCCCATGCTATTCTCTTATCTGATCGAGAACCTTGAAGCCAAAGTCAAGGAAGGCTTCTGTATGTATCCACGTTTCTTATAGATGATCATAGATGAGAAGCTTCCTATGCTGCCTAAAGAGAAAGATGATGTTGTGGTGCTTGAGTTGATGGATGATACCACCTTGGGCAGGATGAAAGTATACCGGGGGCAGCAGGTGAAACCCCCAGTCAGGAGATTGTTTGGGCATCTGGCCGATGAAGACTATGTGGCGCCTCCTCGCAAGAAATGGCGTCATGATGATAGTGATTCTGATGTTGAGCCTATTGTAGTACCTACTGATGAAGAGGATGATGATGATGACGATCAAGATGACGGTCAAGGTGGTAGAGATACTGGTCCTAGTCAATCAAGGGCCACTGACACTTCTACTATATGTCCACCATCTCCACATGGTACGTCTGATGCACCTGGTGGATCTGAGCAGGCTGCTTTCCACCAGGACTTCCAGTTAGATGAAGATGAAGGGTCGGATGATAAGCCTCTCGTCAGGAGAGTCAGTAGCCGGGTTGTGGCTACCGAGAAGGGGAAAGAGGTGGTTGGTGGACGCCAAGCTGGATCTAAGGGTGATGAGACTGATGTCAGTGATCCAACCTACACACCTGACCAACCAATCAGCTCAGGGGGAGCCCAGATAGCCAAGGGCATCAAGAAGAAAAGGATGGCCCAACCCCATGGAAAGAAGGGAAAGAGGCAAAAGATTATCTTGATCAGACCTTCCACCACCACAGCCACCACCACTACCACAACCACTACCACCACCACTACCACAGCCATTATCACAACCACTAACACTCCCACCACCACACATACATTCACAGCCACCTCACCTACAATACCCAACACAGCTCCACCACAACCCACTTCCATACCTATTCCCATCTTCACCACATCCACCACTACATCAACTATTCCCCAAGCCGGAACATCCACCCACGTCCCACCTATATCGGGCTCTACTCTACCCACTGTTGGGTTAGAGGAACAGCTGACAAACCTCAACAGACTGGTGCTGAAGCTGTTAGCTACAGATGAGCTGAGAGCAAATCAGATGAACCAGCTGATAGCGGTTAACAACGCCCAAGGCAAGCAGATTGCACAGCTGACAGATAAGAACACTGCTCCCGAGAGAGCGTTAGTTCGAGCCCACCGTGCACTAACAACTCAAAATGAGCTTGTAAAGGAGTCTGTCAAGAGGATTGAGGGGTTGGAGAAAAAGAACAAAAAGTTGATGCTGAGGTTGAAGGGAACTAAGGGAGAGCCCTTAAAGAACAAAGGTGATGGTGATGATGGTGGAGATGATGATGATGATGATGATTCGTCTAATGATGAATCAGAAGAAGATCATGATGAGGAGGAAGCGAGAGGAAGTGGAAAGGGAAAAGAAGGTGATGATGATGATGAGGATGATCAAGAAGGTGATGCATTTGCATCAGCCTCAAATCCATCAGCAAAGGAGAGGAGCACCAAGCGAAATCAGGATCAAAGAGCCTCGTCCTCAGCTCCTCAAGCTGAAGTGATACCCGATCAAGGCAAAAATGAAGCTCAAAAGCCAGATGACTATGATGTATACCCCTTCAGCAGGTCAAGACTCAGCTCACTATGATTCTGGATTTGCAAGGGATTGTAAGAAGGTCTGTAGCTATACCCTTGAAGAAGGAGATATCATCCATGATCTGATAGATGAGCAGCTGGCTGATATGTTCAGATTAAATCAGATGAAATTGTTAAAGATGCTCCAGAAGTTGATGTCTTAGGTGATGAGGAGCTACATGATGTGGATGAAATAGAGATTGAAGATATCACAGCTGACCACTATGCTGAGTACACTTACCCCGAGGGCAACGTTATCCCTAACTTGGGTGAAACTTTTGGCAGTGATACATTTGATAAGCTGAAGGAGATGGAGAAAGAAAAAGTGAAGGATAAAAGTAAAGCCCAAGCTTTAGATGCAAATATTGATATTAAGAAAGCTAAATGGGCAGCTTGTTTTGCTGAAATGAAAGCCCAACGCGCACCTCCAATGCAAAATGCCTACACCAAACTTTATAGAGTCAAGAGACATCAGAAAGTGTCAGGCAAGATTATAGCATGGGCTTATTTTGAAGATTTGGAAGTCTATGCTGTTAAAAGGGAGAAAGGAATTGAATACTTCAGATATCCATATGATCTGAAGACACTTCCGGGTTTTGAGCTCAACCGATTGGCATGCTTAGATCTTTTGTATGCCAACCCAAGGAAGATGTCGGGATGGTTTGAGACAGTGCTGAAGAAGGAATACCACACCAGATGGGTCAACTTCAGGCCTCAACATCCTAAGCGGTTCATTCATAAGACTGAAGTTATACCTATATCTGGAAGACCTAAGGTGGTGTTGAAGTGGAGTCCCCCACGCACAATGTCTAAGATTCGTTTATGGGTGATGTCTCAGGACTTCACTCCACACTTCAAATGGTGGTATTATGACTGGAGGACGGGGGAAGCGATCATAGTTCTGAACAGAGAAGGAAAGATAGAGACAATCAGGGTATTTGACCCAATGTGGCTTACCAACTTGTCTGCTGAAGATGTCTACACTTTATACAAGTGGCCACTGTTCTATGACACGCAAGATATTGTACAAGCTCTACAGTTCCAACATGTTATACGACTCTGCTTTGCATTCGAGATACATGCAGGAGTCACCAAAGAAGAGAAGTACAAGAAATTTCAAGAGCAAGTGAAGAAGGTTAGTAAATAGGCTAAGCGTATTGGCTTCAGAGGAAGATCTCCCAAGCTTATGAACAACAGATTGATCCACAACAGAGCCAAAAGCTTGCTGAAGAAGTACTAAAGATCCTAGAAGAAGGTGATCAGCATGAAGTGGAAACTAAGCTACTGGTGCATCTGCAGTTTGATCCTGATAAAGTATCTTCTAAGGAACCGATTGAAGAATATGTGGTGTACTCGTTTGGCAAGAGCTGAAGACCAAGAACAGAGGAAGCAAGTTGAAGAAAAAATTAGAACTGGAGCCTGATTTGGTTTCAATATTGGAGCAATTGCATGCCACGAGAGCAACAACAAAAGAAAGACAAAAGAACTTGGAGAAAAGCATGTTAGACAATAGAATAAACTATGTCCAAGGGGGATTTTTTGATACATCATGTTCCTAGTTTATGTTCTTAATGTAAAAGTCTTTCATTTCTTACACATGTGTAATGTAAATACATAATGAAATATGATATGTTCTTGATATTTATTTATCTTTAATTATTTCATAGTATTGGTGGTTGTTGATGCTAATGGATCATACTTATGCACCATACGCATGAATGAATCATACTTATGGACCAGTCGCACGACTGAACCAGGAGACTAGATCAGTCGTATGACTGAGACATAAGATTGACTCAGTCGTACGACTGAATCTTCAGTCGTGCGTATGAATCAACCGCATGAGTCAGTCGCACGACTGAACCATGCTAATGTCGTACGAATGAACACAAGAAACCTATAAATAACACATAATTCGTGGAAAAAAGGAGACTTCGAAGAAAATTAAACCCTAGCCGTCCAGAGCGTCCTAAACAGCATATCCAACTTCAAAGTTCGTTCCTGATCGATTTCTAATCAATTCTTAACGTTTGTTTCATCGTTAGATCGATCAGGTTGTCGTTCTCACTGATTGGATCTCCAATCAAATAGAATTCCACGCTATTTGATCTAGTCTCATGCAGAATCCGTTAGTACTCCGTACGAAAACGGTCCTAACAGGATTCCTGTCGTCTAGAATGGCTGTAATGTTGTTCCGCTCGTCAAATTTTAAATTAGCCATTTATCTGTAAAGAAATAGATGAATCACATAAGAATGAGGTAACAAGATAAATAATAAATGAAAACAATTAAAAAAGAATAAAATTGAAGGAAAACACATTTAGTTTCACTGGCCGAAAGTATAGTTTCGCTAGCCGAAACAGTTGTTTCTGCAGGCGAAAATGTAATTTCGACACATGTTCACTTGTAGTTTTGCCCAGCCGAAGAAGTAGTTTTGGCGCGCCGAAAATATAGTTTCGGCAAGGCAAAACTGTATTCTGGCAAGCGAAACTGTCGGGTTCGCACGGACAGCATAACCTTACAGTTTCGCTGAACTCAGGCCAACTTTCGTTTAGTTTAGCTGGAAGCATCAGTACTTACGCAGAATGAACTGCGAAGGAACCGAACCGACAGAATCAAATATGCTCATTTAAAAGCGGATGAAACCTGGATTAACCTATTGACACATGTTCGAAACACACACCTAAGTCTTAATCGATCAACCAACACTTTTAAAACACACAAGTAAGCTAAATCGTACGGGAGATCAATTTTAGGGCTCAGGGTCAACAAACAGACAAATGTGAGAAAATGAGCAAACAATTTTGCATTACACAATATATATGCACATAGTTTCGCTAGCAGTGAGACTGTAGTTTCGCCGGTAAGAATTTGAGTCAAAATGAATCTGAAATGAGCAAAAGTACCGTCGAATCTATAGTTTCGCACAGCGAAACTACCGGCGAATCTATAGTTTCGCTGGACACAAAAAACTTGGAATTTTCTATTTCATTTTAATATTTTATTATTTAGAATGAAAATCCTAGACAAAGACAAAAAAGAAAAATAAGAATGAAAAATGCCCCACAAGACCTAACAAAATTTCACAAATTAGAAAAAGTAAAGAAAAATAAAAGGATATAGAGATACGATAAACTGAAGAGATTTTCCGGAAGATCAGAGATTGGCGGGATTGATGATATACTTGTCCTTTTAAACCCATGCCTTCTCCTTTTCAATAAGAGAACTGCAGCTTCTGTTATCATGTTTTTGGTTCGTTTAAAGAAGACTTAAATGACTCAGTCCCCACAGACATTTGACAAGAAACTCATCCTATCCTCATGATATATTGAACAAAATGACAACTCTGCTTGATTATCCCATAGTAAGCACAACAAGAACTTTTCAAACGAAGCACAGACCTTATAATTCTCAAATGATGAGAGCTTCAGGTCTATACTCACGTATAACAGAGGAGATGATCATTTGATCTTGGTAGATGAGCGCTTCAGGTCTATATTCACATATAACAAAGAAGATCATATAACGTGCTAATAATAGCTCCAGGTCTATACTTACGTCTAACAGAGGAGATCATCATTCCAGGTCAATGTTCACACATAGCAGAGGAGATAAGCACGTACTAATTTACATCAAGGAGCTTCTTTGATACAAAAGGAGCTAGCAAGTAGCATTTTTTGATAATATAGGGGAGGGCGAACAAGGATTTTTCAAAATAACACATGAAATAAGAGATATCACGTTCTCAATCCATTTTGGACAAGGACTTGAGACTTTGTGAAGGCCAAAAATGTCAAGGGGATAATCCGAGTCAATAAGTTTCTTATCCTATTAGTTTAGCCACAAGATCACTATCTACTTCGCGTTCTAGCTGAGCCTATCATGCACATCTCAACACAAGACCGATGACATCCTTCAAACCTTTCAGGCACCAAAAACTTTATTCTGCAAGAAAGACAAATAAACTATAATATTCTCCCCTGAAATTTCTACGAATTAGCAAGATAAGAGAAATTTCCCAAATTTTTTTTTATGTTTTTTTATGTAAAATAATAAAGGTCTATGGAGCTTAAAAAATGAAAAGAAAGAAAGAAAAAAAAAGGAAAATTATGTACAATTTTTACATGAGAGAATTAAGAAAACGGGGTTCAAAAAGATATTAATCCTAACATGGAGATCAGTTCATAAAAACAAGGTTTATCGAATGTTTTAGTGAAAAGATCAGCCTTTTGATTTTTAGTGTCAATAGGGATAATATCAATAAAACCCTTCTCTTAAGCATCATGGATCGCATGAATCCTTGTCTCGATGTGCTTGGTGCGGGAATGATGAATTGGATTCTCTGCGATTCCAATGGCTGTTCATTGTCACAGAATAATGGAGTATTGCAGGACCGGTGAAGGGTATGCACTTACAACACAATAACACAATGAGGATAGTTACTTAGAACACTTAACAGATCAAATAGGAAACTGGTTAACTTTTAGTGAAAGATGCTAAGAACACAAGTAAATATGAGACAGAACAAGATGGCAAACAACACAAGTAATTGGTTTTCAAGAATGCTGTATATTGCTTCTCAAGTTCTATTACAAATGTTACAAAGCATACGATAAAAGTTACAAGTACTTGAGATACTTTATACTACATCCTATAGCCGACAATACTTTGAAAGCCAGCTGGATACAATTGACTAGACAACTACAAAATCAAATGTAGAGTCCAAAGGCTGATTTGCCTTTTGACTAGTGACTATGACATGCCATAGCTCACATCCTAATATATTACAAAAAGGATAAAAGTACATAAAGTAGAAAGCATGGACTCAAGACCTCAATGTACAGTTACCAAAAGCATGGACCTTTCACCAACTCATGTAAGTTGGTGACTTTACAGAGTTGCAGTGGAAAGGTGGTCCAGCTGGATGGTAAAGTACATCAGATAAAGGCATATCCTCAAAAGTCTTCCGAAGAAATCTGTCTTCACTCTTTGGCCTCGAAAGACTTTGTCTTTGAAGCTTTGGAAGACTTCACTTTTGGCTTCGGAAGATGTTGGTCTTGGCTTCGGAAGATTTTACACTTAGAATATTTATAGTGCTTGGTGTAAAACTTCCGAAGCATTTCTACTTTTGTTCTTCAGTGCATGCATGCAGAGAGACTTTGGATGTTTTGGCTGCATAAGACTTATAGTAATCCTTACAAACTCCCCCTAGGCTGATGCTACCAAAACATTTGAAGATCTTCAGTTGTTGACAGTCCTCAAAATGATGATAACCATGGCCTTCTTCATCAAATGGTCAGGATCACTCAGACTCTCATAATATCTTATCATCTTAAAGAGATCATGTAGAGATAGGTTGAATAAGTCTTGCCATGTGTAGACATTCTCAACACCTTGATCTCTGATCACATGCCATCTTTCTAGATTAGTTGTGAAGGTCCAGGATAAGATGGGTCTCTTAGCTGCAAGAGGAGCCACTTGGATTGGAGTTGATTGGCTGCCTCTTCATGCACTTCCTCAGGTTGATCTGACTCAGCCTGAGGTGTAGAGGTGGATGATTCAGGCTTCTTCTTCTTCTTAGACTTTGGCTTGGAAGCCATCCTCTTCCTCCTTTTTGAAGACTTTAACTGAGAAGACTGGTCTTTAGCACCTTGTTGATCATCCTTGTCTTTCTTAGTTGGGTGTTCCTCCCTCACAGGTTCAGAAAGAGAGGGAGTTTGACCTTGCTGTGGATCAGAAGATGAAGCTTGCTGAGGCTCAGCAGGAGGTCCAGGTTGTGTTGTCTCAGGTTGTTCAACCTTAACCAACACTTCAGGTGGAACTTGACTTGGAGGGGAGTGTAAGTCAATCAGCTCTCCACTCTTGATCTTCTGCTTGATTACCCTGATATGCTCATCCATTGTGGATAGAGCCATAGGGCCAAGTCTCCTTCCGGAGAATCCATACAACTTCAAGAAGCTCATCATCCTTTGTCTATCAGCAGACTTCTTCATACTCTTTTGGATGATGGCTCTTGACTTTGCAGCATCTTCCCTCATCTTTCTCTTTGTTGCCTTTTGTTCTTTGAGTACTTGAAGTTCAAGCTGTTTGAGATACTCAAACTCAATGTACTCAAAGGACAAGGGAAGAAGTGCAGATGCATGGTAAAGACTTGTGGCACTCAGGTAGTTGATCATGTTTTGTCTATCTGTTTCCTTGTCTACCTGAGGTTCTTGTGTAGCTGCCATAGCCTCTTGCACAGGGCTTTCTTGAACTGGGGAGAGAGTAGGAACATGCTTGTATAACCTTTTCTGTCTCTTCTCCTCTTTGAATTGGAGAAGTAGCCTTGCATCCTCTGTTTCCTTCATCTCTCTTGACACTTCCATGTCAACCAGTTCATTTAATTGCTCTAAGGGGAGAGATATAATCTCATCTATGTCATAGTTCTTGGTCTACAGGTAAGTAATCCTGACTCCCTTCAACTCATCATCTTGAGTGTTTGGTCTGGGGGCAACCCTGATTGCAGCTTGCATAAAGCCTGAAGACCTAGAGGAACTTTCTCCCCTTAGCTTTCTCTTCCTCTCTCTCCTCCTCCTTAATCTCCTCAGAAGTTAGAATCCTTTTCCCTTTGTCACCCATAGACCTTTGTGACACAGGGTGGAGAGAGCTTTGGCCTTCATTGCTTGGTGTAGCATCCAAGCTCTGGCCAGAGAGAGGTTGTGAGACACCTTCACCAGCAGGTGTTTCACTGAGGGAATGAATTTCTAAAGCAGTTGTTGGTGTGACAGTGCTCTCAGGCTCTATCACTGGGCCTTCAGCTAAGGTTTTCCCTTTGAAGCTAATCTTAGGGTCTGCCTCAACATCCAGTTGACCAATGACATTACCTGATTGCCTTTGTCTCCTTCTAAGGCTGAACTCTTCAGTAATTCTGTCTTGAATCCTGAGTGCTAAGTCAACTTGTCTTGATTGACTTGGGTTGACAAGTGGCATGTTGATCAGGTCAAGACCTTCATAGTAGTTCAAGGTCTAAAAATTAAATACTTCTTACTGCCCTTGAACTCTGTGAAGAATGAGGGCTCTTCTATCAACATCATACCCCCACCCAATAATGTAGTTTGAAGTTCCTTGAGGTGGGGATGACATAGCCCTTGGAATGCCTTCCTCAAAGAGACTCCTAATGACAGAGTCTATAATGTCCACATCAATGTGAACTTGAGGAAGTTGTTGAGTATGCACAAGTGCAAGTGAGGATGGTGAGTCCTTAATGTCCATACTCCCTGAAGAACTCCCAGGTTCTGTGGCTGTAATGACTTTCTCCCCCTTTTGGTAGCATCACCCTCTTGCATAGGTGAGCTAGGAGTTAGGTCAATCATATTCATAGGTTCTTGTGTTCCTGGTTGAGCTCCCCTTAAAGGTCTCCCAGCTAGTTTTTCCCTGAGATAAGATATCTCAAGTTGCTGATCATTAACCCTATTTTGCAAGGTAGTCACCTGAGATTCAAGGTGACTAACCTTAAAGACTAAATAGGAGCATGTTTTTGACAGTTTTTGCACCTTTAGTCTCAGATTCCTCTCATCTTCATTAGAAGAATCATTAGGGGATGAGATGATTGGACCAAGGTCCTCTCTCTCACCACCAGCTTCAGGTTCTTGGCTGCTGGATTTCCTCTGCACATTGACAGCCTCAGTTGAAGTGTCAATGGGCTAAGTTGCCATGGTTGAGGTCTTAATGATGTAATCACTTGCAAAAGTGAGAGCCTCTTCCATATGGATATCTTGAACAGGTTCAGAAGTATCCACCTCAGTGATGGGTGACTGATGTAGGCAAGACAAAGGAGCCTCAGGAGTACTCATCTCTCTTTGAGTAGGGGAAGAGTAGAGAGACTCATGGTACCCACTGAAACCTAAGTCTTCATCAGTATAGAATGAGAGGTTAGGAATGGGTTGATTTAAGTCTAAAGGCTGGGGATGGTAACTGTCCCCTGAAGGTTGTTCACTTGAGTGTTGAGACTCAGAGTAAAGGCTTAAGTCAGTTGGGCTTGTGAGCTCATCAGGGTGAGCATGAGGAACCTCACCACTGATTCTTGAAAAGATGAGAGTGGTTTGCTCCTCAAGGGAAGTGTGGGCTCTAGTGTCCACTTCCTCCTGTATGGGTGAGTGTATGGGGGCCTGCACAGACTCAATAGCATGAGCAAGGGTTTGTTTGGACTTTCTTTGGTAGGTGAGGGTGATTTGTGGTCCTTTTGGTGGTTGGGAGGTAGAAGGTGTGGGTTCAACACTAGCTTGTGTTGCTAGGTTGTCAACTTGAGCAATGAGCTCTAACATTTTTGGGACAAGGGCTGTTTCTACCCTTGAGAAGCCTAAAGTTGGCTTTTTCATTATTTTAAAGATGCCGGGCTTCATCTGTCCCAATTTAAGAATATTATCTGTTTCCCTCAACTGTGAGCCCAGTTCACAGTTGAGAATGTGTTGAACATATCTAGGAAACATATAATACTCTAAGGAGTCCAGGTTAGCAAGCAGATTTGTATACACAAACTGAGAGTACCTGAACTTGACCCCTTGAACCATTCCATGTACTATGAAGGAGAGATCCTCAGGAATCTAGTCCCACCCTCCATGCTTGTTTGACAAGCTGTGGATAACCACATGAAGCAGGTATTTTCACTGGGACGAGACCTTCCCTTTCCTGAAGGTCTTTATAGAGAAATCTCCCTCATAGCCAATCTGCTCAAAGGAATGATTTACAGCTTCCTTTGGAAAAGACAACTCACCTTCTTCATCATCCAGCTGCAAGTGAGTGTTGATGATGGCCGAAGTGATAACGATTGTCCTCCCTTGCACTGTGGCAGACAGTGCTTCTCCCCATCCATAATGACCTCTTGATAGGTCTTCCAGAATTCAAGCAGATGATCCTCATAGAGAGTAGGATCAATGGTAAGGGAGGTGAAGTAGTTGGATAGAGCTAAGAAATGGCAAATCTCTGAGAAACTTTCATCTTTCTTAGAGCTTAACAAAGCAACCTGGTTGTGTTGCCTGTGAAGTTGCATTGAGAAATGTGGGTTGTTTCTGCGGTTTAGGTTGGCCATTTGAGAAGCTTAAGGATGAAGAAATATGAAGAACAAAGGCGGTTTGGGAGAATTTAGGTTTAAGGAATAGTGTAATTGAAGAAGATAGTGAAAGAGGGGGGAACCCTTGGGTATTTATGTGAAAAGAATTTGAGACAAAGTTAATGAAAGAGGATAAACTTTGAAATCCCGATGTCGGTCCCACCTCTGGAAGTCGAGAAATCTTCCAAAGGTTATTTGCTTTGGAAGTTCTGAAGAAAAAGCTTCCGAAGGCAAATTGGCTTCGGAAGATATATCAAAGGTTTTTTGAGAATTTTTCTTCAGAAGAGAATTTACACTTAGAGATTTTTATTCTAAGGAGAACAAAAATTTCCGAAGGTAAATTGCTTTCAGAAGAAACTTGTTCTTTGAAAACATACAGAGTACTTAAGTTGATTTTAAGCTTTGGAAGATATTTCAGAAATTTCTTCCGAAGGTAAAATTACTGAAGTATTATTTGTTTACTAAGACATAAATTTCTTCCGAAGGTAATTTTGAATCTTCCAAAGAGATCAAAATTTTCAAAAATATAAGAAAAGTCTTTTGAAAAGATCTTCTTCCAAAAAAAACAAGGGCTTATGAAGGTGATAAAATAGACAACTTAGGACACACAGGTTTTAGAAATAAATATGATTAAGTTTTAAGAAAAGCTATTCAAAATTAATCATCCCAATAGCTGATACAAGATATTTAAATCTCTGCTCATCAAAAGCTTTGGTGAACAGATCAGCATATTGTTCATTTGTGTTAACTTTGACTAGTTTGATTAAACCCTTTTCAAAGTTATCTCTAATCAAATGATACCTGATATTAATATGCTTTGTCCTTAAGTGCTGCACAGGATTTTTTGTGATTGAGATAGCACTGTTGTTGTCTATGTGGATGGGAGTCTCCTTGAAGTTGAATCCATAGTCCAACATCTGATTTTGAATCCAGAGCACTTGGGCACAGCAGCTTGCAGCAACAATGTATTCAGCCTCAACAATTGATGCAGACACACAGAATTGTTTCTTATATTTCCAAGAGACTACTCTTCCACCAAGAAATTGACATCCCCCTTATGTAGACTTTGTAGTCATGTTGCAACCACCATAGTCACTATCTGTATAAGCATACAGATTAAAGTCAGAATTCTTTAGATACCAAAGGCCAAGTGATGGAGCACCTTTGAGATATCTTAAAATTCTTTTGACAGTGACCAGGTGTGACATCTTGGGATTGACTGGATATCTTGCACAAATGCATGTAGCAAACATGATATCTAGCCTGCTAGCTGTGAGGTACATAAGAGACCCAATCATTGCCCTGTAGAGATGCTCATCAACACACTCCCCCTTAAAATCAGGTCCAAGGGAGTGAATTCTGGCTATGGGTGTCTTAGCAACCTTACAACCAGTCATGTTGAACCTTTTAAGTATGTCTTGTACATACTTTGACTGACATATGAAGATGCCATTGTCAACTTGCTTCACTTGAATTCCTAGAAAGAAATTGAGTTCCCCCATGGCACTCATTTCAAACCTGTCCTTCATCATATTCTCAAAGTCTTTGCAGAGCTTTGGATTAGTTGACCCAAAGATAATGTCATCTACATATACTTGAACTAGCATTATGTCATTTCCTGTTCCTTTGATGAAGAGAGTTCCATCTATAGTACCCTTTTTGTAGCCATGTTGACACATATACTGAGATAGAGTCTCATACCACTTCCTTGGTGCTTGGTGCAGCCCATAAAGAGCTTTATCAAGCCTGCAGACATAATCAGGATGATCAGGATCTACAAACCCAGGTGGTTGTCTGACATACACCTCTTCATCAATCACCCTATAAAGAAAAGCACACTTGACATCAAGTTGGTAGACCTTGAAGTTCTTGGATGCAGCAAAAGCTAGGAATATCCTAACAGCTTCAACTCTTGCTACAGTAGCAAAAACATCTGTGTGGTCAATTCCTTCTTCTTGAATATACCCTTGAACAACTAGTCTTGCCTTGTTCTTGATGACAAGTCCTCTATCATCCTTGTTATTCCTAAAAACCCATTTGAGGAAGAGGACATAGGTTTCACACCTTTTGCCTTTTGAATTGAAGCAGCTCCTCTTGCATAGCTTCAACCCAACTTCCATCCTTTAGAGCCTCATCGATTTTCTTTGGCTTTATATAGGACAATAAAAAAGAGTGAAGACAAACATTTGCTTCATGGGTTTGTCCTCTTGTTCTCACCCCTGAATCAACATCTCCAATGATGTTTGTGGTAGGCTGAGACTTGTGGATCCTTAGCTGAGGGATCACAGTAAGTTGCTTAGACAGATCTAAATTTAAAAAATTCTGATCTGGTAAGGAAGATTCACTCTCCACATCAACACACTTATCAAGATTGACTTGATCCAATGAGTGTGTGACATCATTGATGTTGTCTTCAATGGAATGGTTATTAGCATCAAGAAACTTGTAACATTCGCCATTTTCAAGTCATAAACCCAAACCCATTTTTTTTAGTTCTATTATTAAACTATTATAATAATTTTAATAGACCAAATGCATTAAATGTGCAATTTATATGGTGAATTATTTATTTATTAATCATTTAAATAACTTGTAATAATCTATGAATTATAAATAATTCTTTATAAAGTTATAAAGTTTCACTAGTATTATAAATTTTAATCATTGGAAATGAAAAATCAAATTATAAATTTATAAGTTTTACAAAGGTTATGAAGAGTAATAAATAATTGATTTGATGAATTATTTAAATTGGGTTTTAAAAGTCTAGGGTTTAATTTGTAGTTTTTAAAACCTAATATAGAAGTTTTAACATAAAATAACAACCATGCAAAACAACAGGGACCAAAGGTGTAACTTTCTCAATCAATCTTCTCTTCCACCGTCGACCCCCTTTGCCGCCGGCCACCATCTCCGGCGACCATCAAATCACTCAAAACGTTGGATTTAAATGCAATCAAACCGTTTCTTAACCTTCACACTTATGTTTCAAACTAATGTGTTATTTTAATGCGTATTAAGGGATGGTTAATTCGTTTGAAACGAGACCGAAATACTCCATTCAAATCCTTGATCCGTTCGAACATAACTGACAAAATCAAAACCATATAATTGAAGGGAAACCTTCCTTTTGATCTTGAGAAGCTACCTGAACCACCAATTTCATTCACCAAACACACAAACAAAAAAAATCGGATCATCACCTTCATCTTCGACCTGCAACTAATCGAGACCTAAGATCGAAGCAATATTAAACACAATTGGCAGAGGGCTTTTGCTTAACATCGACCCTAAAAGCTATCTGCAAAGTTAATTTGATTGACAACAACGTTTGTATATGGAATCGACTTCAACGTAGTCGCGACTTTCTTTGTTCTTGTTCTAATCGTTTTGACATCTATCCAGGTAATTAAAACCACACTCACATTTGGTTTCATTCTGGGATCAAAAACCCCATGTTTGATTTTGTTAACAACATCGTTTTGGTGATCAATTGGATCAAAATCAAATTAGGGTTCATATAGAAATTTTGAGGATTTCATTATCACAAGTTTTAAGAATTAAATTAAGACCACAGACATATCTGGGCTTGTGGTCCGCAGGTTAATGTATGCATACCATGCAAAAGGTACCCGGGTTCGAACCCAGGCACCTGCAATTTATTTTTTTTAAATCCGTTTCAACTAATTTTGTTTAATTCTGGAAATCATTTAAATGTTATTAGATTAATGTAAAATTATCTTATTAATTAATTCTAATTCAAAATTTAATTATTATTTTCTGAAATATTCAGAAAGTATAATTTGATATTTACTCTATTTTAAGATGTCAAATATTGTACGAGTATATAATTTATTTACAAGTTTGAAATTTTACAAAAATTATTTTTAAAATATTTACTTAGTTATGAAAATTCTAAAGCATGTAATTTACTATTTCTTTATTTGTCAAAGGTTTAAATATTATGAAATCTTTATAAGTATTACTCAAAAATTTAAAAACATTATAAATCAAACCTAAATACTTTTAAATCATTTAGCAAGTCATTTAAATAATTAATTATCTAATTAATTATTTTTGATCAGGTTTTAAATAATTGAATACTAAAATTAGTTATTACTTTTCACATTTTATACTCAACCATTACTCAATCAATTATTATTTAAGTAATATTTATTATTCAAATATTCATTTAGCCATGTTATATATAATTAGTCAATAAAGTTATTCCTTCAAATTTTATTTAAATTCTTAGAACTTATACAAATAATACAACTTTCTATTATACTTTGTGCTTATTTTAAGGCTTGATATTATAAGACCTTTATAAAAGCTCAAAACTTTACAAAATGATTTTAGATAATTTTATTATCATTTAAAATAAATATTTAATTAATTACCTTTATCAAATTTTAAATAATTAATTATTAGATTAATTATCTCATTTCACATATCATATTTAGTCTTTATTAATTCAATAAATTAAATCATTGAATTCTTATTTTTAATTGATTTATTCCAACTTTATTGAACCAAAGCATGATCGTTTGTTTTATTTTATTTATTTGATTTAGTTATTAAAATCCCCAAATTCCAAATGAAACCTTAATTCATGTTTACTCTTAAATCCTATCTTTATTCTAATCCTAAGACACCAAATCTTAGGTTGAATCGTGAAGGAATCATTCGAACCATTTGATCTTCTTATTTTTATTTTAAGTGCAACTTATAGCACGTGAGTATTCCATGTGAGTTTTCCATGCCCCTTTTTACTTTATTTCACACCTTTTGGGGTGAAACATGTTAACCTTATAAACTTACACTTTTAAATATCTTGATACTTGTAAATGCATATGCAATTCATCTTTACTTTTTGTCATGGTTATTTGTATTATTGTGAGCTTTATATGAGATACATTATATGTTGACAATCATTAACTATTGCTACCTTGGCGACATCTTAGATCTTTAGGCCTGACAAGCCTATTTGGTGCTAAAGCCGATGTATTGCCGGCTCCTGATGATGTATGACTTGTTCATCATGGGAACCAAGTACACTTAGCCAATCATATAAACTTGTAATCAAGTCGAGGTTTGGTTGTAGCTATATGTGTTCTATAAACTTGCATAATTCATAACCATTGACATGAATTGCTACTTGTCAATCTTTTTATATATATGTACGTTAACCCATGGAAACTCACCAACTTTCAAAGTTGACCCTTTATTTTTAACCTGTTTCAGGTTTGATACTTGAAGATCCCTTCGTGCTCATATAGGATTTGGACTTAGTTAATTGAAAGTCTTATATTGTTGTTTTGTAAGGCCCCGTTCCCGGGACCCCTACAGTTGGTCATTCATCGCACATAAAACATATAATTACATTTAACTTTCATAAAACATCGCAGCGGAATTATCAAAATAGGCATCTCATTTCATTATAATAGCTTTTGCCAAATAATACACCGTTAAGCAGTTACAAAATATATTGTTGCATTACAACACAAAAGCCCTATATAAATGGATTCCATCAAAAAGAGCTGAGTAGCCTTGCAGCGCCATCTTCAGCAGCATTACCTACCAACTGGAAACACATAAAATATCAGCGTTGCTGAGTGAGTTCTAGTTTTATAATAAAACATACTTTTCTTTCATTAAAACCATTCGTTTCTTTCATGCGATCATACATCATACGTACACATAAATAATAGTTATTATCTTCATCGTTCATTAACTTTCTTTCATTCTTTCATTCTTACTTTCATTCGTTCATTCATCATTACATCTTTTCCTTTCGTTAACACCATGAACTTTACCCTTCATGCTCATGATACTGGGCCTAAGCCTATAATAGACCTTCATTCACGGTGCCCGGCACCTCTGGCCACAGTACCTAGGATAAAGTTCAGGTATACCATTGTCATGTGTTGTGCCCTTCATGCTCATGGTACTGGACCTAAGCCTATAATAGACCTTCATTCACGGTGCCCAGCACCTCTGGCCACAGTACCTAAGGCAAGCAACAATGGTTCCATACAAATGGTCAATCACAAAGAAAGACCCCAATGTGCATCCTCTCGGGGTAGCGAACCCGCACACCGTTGGGCTAACACCTTTTAATGGCGTGTCCCAATATCCAATGCTTTCAAGACTTTTGTTACATTCATCATTCATTAATGCATGCATTCATCATGTTCCTCTTTTATTACTTTCCACTTTACGTTACATAATACTTTCATTTCATTTATCTATAATAACACGTAAAGCCATAGGAAGATAAACATTCATCATAATCAGGAACATTAACATATACAGTCATCATCATTATACAGGGCAACATCATACATACATAACATACATCATGCATAAATATGCAACATCATCATCTTCATGCCCAACATACCCTCTAAGGCCACAACAGTCATCTTACATGAACTCACGGGAATTTCCATGTCAAAACTTACATCTGCACTTTCCCCCGAAAGTCAGTAATTAAACTACACATTTCCCCGGGTAAAACAACCCTACTTGGGCGTATGGACACCCTTCAGTCGCATGGCCTCCAGGCGACTGAACATCATGCGATTGGACTCATGAGGATGAACATCTATGCGAATGGACACCCAGTCGTGCGTATGGACCTCATGCGGATAGAACTAATGTGAATGAGCACCTATGCGACTGACCTCATGCGAATGGACTCAATGCAAATGAGTCCCATGCGATTGGAACTAATGCGACTAAGCACCTATGCGACTGGACCCTCAGTCGTATGACTCCCCATGCGACTGGACCCCCAATCGTACGAATGAAACCTTAGTCATGCGAATGAACCCTCAATCGTGCGAACGAACCCCAATCATGCGAATGAACTTCAATCACCCCTCAGTCGGCCGTATGGCCTTCAATCGGTCGCCTAACCCTAGCTGATGCAGAAAGGAGTTCATCCCGAACCCAATCTGCCATTTTCGGCCTCCAAGCTCATCCAAACCCATTCTAAGCCTAAATAAACCATCCTAAACCTTAGGAATGCATACCACAACACCATACAAGCACACACAAGCCCGGAAACAAACATCAAACGCATCACACACAACCACACCCAAATGGGTCAAACACACACACATACAAAAACGGGTTTTCTATGCTTTCCAGCCACAAAATCATTTGAAAACAAGTAAATGAGGGGTCCTAGAACTCACACAAACGATCACAACAAGAAGGGCTTCGATTGGACTAGCTACTCAATGATTTTGCTCACTCGAACAAACCCAAACCAACTTTCTTCCTCTTTTCTCCCTTTCTCTCTTCTCCTCTTTTTTTGGCTGAAAATGAGTGTGGGGAGAGGGTTATGGATGCCCTCTCCCTTTAAATACCACCACACTCGACTTTTCTCTCGGTGGCGAGTTTGGTCCCTCGACTTTGGACTTTATTTCTTTTTCTTCACTCGTCGGCTTCAAAATAAATAAATAACCGGGTGTTACAAGTCCACCCCCCTTAAATAGGTTTCGTCCCCGAAACCCGTTATTCGTCGAAAAAACGTGGGTAATGTTGCCTCATCTCTTCTTCATTCTCCCACGTTGACTCGGATCCTTTCCTGTGCTTCCACTGTACACGCACAAGAGGAACCGCTTTATTCCTCAGCCTCTTCTCCTTTCGATCGATGATTGCCACTTGTTGCTCCACATAATTGAGCTGTTCGTCTACTTCGATATCTTCCAGTGAAACAATCATATCCATCTGCCAAGCACTTCCTTAGATGAGATACATGGAATGTCGGGTGAATCCCACTTAACTCATCCGGTAAATCCAATCTATAGGCCACCTCTCCTACTCGAGCAATGATTCTGAAAGGGCCTATGTACCTCGGGCTCAACTTGCCCCGCTTTCGGAAGCGAATGATGCCCTTCTAAGGTGAGACCTCAACATAACCCGGTCACCCACCTGGAACTCAATCGGTCTGTGTTGTTTATCAGCATACGACTTCTGCCTATCTTTGGCTGCCTTCATGAAGGCTTTGATCTTTTCAAGCTTCTCAGTCGTACCCTCGATCACTTCGACGCTCCCTAATTCCTTCTGACCAATATTACCCCAACAAACAGATGTTCTGCATCTCCTACCGTATAGCATCTCATATGGGGGCATACCAATGCTGTCATGATAACTGTTGTTGTACGAGAATTCAGCTAACGGTAAGTGGTCATCCCAACTTCCTCCAAAATCGATAACACATGCCCGAAGCATGTCCTCCAATGTGTGAATGGTCCTTTCTGACTGACCATCAGTCTGGGGATGATAAGCCGTGCTAATATGTAACTTCGTCCCCATAGCGTCGTGGAACTTCTTCCAGAATTTGGATGTAAACCGGGTGTCGCGATCAGACACAATAGACACCGGCACACCGTGACGGGTTACAGTTTCCTTGATGAACAAATCCGCCAACCTCTCAGATGAATATGTCTCGCGGATCGGTAGAAAGTGAGCACTCTGCGTCAGACGATCAACTATCACCCATATGGCATCATACCCTTTCGTGGTACGCGGCAACTTTGTAATAAAATCCATGGTGATGACTTCCATTCCGGTATATCCAACGGTTGGTTTTCCTTCCGAAGCTTGCTTCTTCTTTTCCAAACTCTTAGAAGTTTCTTTCTTGGTCATGTGGAGAGTACTCTTTGGATTGTAACTACAATCCTTAGCAAGATGGGAGGTACTCCCACACATAACACAGTCCATTTTCTTCCTTCTAGGAGTTTTCCTTTGTGAACAAGGCTGAAATTGATCACTTTCCTTCTCCATCTTCATCTTTGCAGATGTTGTGGCAGTTCTTGTGGGGATAGAACTACCTTTGGAGCTGGATGGTTCAGGTTGTACAGCAGTGGTGCACAACTGATCAGCCTTCTTCTTGATGATGGGATGATTTGGACATGAACCAGAACTCTTGTTGATGGAGTTCAAGTTGGTGTCTTCAACCTTCACCACTTCAAATCCTACAGATATGAAGACTTGTTTCTGTGCAGAATTGAAGGTGGCCTTGATCTCTTAAGCCTTTTTGGACTTTCTTTTGGCCTTCCTGATCAAGTTCTTTCTTCTTGACTTGGTCATCCCAACAGTTTTGCTCTCCTCAGAGGGATGGTGACCCTTCTTAGAATGCTCTTCTTCACTCTTCTCAGAGCCATTCTCCACCATCTCCTCTTCATCCTCTTCAGTCGCAGGATCTATGAGGGGAAGCTCATCTTCACAAGTTCCACACCTCGGAGATCTTACAGACAAGATTGTGTGTGGAGGAGCTATCTCACAGGACCCTAGTCCCTGCTTATTTTGATTACAAACTTTTGCATGAAAGGATGAGGATATTATGTTCTTGAAGGTCTCTTTTTCAAGAACACATTTTCTGCCTTGGCTTTGCTGATCACAAGCTCGGCCTGGCATTCAGTTAACTTAGTAATGAGGTCTTTGATCTGAGTCCTGTAGTTTGTATGCTCATGTTTAAGAGTTGAAATGGTTTTCTCTAAGTCCTCTATTTTTAGTTTATAGTCATTTTCAGCCCTTTTAAAATAAGCTTTTAAGATATTTAAGGACACAAGATTCAGAACTCATTTCTATGTTATAGGACCTATATCTATTGACTTTAGCAATGCATTCAGGAGTACAAAGATGTTCCAATACCTTGGCTTCATCGTGGTCTGCCATTAGTGCTTGGTTTGGAGATGCATCTTCTACCTGAAAGCTCCAGTCAAAGTCTCCTTCTTCAACAGCAACTGCAGCTTGCTGCTTTGGCTTCTCATTCTGGGGGGCTTTCTCAGTGTAGTTTGGTCTGGTTTGTGCTTGGCCACCATTTGTCCTTGGTGCCTTACACTCCCTTGCAAAGTGTCCCATATTGTTACAGTTGTAACACTTTACTTCGCTTTTATCCAGCCCAAACTTTCCACTGGTTGCATTGCTTGGAAACTTTCTTCCTGTCCTCTTGTAGAACTTCTTGGCTCTGTGAGTGAGAAGAGCCATCTGCTGGACTATCTCCATGTACTCCAGATCATTTGGATGGATACAGTCCAAATCTTCAAGGGTGAAGAGAAAGTTGTCTGAGGTTACATCAGCAGAGACAAAGGCATGAGAAGAACTTTTCTCTTGGACAGGACTTCCTTGAGTGTAGCTTTCCCTTGGAGTCTCTGGGAAGGTGATTAAAGGGCCCTTTTATGAGTTGTCAGGGTAGCATATAAGATGATGTTGTGGCTCAATGCTTTCCCTTTCAACCACATGGAGGGCTGAACTCAGTTGATTGCTGGAGTTACACGATGAGTTTTGCATGTTCATCTCCATCTGGTAGCCACTAAGAATACCATACAACTCTGTAAGAGTAAGAGTCTTAAGGTTCTCAGTCCTCTTACAATAACACATTAATATGTCCATTGTCTAGGAAGAGAGGACATAAACTTCCTTACAATGTCCTTGTTCTCAAGAATTACTCCAACATCCATTAGAGTATCCACAATATCAACATACCTAAAGTATTGTTGAGTCATGGTTTCACCTACCTTAAAGGTGAAGTTTTCAAACTGCTGCTTCAGAGATCCTTCTTGTTCTCCTTTGCTTCAGTAGACCCTTCATACATCAGCTTCAGTGCTTCCCATAGTTGCTTGGCAGTTTTGCACTTCTTAAAGCCTCTGTAGATGGAGTTTGGAAGAGCAGTTTGAAGGGCTGTCATGGCTTTCTGATCAATCTCTATTCTCTTCATGTCTTCTTTAGAGTAATCAGCCACAACCTTAGGAATCATACACCACCAGTAACAGAAGTGGTGCTTTGTATGTAGGGTCCTTCAACAACAGAGTCCCACATCCTGGAGTCTTGAGACTTGATGAAGCCTTCCAGTCTTTGACACCAAGTATCAAAGTCTTCAGGATTGATCAGTGGAGACTTTGTCATAGTTCCGGTTCCATATCAGCTTTGGTAATAGCTGCCATTTGAGTTGTTAAGTATTTTGTGTGTGTGAGGGATCTTAAGATGGTGAGATCTTATATCAAGAGCCTAAAATGCTCTTATACCAAATGCAGGACCAGTGAAGGGTATGCACTTACAACACAACAACACAATAAGGAGAGTTGCTTAGAACACTTAACAGATCAAATAGGAAACTGGTTAACTTTTAGTGAAAGATGCTAAGAACACAAGTAAATATGAGATAGAACAAGATGGCAAACAACACAAGTAATTGGTTTTCAAGAATGTTGTATATTGCTTCTCAAGTTCTATTACATATGTTACAAAGCATACGATAAAAGTTACAAGTACTTGAGGTACTTTATACTACATCCTACAGCCGGCCATACTTTGAAAGCCAGCTGGATACAATTGACTAGACAACTACAAAATCAAATGTAGAGTCAAAAGGCAGATTTGCCTTTTGACTAGTGACTATGACATGCCATAGCTCACATCCTAATATATTACAAAAAGGATAAAAGTACATAAAGTAGAAAGCATGGACTCAAGACCTCAATGTACAGTTATCAAAAGCATGGACCTTTCACCAACTCATGTGAGTTGGTGACTTTACAGAGTTGCAGCGGAAAGGTGGTCCAGCTGTATGGTAACGTACATCAGATAAAGGCATATCCTCAAAAGTCTTCGGAAGAAATCTGTCTTCACTCTTTGGCCTCAGAAGACTTTGTCTTTGAAGCTTTGGAAGACTTCATTTTTGGCTTCGGAAGATGTTGGTCTTGGCTTCGGAAGATTTTACACTTAGAATATTCTAGTGCTTGGTGTAAAACTTCCGAAGCATTTTTACTTCTGTTCTTCAATGCATGCATGCAGAGAGACTTTGGATGTTTTGGCTGCATCAGACTTATAGGAATCCTTACAAGTATGGAGAAAATTGATTCCATAGTCAATTATCTGATGTTGTATCCACAACACTTGAGAGCAACAACTAGAAGCAGCGATATACTCTACCTCCCCCGTGGAAAGAGACATAGTAGTTTGTTTCTTGCTCTACCATGATACCAAACAATTTCCCTGATATTGACAACCTCCAGTGACAGATTTTCTATTAACCTGCAACCATTAGAATCACTATCATAATAAGCATGCAAATCAAAATTTCCACCATAAGGATACCAAAAACCCAGATATTGACTGCTTCTCATGAGACTCCTTAGGGTTAGATTGGTATCGAGCACAATACCCCACAACAAAGGTTATGTCAGGATGACTGGCTGTAAGTTACATTAGGGAACCAATCACTGATCTGTAGAGGTGAGGATCAATATATTTCCCATTTTCGTCTGGAGTGAGGCATGTTTGGGTAGTGAATGGGGTTAATTCAGAAGAAGCGTCCTCCATCTTGAATTTCTTAGGAATTTCTTTGATATACTTTTCCTGGTGAATAAGAATTCCTTCTGGCTTTAGTTCAACTTGCAAACCAAGGAAAAAGCACATCTCCCCCATCATGCTTAATTCAAATCGACTTCTCATGACCTCCTCGAAATACCTGCAAAGCTTAGGATTGATGGAGCCAAAAATAATGTCGTCAACGTAGACTTGCACGATTAGCATCTCACCATCTACTTCTTTCTTGAACAAAGTCATATCAATAGTGCCACAAGAAAAACCATTGCTTAGAAGATATTGTGTTAATGTCTCATACCAAATGCGAGGAGCTTGATGTAATCCATAGAGAGATTTATCAAGTGTGTACACTTTATCTGGAAAGTATGGATTCTCAAACCCTGGTGGTTGACATACATATATCTCTTCATCAATTTCTTTGTAAAGAAAGGCACATTTAACATCAATTTGATAGACTTTGAATTGCTTCTGAGCAGCATGAGCCAGAAAAATCCTGATTGCTTCAAGACGGGCAACTGAAGCAAAGACTTCCATGTAGTCAATCTCTTCTTCTTGAGCAAATCCTTGAACCACCAACCGGGACTTATTCATCACCACAATGCCACGATCATCGGGTTTGTTCTTGAACACCCATTTCGTGCCTATTGGGCATTTGTTTGGAGGAAGGTCCACAAGCGTCCACACTTTGAGTTTCCGAAATTGTTTAAGCTCCATTTGCATGGACTCCACCCAGCATGGATCCTGAAGAGCCGCATGAACATTATTTAGAATAACTTGGGACATAAAACAAGAGAATAAGCACACATTTATCAAACCAGATTGACTCCGTGTCCTAACACCATCAGTAATTGATCCAATTATGTTATCATAAGGATGATCCTTCAATGATTTAAAATCTATGGTTAACGGTAATGAATTTGATTGAGGTGGGCTAGTGGATTGAGATTGTGTACATGATGGAGAAGAGGATGGAACGGGTTGATCAGGTTGGGATGATGGAAAGGTTTGAGATGTAGTAGAGGTTGGTGTTGAAGGAGTAGATGTCAAAGCAGGTAGGGGTGGCATGTCAATGATGAAGAAGATGGAAGGTCACCTGAGGTTGCATGATCAGATGAGGAATTGGGAGGAACTTGAGGTAAAGGATCTGGAGGAATAATGTTCGTTTGGACATTAGAAAAGGACGCATCATCTTCAAAAATTGGGAGATTAAAGGAGTTGAAAACAGTATTTCAGTCAAAGAACCATGCAGGTTCTGTTCTGACCTCTGAAGAATAAGATTCCTACCAATAAATATAAAATGACTCCTGTACAATACCTGTTCTATTGTTATTCACCCGATAAGCTTTCTGAGAGGATGAATAACCAACGAAGTAACACTCATCTGACATAGCTCCAAACTTCGTCTTTTGTGCATGAGTATTCAGCAAGGTACACGAGCATCTGAATGGACGAAAGAAATCAATCAATGGCTTCCTTTTATGAAATAGTTCAGTTCATGAGGAGTCTTCATTTTATCCTTCACAATCAGAACCCGGTTAATAACATAGGATGCATAATTTACCGCTTCAGCCTAGAAAATAATTGGCAAAGCAGATTCGATCAACATGGTGCGAGCGGCTTCTATAAGAGTGTGATTCTTTCTTTCAGCAACACCGTTTGTTGAGGTGTTCTGGCGGCACTAAATTGTCTCACTTTGAATAGCCATTACCTTCCTCTTGCTTATCACTTCGATTGAAAGAATTAACTTCTGCAACTCTTCAACAGCTTCTCCTTTATGAGCTAGAAATCTTACCGATGAATACCTAGAAAAATCATCTGTAACAACAAGGCAAAAAGATTTCTTAGCAATTGATTTACACTGATTAGGCCAAACAAATCAGTATGCAACAACTTGAGGGGATTTGAAATGCTATTTTCAAGTTTTGGTTTATGACGTTTCTTATGTTGTTTTCCTTTGGCACAGGCCATGCATTTCTCAACAACACAAAAAACTTTTAATGGTAATCCCCTAACAAGATTGTTTTTAACTAATTTGTTAATATTTGTGAAATTAACATGGCTCAATCCGCGATGCGACAAGAATGATTCAGAAGATGAAGCTTTAGATAGAAAGCAAGTGACAGTGGAGGTTGATTCTTTGGATCCCATATCAAGAAGATAAGTATCATTCTTTCCCGGGGCGCGCATGAGTATAATCTCGTCAGGAATATTAAACCTGGATTTCAGAAATAAACATTCATTTGAGAGAAATAAAACCGGAATGTCTTTATCACAAATCTGAGAGACGCTCAAAAGATTGAATGCAAGCTCTGGCAAGAAATTGATTTTCTCCAAAGTGAGATCCATTTGAAACCTTGCCTTGACCAATCGTCTTACTACACTTTTTGTCACCAGCAAAAGCCACATACCCTCCGTTGATGATGCGATAATTTGTCAATAAATCTTTCAACCCGATCATATGTCTAGAGCATCCACTATCAACCTGCCAAAAACTATTTACAACTTTTGTGGATGACTCCTGCAAAAATAGAGAAATCAATTTAACCGGTTGAAATAGGAACCCAAGTTTGAACAACTTTAGGTTTTGGGACAGAAGATCTTTTGCAAAAGAAATTATTAACAAGATGAGTTAATCTACTACTAAAGGAATTCTTATGTACATGTTTGTGATGAAGCTCAGGACAGTTTTTAACTACATGATCATCTTTACCATATCTAAAGCAATAAGATTTTAATCTAGATCTATTATGCAACAAGTCAAGAATTTTATCTATACATATTTCCTCATCGCACTCGAATAATCTAGAATCAACATCACTGTAAGTCTCATACATTTCTTTGGTTCTGATTTTTTCTTTTAAAGAATGATTATTTACAAATGTTGATGCATCATCATTTGAAGAACATGTGGTACTTGTACCACTTGTTCTTGCACCAAAAGATAATATTACCCTTTCATTAGATTGTGAAATGTTAATTGGGGTAAATGATGGAATGGGATGAGAAAAGAACTTTTCAAAGCAGTTACTTTTTGTTTTATCTTTACCATTGATAACAGAATCATTCACAACCTCATTCACACACGAATTTGAAGCATCATCATTACATTTGGAATATTCAATAAAGATGTGGAACAACCACTTAAACACACTGAGTCAGTGTCTGAGATAGACTCTTGGGAAACAAAAACATTACTTAAACTAGAACTATGATCTAAAACAGAACATTAAGGTTTAGGTGTACCAAAACTATTGCATCCAAGCCCACTCGTTGGTCCATAACCATACTCCTCACACACGTCCTTAGGATTCACACCTTCTAAACCTGCAGATGGATTGTTAGTATCTGTTTGAATGAAATCATTTGAAGGGTGTGGAACTGGCATTGGTGCATAACAGTAAGTACTAGGAGGAGGATAAACTGAAGCATTTTCATAACCCAAACCTGTTCTGTTCCTAGCCCCCCGTTGAGATTTGCATAAATCGTCATGTTTCATTCCTGAAATTATCCATTTATCAAGTTTTAACTGAAGTTTACTTGTTTCAAACTCAGCAAGTGCGACTCTTTCAGTCCAAGTATTTATTTCAACATTTCTTTCTACAACGATTCTTTGTAAATGATCATTTTCTTTTAAAGCTTCATTTAATTTAACAAAATATTTTGACTCATTTAGCTTAAGCTCATCATTAATTCGTTTTAAATATTTTTCATTGTCAAGCAACAGACGATTTGCTTTATACACTCCAAATAACCTTATCTTACAGGCAGGAGAACACATGTCTTGATTACCTCATAAGGGAGACCCATAACCACCTTCTCAATAGTGGATGTAGTAGCATTCTTCCCCTTGCCCTTCTTTTCCGATTGCTTCCCAACTAACCTCATCTTCTCACCTTTAACTTCTTTCAGATCACCAACCATCAAATTACCAATCACATTCTCCTCCATACTCTTCTTCCTTTCACTCATACTTATCTCTTCATACCTGTCTTGTTCAACTTTCTCATCTTCAACACTCTGACGAACTTCAGCTTCACTTGTAAATTCTTTAAAAGGATCAAACTCCTCTACACTTTTTTCTTCTTCCCTTTTCTTAGCAACTAAGGCTTGGTTGATTTCTTCTTTCGTTTCCTCAGCTTCAGCACTCCAATATAAGCTAGTTATCAAAGCTGTCTCTTTCTTCTATTTTCTCTCCTCCTTTTCCCCACTTGAGACCAATATTGGAACTCCAGAGTTGCTTGGATCAGTAACAATTGGCAACGGACATTCTCTTTTGAAATGTCCTAACTTTTTGCAGTTAAAACATCTCAATTTGGATTTATCAAAACCTAACTTAGAATTAGAATTTTAACCTCCAAAGTTGTTCCTTCCAGTTCTTTCCATAAATCTCCTGGCTCGGAGTGTCAACATCGCCATCTGCCACTGAATATTAATTTCTTCCAAATCATCCGGATCAACCTAATACATGTCTTCCATAGTCATCCCTTTCCCTTTCAGTTCACCAGCGACTAGTGCCTTAAAGCTATGCACGAACATGCCAAACAGTGCCATTGTATCAGATGGGATTGAAGTTTCAGAAGCAGCTTTTGAGTTAGCTTGATCTGTGACTAAGTTACCACCACCACCGAGTTGATCACATGAGACATTTGTAGTCATTCCTCCTTGTCTTGATGCTTGTATTGGCGAGCTTGCAGCGGATGTAAGTAATGCAACATTTTGAGGAAAACTAGATGATGACATCATAGACTGATTAAACTATCTTCTCTTCAAATTCAACTCAAAAGATATTAACTTGTTGATGATATCCATGAGCTTGTAATCTGTGAACCCTCTCTCTTGCTTCAACATTCTCACTTGTAGACTCCATTGAGATGGAAGTGAATCCAACAGCCTATTCACTTGTTCACTATTTGAAAGTTTTTCATCATATTTCTTCAATGTGCTTGAAACTTTCAGAAAGCGATTTGTCAGATCCGTAAAATTCTCATTCTTACACCCCATAAAAGAATTGAACTCTTTCTCAGCGTGTATCCCTTTATCTTTTACTAGCTCATCATTCCCATCATAAAATTCACATAATGCATCATACAGAGACTTGGCATTCTTGTGTTCAGCAAATCGATTGTAAATATCTGGTGCAACACACAGAGTTAATGCTCCAAATGCTTTATGATCTCTATCTATCAGCTTCGAATCCTTTTCATTGAATGTGGCTGGATCCTTGTTTTGAGAGATGACATCTCCAACAGTAACAGTCGGTATGTGTGGACCGGAGATGATTGATTCCCACTGATTGTGATCCGTGTAGTAAAAGAATGCTTTCAAACATCTCTACCAGTCCTCAAAACTATCTCCATTTATCAGTCTCGGGGGTCGATTAGGTGCCACACTCTCCAAATCAGCAAGGGTGAGAGTTTCCATCTTAGACATTGTAGTTTCGCAGAAGAATCACTAGTTTCGTTGGAATTCTTGTAGTTTTGCTGCTACTTTCGCTGGAAATTTCAGCAGCAATTTCGCTAGCAATCTGCTTGATTGTGATAGTTTCGCAGACAGTTTCGCTCGAAACTAGCTTGAACTTTCGTCAGATGTAAATTCGGCAGCAATTTCGCTTGATGATAGCACACCAACACTGTTGAACTTTCGTTCAATGAGTATACTTTCACTGATGTTGCAGAAATTACCACAATGAGTATAACAACTGTAGTTTCGCTGGAAGAAACTGACAGTTTCGCAGGATGATCCGTAGATTCGCTGGATGATTCCGAAAAACTCTTTCAATAAGAAATTGATCCAAAATCACTCAAATCTTAATGGACTTAAGTTCTGATGATTACCAATGCTTTCCAAACCATAAACTAACCATTCTCAATCAAATTCCATATCAAATACACTCAAATTTGATCCTGAATTGATGAAATAGTGATTTTGACCAAAAATAATCCAAAAACCAAATGAATCAAGAGCACAAAGGCTCTGATACCATTTTGTTGGTCCAAACAGATCGATATACAGTACTATTGTTTGAATAAATGATTCAATATCAATAACAAACTCTAAATACAAACATATGATGATGAAGAATAAACAAAAGTGTTCAATAATAAGCAAAGCAATTCCAACACAATCAATAAACAAGAGCTCAATATGAATTCAATATGATTCTAGCTTCAAAGTAACACTTGCAACAGAGATAATACGAATTAGGGTTTTTGCAAGATTACCCTACAATGAAAGAAACAATTCTATATATAAAGTTAGTTGCTCGCTGACAGTTTCGCTGGTCAGCGAAACTGTCAGGCCCAAGCATAGTTTTGCCCAGCTACGAAACACAGTTTCGCCCGGTGAAACTAGCCTGCTAATTATGAGCGAAACTGTAATTTCACTCAAAGTTTCGCTGGGCAGCAAAACTCAAACTACAAACTTACAAAAGTAATCTAACATTTGTCCTATTACATTAAAACATAAAGAAACTATAAACAGTAATCTAAGGTGAGTCCAACCTATTCTTGATCTTCAAGCGATGTTCGTATCGAAGAATGAAGATCATGGTGTCCCGGTGATGCCGCAGTTCAATTAATTGCAACGCAGAGGAGATTTTGCGTAAGCGAAAGGAGTTTTTGAGTCTCAAAGACAAGTGGCCAGTAGAGAATCGTGCAGACCCGAACTCAGTTCGAGTTGGATCACTCGAATACTGAGAGTTTCGGGTCTTGATCCCAAAATCACCAGGCGAGTCAGGTCAACTGATGGGATCTGAATCTTTAACTTTGATCCAAAAAATAATGTTCTATTGGTGGTGTTGGTTTTGTTACAAATATTGCCATTAGGGTTTTCTTCAACAAGAACAATAGCAACCCCCCAGAATCAAAATCCAATTTTCAAGGAATCGTCATCCCAGGTTTGAGGATAATGCACTCATGTTTTGTGAAAAGCATTTGGTGCTTTTGATCATAGAATTGAGAAACACTTAAGAGATTGTGTTCAAGCTGTTTGACAAAGATTACTTTGTCAACCTTCAACTTACCATTGGAGACACAACCTCTACCAAAAATGTATCCTTCGGCCTTGATGGTTTACGATGGTGATGGACATGGTTTGTGATAAAGATGGTGATTGTGATAGGCTGCCTCGTTGGTTAAATAATTTCTTGATGTCAAAGAAATGAGGGTGAATCAATCTCAAGCAACTGCAGCGGTTTGTACAGTTGGTGAATGATTTGCAGAGAAAGGAATGAACAAAAAGAATGTTGCATAGTCTGCCTGAAAGCTGGAAGCAGAATGTAACTATGCTGAAGAACACTCTTGATTTGGAGAGCACTAGCTTAGACATAATGATTGCCAAAATTGAAGCGCTTGAGCTAGATTAGCCAAAAGCCCAAGCTTTAATACCTCAGGTTGAGTCCCAACACTTCCCTGAGCAGCCAAAAAGGGACAGCCACATCACTGGCTCTATGCCATTAGGTGCTGACCAAGGTCCTTGGGTCATTAGGAATAACCTCTGTCTCCTTTACTGACCTATTAACCAGATCTTATGAAGACCTCATGTTCCATCAAGGCCATAATGTTGATCTACCTCACTACTCTCCAGATCAACTGAGCCCCAAGGAACCTCTGATTTCTAGCCCACATCAGATAAGCCATACTAAGGTGAGTCCCACAGGTATTGAGGGGACTCATGTAGACTCAGCTGCCACTACTGAGAGTGTCTCATTGGGCTCTCAGGACAGTGGTAACATAACTGAGACTGAGTCTATGGCAACCTTGCTAGAAACAACTAACAAACACAAACATCTAGTAGCTATCACTCAAATAGACAAATTCCACCAATTATTTGATGCTTTTGATACAATTTTAAATTTTGATTTTATTCAAGGTTTTTTCAAACGATTCACTTACAAGCTGTATGAGTAGCACCCATACAACTTCTTGAAGCTGTATGGGTTCTCCAAAAGGAGGCTTGGTCCAATGTCTCTATCCACTATGGATGAGCACATTAGAGTGATCAAGGAGAAGATTAAAAGGGGAGAGCTTGTTGACTTACATTCTCCACCAAGTCAAGATCCTCGTGATGTTGAGGTTAAGGTTCAAACCCCTGAGACAACACATACTGGACCCAGTGCTGGACCACAGCAAACTTCATTTTCTGATCCACAGTAAGGTCCTAATACCTTTCTTCTAAACCTGTGAAGGAAAAGGTACTAACTGAGAAAGACACAACAAAGCAACCTGGTGCGGAAGGCCAGTCTTCTCAGTTGAAGTCACCAAAGAGGAAGAAAAGGATGGCACAAAAAAGTGTATTTGAGAAGAAGAAAAATACCAAAGCATCCACCTCCTTACCTCAAGATGAGTCAGAGCATCCTGAGGAAGTGCAAGAATGTAAGGCCCCGTTCCCGGAACGCTTATAATTGGACATTCATCGCACAAAATACTTAAAACACATTAACAATTACTAAAAACATTGCAGCGGACTAATTTAACAAAAAACCATTTCGTGCATTCTTTTGCAAGATAATACATCGTTGTTAAGGTTACAAAATATCGTAGTTGCATTAAACAAAAAAATCATTTCTGCATAAAACGGATGCCAGTCTTTATTTTCCAAGTAGCTTCACCCTCGTGCCATCCTCAGCAACATTTACCTGCCAACTAAAAATGCATAAAAGTCAGTGTTATTGAGTGAGTCCTAGTTTTATAAATATATATATATCACCTTCCATTTATTAAAACACTTTCTTTACTTTCGCATGTGATCATACATCATACATACATCAAGGTAATAATTTTATTATCCAAATCATCATTCGTTTTCGTATGCATCGCACATTTTGTACATTCATCATTATCTTTTACTGGTATCTAGATCCTGTCATATACTAAACCCCCCCTCTTGGGCACAAAGCCATCTCATCTAGGGTTAAGTGACAAGGATCCCATATCGCACGTATGGAGTAGTCACCAAGACTGACTCCCTTGTGTGTGAACCCTCATGGGTTAGCCAAGATCGCACGCTATAAAACACATAGTTGAGCTAACAACTCTTAGGGAGTTGTGAACCTCCTTACATTTTGCTTGCAAGACTTTCATTCTTTCATTCATTATGTTCCACTTTCATTATCTTAAATCTTTCGTTTCGTTAAGATAAAACTTTACGTTCATTAGCATAATCACACCAGGTAAAGCCACGTAATAATAATACGAAATAAGGAACATAAAGAAACAGACCACAAACATACATAACATCATCATACGTAATCACCAAAAACATCCCAAGTCGTAGCCTAAAAATCATTCTTTCCAAAATTTCAGAATATTTTCTAAGGCATTTGGGCGCATGGGCACTATGCACGCGCATGAGCACTATGCAAGCGCATGAGCACTATGCATTTATGTAAATATATATATATATATATATATATATATATATATATATATATATATATATATATATATATATATATATATATATATATATGTGTGTGTATGTATATATCTATCTATATATGTATATATATATATCTGTATCTATCTATCTCTATCTCTATCTCTATCTCTATCTGTCTCTCTATCTCTCTCTCTCTCTCTCTCTCTCTCTCTCTCTCTCTCTGTCTCTCTATCTCTATGTCTCTATCTCTATGTGTCTTCATCTATACATATATCTCTATCTCTCTCTCTCTCTCTCTATCTCTATCTCTCTCTCTCTCTCTCTCTCTCTGTCTCTCTCTATCTCTCTCTCTCTATCTCTCTCTATCTCTCTCTCTCTCTATCTGTCTCTCTGTCTCTCTATCTCTATATATCTCTGTATCTCTCTATCTCCCTCTATCTATCTCTCTATCTATATTCCCTTCCATTTCTTCCCCTTTTCTTTACTTTCGTACGTGATCATACATCGTATATACATCAAGGTAATAGTATTATTATCTTCGTCATCATTCGTTTTCATACGCATCGCACGTTTCGTACCTTCATCGTTATCTTTCACTTCTATTTAGATCTTGTCATATACTAAACCCCCTTCTTGGGCACAAAGCCATCTTAGGGTTAAGCAACAAGGATTCCATATCGCACATATGGAACAGTCACCAAGACTGACTCCCCTGTGTGTGAACCATTATTGGTTAGCCAAGATCGCACGCTATAAAACACACAGTTGAGCTAACAACTCTCAGGGAGTTGTGAACCTCCTTACATTTTGCTTGCAAGACTTTCATTCTTTCATTCATAATATTTTTTTTCATTATTTTAAATCATTCGCTTCGTTAAGATAAAACTTTACGTTCATTAGCATAATCACACCACGTAAAGCCACGTAATAATAATACGGAATAAGGAACATAAAGAAAGAGGCCACAAACATACATAACATCATCATACAAAATCACCAAAACATCCCAATTCTTAGCCTAGAAATCCTTCTTTCCAAAATTTCAGAATATTTTCTAAGGCATTTGGGCGCATGGCCACATGCAGGCGCATCGCCACTATGCAGGCACATGAACACTTAGGCGCATGAACACTTAGGTGCATGGGCAATTCAGGCGCATGGGTACTATTTGGGGCACATGAGCCTTACTTAGGCGTATGAACACTATTAAGGTGCATGAACCTTAGGCGCATGGGAACACTTAGACGCCTTGGCAAAATTCTAGGCCCATGGATACTATTTAGGCGCATGGACAACTGTTTTCAATCTTAAATCATTTCCAAATCCCAAATCCGTTTCTAATGGTTTTAGCCTAGTTTCTAGCATACTAAGCCTCATAACAAGCATAAATCATGAATCATAGCAAAAATCATACCCGAACATACACCCACCCAAACGGGCACACACATACATAGAGGTACACACCCAACATTTATAAAAACATACAACATGCATTTCCAGCCCCAAAACAAGTTAAAACATTTAAAACTGGGGATCTAGAACTCACCTCTTGCACTTTCGAGTAAGACTTTTTCAAACCCGAATGCTTATGAGTTCAAACACCTAAAATACCAAAAACATACTGTAAGGATTCCTTAAGTCTGATGCAACCCAAAACATCCAATGTGTCTCTGCAACATGCACTAAGTACTGAAGTAAAGAATGCTTCGGAAGTTTTACACAATACACTAGAAAATACTCTAAGTGTAAAATCTTCCGAAGCCAAGACCAATATCTTCTGAAGCCAAACATGAAGTCTTTCGAAGCCTCAGAGACAAAGTCTTCCGAAGCTTCAACCTATGAAGACAGATTTCTTCCGAAGACTTTTAGTATACATGCTTTATCTGATGTACTTTTCCTTAAAGCTGGACACCTTTTCGCTGCATCTCTGTAAAGTCACCAACTTACATGAGTTGGTGAAAAGGTCCATGCTTTTGGTAACTGTACATTGAGGTCTTGAGTCTGTAACTTTCTACTTTATGTACTTTATCCTTTTTGTAATATATAAGGATGTGAGCTATGGCATGTCATAGTCACAAGGTCAAAAGGCAGATATGTCTTTTGATCCTACAATTGATTTTGTTAGTGTCTAGTCAATTGTATCCAGCTGGCTTTCAAAGTATAGCCGGCTGTAGGTTGTAGTATAAGTATTCCAAGTTCTTGTATCTTTCTTTATGCTTTGTAACACTTGTAAAAGAACTTGAGAAAGCAATATACTGCCTCCTTGAAACCCAACTCTCTTGTTCAGTCTCTTTACTTTACTTGTGTTCTTTGTATCAACTTGGTTAATCCAGTTCACTGTTTGATCAAAGTTTAGTTGCTCTCCTCATTGTGTTGTTGTGTTGTAATTTGTTCAAGCCCTTAAACGGTCCTGCAATTGGTATCAGAGCTTTTCAAGCTCTTGATATAAGATCTCACCATCTTAAGATCCCTCACACACACAAAGACTGATATGGAGACTGGAACCATGAACAAATCTCCACTGATCACTCTTGATGATTTTGACACCTGGTGTATGAGAATGGAAGGTTTCATCAGGTCTCTGGATTCAAGAATGTGAGAATCTGTTGAGAATGGACCTTTCATACCCAGCATTCCTTCTGCTACTGGTGCTGGTATGATTCCAAAAGATGTGGCCAACTACTCTGATGAAGATAGAAAGAGAGTAGAAATTGATAGGAAGGCCATGACTGCTCTTCAGACTGCTCTCCCAAACTCTGTATACAGAGGCTTTAAGAAGTGCAAAACAGCTAAACAGCTGTGGGATGCACTGAAGCTGATCTATGAAGGCTCCTCTGAAGCCAAGGAGAACAAGAAGGATCTCCTGAAGCAGCAGTTTGAAAACTTCACCTTTAAAGCAGGTGAAACCATGAGTCAACAATACTTCAGGTATGTTGAGATAGTGGATACCCTAGTGGATGGAGGAGTTCCTCTTGAGAACAGGGACATTGTAAGGAAGTTTAAGTCCTCACTTCCTAGGCAATGGACACACTACTGTGTGGTGATCAAGAGGACTGAGAACCTCAAAACTCTTACTCTGACAGAGTTATATGGGATTCTCAGTGGATACCAGATGCAGATGAACATGCAAGGTTCATCTCGCAACTCCAACAATCAAATGGGTTCAGCCCTTCATGTGGTTGAAAGGGATAGCATAGAACCCCAACATCATCTCATATGCTACCCTGACAACTCACAAAAGGGTCCTTTCATCACCTTCCCGGAGACACCCAGGGAGAACTTCACTCAAGGAAGCCCATTCCAAGAGACAAGCTCTTCTCAAGCCTTTGTGTCTTCTGATGAAAGCTGTGGGAACTCTCTCTTCACTCTTGAAGACCTGGACTGTATCCATCCAGATGACCTGGAATACATGGAGATAGTTCAGCAGATGGCTCTCCTCACTCACAGAGCCAAGAAGTTCTACAAGAGAACAGGAAGAAGGTTTCCAAGCAATGCTACCAGTGGAAAGTTTGGGCTGGATAAAAGCAAAGTTAAGTGTTACAACTGTAACCTGATGGGCCACTTTGCTAGGGAGTGTAAGGCACCTAAAACAAATGGTGGCCAAACACAAGCCAGACCAAACTACATTGACAAAGCCCCTCAGAATGAGAAGCCAAAGCAACATGCTGCTGTTGTTGTTGAAGAGGAAGGCTTTGCCTGGAGCTTTCAAGTGGAAGATGCTTCAACAAACCAAGCACTTATGGCAGACCATGATGAAGCCAAGGTATTGGAACATCTCTGTACTCCTGAATGCATTGCTAAAGTAAACAAATACAGGTCCTACAACTTAGAAATGAGATTTGATCTTGAGTCATTAAACATATTAAAATCTGATTTTAGAAAGTCTGAAAATGATTACAAGTTAAAGATAGAGGACTTGGAGAAAACCATTTCAGTACTAAAACATGAACATACAGATTTTAGAACTCAGATCCAGGATCTCATAACTAAGTTGACTGAGTGCCAGGCTGAGCTTGTGATCAGCAAAGCCAAGGCAGAGAAGAGTGTTCTTGAAGAAGAGACCTTCAAGAACATGATATCCTCATCCCTACACAACAAAGTGTGCTATCAAAATAGACAGGGACTGGGATCAAATGAGATAGCTCCTCCACACACAATCTTGTCTGTAAGATCTCCTATGTGTGGAACTTGTGAAGATGAGCTTCCTCTCATAGATCCTATAAGTGAGGAGGATGAAGAAGAGATAGTGAAGAATTCCTCTAAGAAGAGTGAAGAAGAGGATTCTTCCAAGGGCCACTATCCTTTTGAGGAGAAGAAATCTACTATGATGACCAAGTCCAAGAGAAAGAACTTGATCAGGAAGAGCAAAAGGAAAGCAAAGAAGGCTCAAGAGATCAAGGCTACCTTTGATTCAAGGCAGAAACAAGTTTTTATTTCTGCAGGTTTTAAAGTAGTAAGGACTGAAGACATCAACCAAGACTCCTCAGCTAAGAGTCCTGGTTCTTGTTCAAATCATCTCAGTACAAAGAAGAAGACTGAGCTGCTGTGTACCACTGCTGCACAGCCTGGACCATCAAACTCCAAGAACAGTTCACAGCCCAAAAGAACTGTCTCAGCATCTACCAAGATGAAGGTGGAGAAGGGATGTGACCAAAGCCAGTCTTGCTCTCATAAGGAAACTCCTTTGAAGAAGAAAATGTTATGTGTCATGTGTGAAAGTACCTTTCACATTGCTAAGGATTGCCCATACAATTCTAAAAGTACTATCCACATGACCAATACAAAGACTTCAAAGAGTTTCAAGAAGTCTCAAGCTTCGGAAGGAAAGCCTGTTTCCTTCGGAAGCTCCAAATCAAAGAAGAAGGTAAATGGAAAATTACCTTCGGAAGAAAAATTGGTCTCGGAAGAAAGGAGTTCTTCCGAAGCACTGAAGTCTGCTGCAGTGACTGTAGAATCTTCCGAAGGATCAGTCATAAAAACTTGTGAAGTCCCAAAAGCTTCTAAGGTTTTGAAGGTCAAGTCCAAGACTCCAAAGGTGGTGTGGAAGTCTAAGAAAGACCAAATGACTGAAGTTTCTCCATCAACAACAGCTGAAGATCCCCTTAGTACAACCATAGGATCTATTACTGTTGCATTACCTTCTATTATACTTAGTGAGCCCAAGACAAGTAAGGCTTGGGTTTCCAAATGTAACTAATCATTTTCTTTGTGCAGGAACAGCTCAAGACAAACAGGAATGTCTGGATAATTGACAGTGGTTGTTCCAGGCACATGACAGGCAATAGGTCTCTACTCCATAATTTTGAGAGAATTGATGGAGGACCAGTTGCTTTTGGAGGAGATGAAGGTGGTTACATTTCTGGAAGGGGCAAGGTCACAAATGGTAAGCTCAGCATTGAGAAGGTAAACTTTGTTAAGGAGCTTGGGTACAATCTTCTGAGTGTATCCCAATTTTATGATCAGAGTCATACATGCTCTTTACTGAGCATGAGTGCATTGTTCTCAAGCCTGGAGTGGTCATTCCTCATGAGCATATCCTGCTTAGAGCCCCCAGGAAAGGGAACATGTACAAGATGGATTTGCAAGAAACATCTCCCACTGGAGAAGTTTCATGCTTTCTATCTAAAGCAAATACTGATGAGTCTTTCCTATGGCATAAAAGAATGTGCCATGTAAACTTTAAGAACATGAATAAATTAATTAAACATGATCTGGTAACTGGAATGCCAAAGAAAGAGTTTACAAGTGATGATCATTGTGTTGCATGCCTGAAAGGGAAGCAACACAAGGTATCTTACAAGCCTAAGGAAAGGAACTCTATCACTACTCCCCTACACTTGTTACATATGGATCTCTTTGGCCCCACCAGTGTAATGAGTCTAGGAAGGACCTCTTAGTGTTTAGTGATCACAGATGACTTTACAAGATTCACTTGGGTTTTCTTCCTTAGAACTAAGAATGAAACCCCTGAGATTCTGAAGAATTTCATCTTAAAAGTTGAGAATCAAAGTGATCACAAGGTCAAAACCATAAGATGTGATCAAGGAACTGAATTCAAGAACCAAATCCTTGACACATTTTGTGATGAAAAAGGTATTACAAGACAATACAGTGCTCCCAGGACTCCTCAGCAAAACGGAGTTGCTGAGAGGAGAAACAGGACACTAATTGAAGCTTCAAGAACTATGTTGTCTGACTCTAAACTGCCCATCACCTTCTGGGCAGAGGCAGTAAATACTGCTTGCTATGTACAAAACAAAGTTTTAGTAGTTAAGACACATGGTAAGACTCCTTATGAACTTTGGCACAAGAGGAAACCTTTCATTGGTTTTCTCAGGTCATTTGGATGTCCCTGCACCATCTTGAATACCAAGGATCAAATTGCCAAGTTTGCTGAGAAATCAGATGATGGACACTTCATTGGATACTCTTCCCAAGCTAAGGCTTATAGAGTATACAATCTCAGAACTAGAATTGTTGAGGAGTCAGCCAATGTGACTTTCAATGAACACACACCCTGTGTGGCTGGTTCTGGTCCTGATTGGCTGTTTGATCTTGATTTAGTTACCAACTGTTTTAACAAATCTTGTGAGAATGTTTCAGATCTGCAGAAAATTTAAATACAGGTGATCCTGATCCAAGATTTGAGCTAGGAAGACCCTCAACTCATACATCTTCAGCTCCAGTTGGAACTACTTCAGCAAATGAGGTCTCTATCAGCACTACAATGACAAATTCAGCTGATACATCTGGTATGCCTTCAAATTCCAGCTCAGAGGCTCTCAACCAGATAAAGATACCTCAATTGTAGAAGACAACAATGGTGATGGTGATAGTGATCAGGAATTTCTTGATGCTAATAACCACACCATAGATGACAACATCAATGATGTCACACACTCATTGGATCAAGTTAATCTTGATAAGTGTGGTAATGTGGAGGGTGAATCATCTATGCCAGATCTAAATTTCTCAAATTTGGATCTTTCTCAGCAACTTGCTGTGATCCCTCAGCTAAGGATCCACAAGTCTCACCCCACCACAAACATCATTGGAGATGTTTCACAGGGGTAAGAACAAGAGGACAAACCCATGAAGCAAATGTTTGTCTTCACTCTTGTTTCTTATCTCAGATAGAGCCAAAGAAAGTTGATGAAGCTCTAAAGGATGGAAGTTGGGTTGAAGCTATGCAACAAGAGCTGCTTCAATTCAAAAGGCAGAAAGTTTGGAACCTTTGTCCTCTTCCTCATGGGAAGACTACCATTGGAACCAAATGGGTTTTTAGGAATAAGAAGGATGATAGAGGAATTATCATCAAGAACAAGGCAAGACTAGTTGTTCAAGGATACACACAAGAAGAAGGGATTGACTACACTGATGTCTTTGCTCCTGTAGCAAGATTAGAAGCTGTTAGGATATTCCTGGCATTTGCTGCATCCAAGAACTTCAAGGTCTTTCAACTTGATGTAAAGTGTGCTTTCTTATATGGAGTGATTGATGAAGAGGTTTATGTCAAACAGCCACCTGGTTTTGTAGACCCTGATCATCCTGATTATGTCTGCAAGCTTGACAAAGCTCTTTATGGGCTGCATCAGGCACCCACGAAGTGGTATGAGACACTGTCTGAGTATCTTTGTAAACATGGATACAGGAGAGGTACTATAGATGGAACTCTCTTCATCAAAGGACAGGGAAATGACTTATTGCTAGTTCAAGTATATGTAGATGACATCATCTTTGGTTCAACTAATCCAAAGCTCTGCAAAGACTTTGAGAAGCTGATGAAAGACAGATTTGAAATGAGTTCAATGGGAGAACTCAATTTCTTTCTGGGAATTCAAGTGAAGCAAGTTGAAGATGGCATCTTCATAAGTCAGTCAAAGTATGTTCAGGACATACTCAAGAGGTTCAACATGACTGATTGTAAGATTGCTAAGACACCCATAGCCAGAAACCACTCCCTTGGACCTGATCTTGAGGGGGAGTGTGTAGATGAACATTTATACAGGGCTATGATTGGGTCTCTTATGTATCTTACAGCTAGCAGGCCTGATATCATGTTTGCTACATGTATTTGTGCAAGATATCAAGCCAACCCTAAGATGTCTCACTTAATCACTGTTAAAAGGATTCTAAGATACCTCAAAGGTGCTTCAACACTTGGTTTATGGTATCCAAAGAATTCTGACTTCAATCTGTATGCTTATACAGATAATGATTATGGTGGTTGTAACATGACTGCAAAGTCTACATCTGGGGGATGTCAATTCCTTGGTGGAAGGGTTGTCTCATGGCAATGCAAGAAACAATCATGTGTGTCTGCATCAACTGCTGAGGCTGAATACATTGCTGCTGCAAGCTGCTGTGCTCAAGTGGTTTGGATTCAAAATCAGATGCTGGACTATGGATTTAACTTCAAGGAGACTCCTATCCACATAGACAACAATAGTGCTATCTCTATCACTGAGAATCCTGTGCAGCACTCAAGGACCAAACACATCAACATCAGGTATCATTTAATAAGAGATAACTATGAAAAGGGATTAATTAAACTAGTCAAAGTTCATACAGATGAACAATATGCTGATCTGTTTACAAAAAGCTTTTGATAAACAGAGATTTAATTATCTAATATCAGCTATTGGGATGATTAACTTTGAGTAGACTTTTTCTTAAAACTAATTCTAATTATTTCTTCTTAAAATATGTGTGTCCTAAGTTGTCTAGTTTATCACTTTCATAAGCTCATGTTTTCTTTGGATAAAAAATTCTTTTTGAAGTTTTTCCTTAGATTCTTGAAAATTTTCTGATCCTTCGGAAGATAAAATTTTATCTTCGGAAGAAAATCATGTCTTCAAAATGAATAACTGTCTAAGAAATTTTACCTTCGGAAGACGTCAAATTCTATCTTCCGAAGCTTAAATTCTTATCTCAGACACTTATTTGTTTTTAAGGACTTTTTCCTTCCGAAGCAAAATTAACTCTCGGAAGCTTTGTTGTTTCTTATACAAAGCATCCAAGTGTTTATTTCTCTTCCGAAGCATAAATTTTCAAGACTCTCAGGAAAATCTTCCGAAGCCATTTTAGCTTCGGAAGCTTTTTCATTAAAACTTCCGAAGACAATTTACCTTCGGAAGCTTTTCGAATTCCAAGAAAACTACTTTTTGAGCAAAAGTAAACTACTTTTTCAGAGGTGGGACCGACTTTCGGATTTCAAAGTTTATCCTCTTTCATTAACTTTGGTTCAAATCCCTTTTCACATAAATACCCAACGGTTCCCCCTCTTTCTCACTATCTTCCTCAATTCCACTATTCCTCAAACCTAATTCTCTAAACCGCCTTTGCTTTCTACCTTTCTTCACCCTTAAGCTTCTGAAATGGCCAACCTTAACCGCAGAAACAACCCAGATTTCTCCATGCAACTTCACAGGCAACACAATCAGGTTGCTCTGTTAAGCTTTGAGAAAGATTCAAGTTTCTCAGAGATTTTCCAATTCTTAACTCTATCCAACTACTCCACCTCCCTGACCATTGATCCTACTCTGTATGAGGATCATTTGCTTGATTCTGGAAGACCTGCCAAGAGGTCATCATGGATGGGGAGAAGGCACTGTCTGTCACAGTGCAAGGGAGGACAATCTTCATCACTCCGGCCATCATCAACCATCATTTGCAGCTGGATGATGAAGAAGGTGAGTTGTCCTTCCCAAAGGAAGCTGTTAATCATTCCTTTGAGCAGATAGGCTATGAGGGAGATTTCTCTGTAAAGACCTTCAGAAAAGGGAAGGTCTCATCCCAGTGGAAATACCTGCTCCATGTGGTTATCCACAGCTTATCAAACAAGCATGGTGGGTGGGACCAGATTCCTGAGGATCTCTCCTTTATAGTTCATGGAATGGTTCAGGGGGTCAAGTTCAGGTACTCTCAATTTGTTTATACTAATTTACTTGCAAACTTGGACTCCTTAGAGTATTACATGTTTCCTAGATATGTTCAACACATTCTTAACTGTGAACTGGGCTCATAGTTGAGGGAAACAAGTAATATTCTTAAATTGGGACAGATGAAGCCCGACATCTTTAAAATAATGAAGAAGCCAACTGTAGGCTTCTCAGGGGTAGAAACAGCCCTAGTCCCCAAAATGTTAGAGCTCATTGCTCAAGGTGACAACCTAGCAACACAAGCTAGTGTTGAACCCACATCTTCTTTTTCTTTACCACTAAAAAGACCACAAATAACCCTCACCTACCAAAGAAAATCCAAACGAACCCCTGCTCAGGCTACTGAGTCTGTGCAGGTCCCCATATACTCAACCTTACAGGAGGAAGTGGCCACTAGAGCTCCCACTTCCCCTGAGGAGCAAACCACTCCCATTTCTTCACCTATCAGGGCTGAGGTTCCTCATGCTCACCCTGATGAGCTCACAAGCCCAACAGCCTTAAGCCTTCACTCTGAGTCTCAACACTCAAGTGAACAACCTTCAGGGGACAGTTACCATCCCCAGCCTTTAGATCTCAACCAACCAATTCCCAACCTATCCTTTTATACTGATGAAGACTTAGGATTCAGTGAGTACCATGAGTCTCTCTTCTCTCCCCTACTCAAAGAGAGATGAGTACCTCTGATTCTCCTCAGTCTATCCCACATCAGTCACCTGTTACTGAGGTGGACACTTCTGAACATGTTCAGGATGTCCATATGGAAGAGGCTCTCACTTCTAAAGTGATTACATCATTAAGACCTCAACCATGGCAACTCAGCCCACTGGCATCTCAACTGAGATTGCTAGTGAGCAGAGGAAAACCAGCAGCCAAGAACCTCAAGCTGGTGGTGAGAGAGAGGACTTTGGTCCAATCATCTCATCCCCCAATGATTCTTCTAATGAAGAAGAGAGGAATTTGAGACTAAAGGTGCATAAACTGTCAAAAACATGCTCCTATTTAGTCTCCAAGGTTAGTCACCTTGAATCTCAGGTGACTACCTTACAAAACAGGGTCAATGATCAGCAACTTCAGATTTCATATCTAAAGGAAAAACTAGCTGGGAGACCTTTAAGGAGAGCTCAACCAGGAACACAAGAACCTGTGGAAGTGATTGACTTATCCTCCAGCTCACCTATGCAAGTGGGTGATGCTACCAAAAAGGGGGAGAAAGTTATTGCAGCCAAAGAACCTGGGAGTTCTTCACAGAGAATGGACATAGAGGACTCACCATCCTCACTTGCTGTTGTGCATTCTCAGCAACTTCCTCAAGTTCACATTAGTGTGGACTCTATAGACTCTATCATCAGGAGTCTCTTTGAGGAAGGTATACCAAGGGCTGTCTCATCTCCACCACAAGGAACTTCAAACTACATCATAAGGTGGAGGTATGATGCTGACAGAAGAGCCCTTATTCTTCACAAAGTTCAAGGGCAACAAGAAGTTTTTGATTTTCAAAACCTGAACTTCTATGAAAGATTGGATCTAGTCAACATGCCACTTGTCAATCCAAGCAACTCAAGACAAGCTGACAGATTGGCTCAAAGAATCCAAGATAGGATCCTTGCAGAGTTCACTCTAAGAAGAAGACTTAGGCAATTAGGCAATGTCATCGGTCAACTGGATGTTGAGGTGGACCCTAAGATTAGTTTCATAGGGGAAACCTTGACTGAAGGCCCAGTGACAGAACCTGAGACCCCTATCTCATCATCAACAACTGCTGCAGAGGTTCACACTCCTTTTGAGACACCTGCTGGTGAAGGTGTTTCTCAGCCTCTCTCTGGCCAGAGCACAGAAGCTACACCAAGCAATGAAGGCCAAGCCTCTATTCACCCTGAGTCACAAAGGTCTGTGGGTGACAAAGGGAAAAGGATCATGACTCCTGAGGAAATTGAGGAGGAAGAGAGAGAGGAAAAGGAAGCTAAGGGGAGAAAGTTCCTCTGGGTCATCTAGCTTTATGCAAGCTGCAATCAGGGCTGCCCCCAGACCAAATACTCAAGATGATGAGTTGAGGGCAGTCAAGATTACTTATTTACAGACCAGGAACTATGATATTGATGAAATCATCTCCCTCCCCTTAGAAGAATTGAATGAACTGGCTGACATGGAAGTGTCAAGAGAGATGAAAGAAAAAGAGGATGCAAGGCTACTTCTCCAATTCAAAGAGGAGATGAGACAGAAAAGACTCTACAAGCATGCTCCCACTCTCTCTCCAGTTCAAGAAAGTCCTGTACAGGAAGATGTGGCTCCACAAGAACCTCAGGTAGATAAAGAAGAAGATAGGATCAAGATGATCAACTACCTGAGTGCCACAGGCTTCTATCAAGCAGATGCACTTCTTCCCGTGTCCTATGACTTCATTGAGTTTGAGTACCTAAAGCAACTTGAACTTGAGCTAGTCAAAGAAAGAAAGACAACCAAAAGGAAGCTAAGGGAAGAAGCTGCAAAGTCAAGAGCCATCATCCACAAAAGTATGAAGAAGTCTGCTGATAGACAAAGGATGATGAGCTTCTTGAAGCTATATGGATTCTCCGGAAGGAGACTTGGCCCTATGTCTCTATCCACAATGGATGAGCATATAAGGGTGATCAAGCAGAAGATTAAGAGTGGTGAACTGATTGACTTGCACTCTCTTCCAAGTCAAGTCCCACCTGAAGTGGACGTTAAGTTTGAACAACCTGAGACACCTCAACCCGGACCTCCAGCTGAGCCTCAGCAAGCTTCATCTTCTGATCCAAGACAGGGTCAAACTCCCTCTCCTTCTGAACCTGTGAGGGAGGAACACCCAACTGAGAAAGACAATGATGATCAACAAGGTGTTGCAGACCAGTCTTCTCAGTTAAAGTCATCTAAGAGGAAGAAGAGAATGGCTTCTAAACAAAAGTCAAAGAAGAAGAAGCCTAAGTCATCTACCTCTACACCTCAGGGTGAGTCAGATCAACCTGAGGAAGTGCATGATGAGGTAGCCCAATCAACTCCAATGCAAGTGGCTCCTCTAACAACTGAGACACCCATCTTGTCCTGGACTTACTCTACTAATCCAGAAAGATGGCATGTAATCATAGATCAAGGTGTTGAGAATGTCTACACTTGGCAAGACATAATCAACTTACCTCTGCATGATCTCTTTGAGATGAGAAGATACTATGAAGGTCTTGATGATCCTGACCATCTAATGAAGAAAGGAATGGTTATGATTGTACTGAAGACCACCAACATCTGAAGATCTTCTAAGTGTTTTGGTAGCATCAGCCTAGGGGGAGTGCAGGACCGTTTAAGGGCTTAAGCACAATTACAACACATCAACACAATGAGGAGATCAACTAAGCTCTAATCAAACAGTGAACTGGATAACCAAAGGTGATACAAAGAACACAAGTAAAGCAAGAGACAGAACAAGAGAATATGGGTTTCAAGGAGGCAGTATATTGCTTTCTCAAGTTCTTTTACAAGTGTTACAAAGCATAAAGAAAAGATACAAGAACTTGAAATACTTATACTACAACCTATAGCCGGCTATACTTTGAAAGCCAGCTGGATACAATTGACTAGACACTAACAAAATCAATTGTAGGATCAAAAGGCATATCTGCCTTTTGACCTTGTGACTATGACATGCCATAGCTCACATCCTTATACAATACAAAAAGGATAAAGTACATAAAGTGGAAAGTTGAAGACTCAAGACCTCAATGTACAGTTACCAAAAGCAAGACTCTTTTCACCAACTCATGTAAGTTGGTGACTTTACAGAGATGCAGCGGAAAAGGTGCTTTATGGAACAGTACATCAGATAAAGCATGTGTACTAAAAGTCTTCGAAAGAAATCTGTCTTCATAGGTTGAAGCTTCGGAAGACTTTGTCTCTGAAGCTTCGGAAGACTTCATGTTTGGCTTCGGAAGATATTGGTCTTGGCTTCGGAAGATTTTACACTAAGATTATTTTCTAATGCTTTGTGTAAAACTTCCGAAGCATTCTTCACTTCAGTACTTAGTGCATGTTGCTGAGACACTTAGGCTGTTTTGGGTTGCATCAGACTTCAGGAATCCTTACAAACTCCCCCTAGGCTGATGCTACCAAAACACTTGGAAGATCTTCAAATGTTGGTAGTCTTCAGTACAATCAGGACCATTCCTTTCTTCATGAGATGGTGAGGATCATCAAGACTTTCATAGTATCTTCTCATCTCAAAGAGATCATGCAGAGGTAAGTTGATTATGTCTTGCCATGAGTAGACATTCTCAACACCTTGATCTCTGATAACAGTCCATCTCTCTGGATTGGTAGAGTAAGTCCAGGACAAGATGGGTGTCTCACTAGTTAGAGGAGCCACTTGAATAGGAGTTGATTGGGCTGCCTCATCATGCACTTCCTCAAGTTGATCTGATTCAGCCTGAGGTGCAGAGGTAGATGACTTTGGCTTCTTCTTCTTAGTCTTTGGTTTTGAAGCCATCCTCTTCTTCCTCTTGGATGTCTTTAACTGAGAAGACTGGTCTGCAGCACCATGTTGATCATCAGTGTCTTTCTCAGTTGGGTGTTCCTCCCTCACAGGTTTAGAAGGAGAGGGAGTTTGACCCTGCCTAGGATCAGAAGATGAAGTTTGCTGAGGCTCAGCTGGAGGTGCTGGTTGAGGTGTCTCTGGTTGTTCAAACTTGACCTCCACTTCAGGTGGGACTTGACTTGGAAGAGAGTGCAAGTCAATGAGTTCTCCACTTTTAATCTTCTGCTTAATCACCCTAATATGCTCATCCATGGTGGATAGAGACATGGGGCCAAGTCTCCTTCCGGAGAATCCATACAGCTTCAAGAAGCTCACCATTCTTTGTCTGTCAGCAGACTTCTTTGCATTCTTTTGAATGATGGCCCTTGACTTTGCAGCTTCTTCCCTTAGTTTCCTTTTAGTTGTCTTTCTTTCCTTGACTAACTCAAGCTCAAGTTGCTTTAGATACTCAAACTCAATGAAGTCATAGGACAAAGGGAGAAGTGCATCTGCCTGATAGAAGCCTGTGGCACTCAGGTAGTTGATCATCTTGATCCTATCTTCCTCTTTATCTACCTGAGGTTCTTGTGTAGCCACATCTTCTTGTGCAGGACTTTCTTGAACTGGTGAGAGAGTAGGATCATGCTTGTAAAGTCTTTTCTGTCTCTTCTCCTCTTTGAGTTGGAGAAGTATCATTGCATCCTCTTTTCCTTCAACTCTCTTGACACTTCTCTGTCAGCCAGTTCATTTAGTTCTTCTAAGGGGAGGGAGATGATCTCATCAATGTCATAGTTCCTGGTCTGTAAGTAGGTAATCCTGACTGCCCTTAACTCATCATCTTGAGTATTTGGTCTGGGAGCAGCCCTGATTGCAGCTTGCATGAAGCTAGATGACCCAGTGGAACTCTCTCCCCTTAGTCTCCTTTTCCTCTCTCTCTCTTCCTCCTCAATTTCCTCAGGAGTCATTATCCTTTTCCCTTTGTCACCAACAGACCTTTGTGACTCAGGGTGGATTGAAGCTTGGCCTTCATTGCTTGGAGTAGCTTCCATGCTCTGGCCAGAGAGAGGCTGAGAAACACCTTCACCAGCAGGTGTCTCAGATGGAGTTTGGACCTCAGCAGCAGTTGTTGATGATGAGACAGGGGTCTCAGGTTCTGTCACTGGGCCTTCAGTCAAGGTTTCCCCTATGAAACTAATCTTAGGGTCCACCTCAACATCCAGTTGACCGATGACATTGCCTGATTGCCTAAGTCTCCTTCTTAGAGAGAACTCTGCAAGGATCCTGTCTTGGATTCTTTGAGCCAGCCTGTCAGCTTGTCTTGAATTGCTTGGATTGACAAGTGGCAAGTTGACTAAATCCAGTCTTTCATAAAAGCTCAGGCTTTGGAATTGAAAAACTTCTTGTTGGCCTTGAACTCTTTGAAGTATGAGGGCTCTCCTGTCATCATCATACCTCCACCTTATGATGTGATTGCCAGTTCCTAGTGGTGGAGATGAGACAGCCCTTGGTATACCTTCCTCAAAGAGACTCCTGATGAGAGAGTCTATAGAGTCCACATTAACGTGAACTTGAGGAAGTTGCTGAGAATGCACAACAGCAAGTGAGGATGGTGAGTCCTCTATGTCCATTCTCTCTGAAGAACTCCCAGGTTCTGTGGTTGTAACAACTTTCTCCCCCTTTTTGGTAGCATCACCCACTTGCATAGGTGAGCTGGAGGATAAGTCAATCACTTCCACAGGTTCTTGTGTTCCTGGTTGAGCTCTCCTTAAAGGTCTCCCAGCTAGTTTTTCCTGCAGATATGAAATCTGGAGTTGCTGATCATTGACCCTGTTTTGCAGGGTAGTCACCTGAGATTCCAAGTGACTAACCTTAGAGACTAAGTAATATCTGGTCTTTTTGATGGTAAGGACAAAAGAGGTGTGGGTTCAACACTAGCTTGTGTTGCTAGGTTGTCACCTTGAGCAATGAGCTCTAACATTTTTGGGACTAGGGCTGTTTCTACCCCAGAGAAGCCTACAGTTGGCTTCTTCATTATTTTAAAGATGCCGGGCTTCATCTGTCCCAATTTAAGAATATTACCTGTTTCCCTCAACTGTGAGCCCAGTTCACAGTTGAGAATGTGTTGAACATATCTAGGAAACATGTAATACTCTAAGGAGTCTAAGTTTGCAAGTAAATTAGTATAAACAAATTGTGAATACCTGAACTTGACCCCCTGAACCATTCCATGAACTATAAAGGAGAGATCCTCAGGAATCTGGTCCCATCCACCATGCTTGTTTGACAAGCTGTGGATAACCACATGGAGCAGGAATTTCCATTGGGATGAGACCTTCCCTTTCCTAAAGGTCTTTACAGAGAAATCTCCCTCATAGCCCATCTGCTCAAAAGAATGATTAACAGCTTCTTTTGGGAAGGACACCTCACCTTCTTCATCATCCAGCTGTAGATGTTGGTTAATGATGGCCGGAGTGATGAAGATTGTCCTCCCTTGCACTGTGGCAGACAGTGCCTTCTCCCCATCCATAATGACCTCTTGGCAGGTCTTCCAGAATTCAAGCAAATGATCCTCATATAGAGTAGGATCAATGGTTAGGGAGGTGAAATAATTTGACAGAGTCAAGAATTGGCAAATCTCTGAGAAACTTGCATCTTTCTCAGAGCTTAACAGAGCAACTTGATTATGTTGTCTGTGTAGTTGCATGGAGAAATCAGGGTTGTTTCTGCGGTTAAGGTTGGCCATTTCAGAAGCTTAAGGATGAAGAAAGGTAGAAAGCAAAGGCGGTTTAGAGAATTAGGTTAGAGAAACAGTAGAATTGAGGAAGATAGTGGGAAAGAGGGGGAACCGTTGGGTATTTATATGAAAAGGGATTTGAACCAAAGTTAATGAAAGAGGATAAACTTTGAAATCCGAAAGTCGGTCCCACCTCTGAAAAGGTAGTTTACTTTTGCTCAAAAAGTAGTTTTCTTGGAATTCGAAAAGCTTCCGAAGTTTATTTGTCTTCGGAAGTTTTGATTTAAAAAGCTTCCGAAGCTAAAAAGGCTTCGGAAGATTTTCCTGAGAGTCTTGATAATTTATGCTTCGGAAGAGAAATAAACCCTTGAATGCTTTGTACAAAGCTTCCGAAGGTTAATTTTGCTTCGGAAGGAAAAGGTTCTTGAAAATAAATAAGTGTCTGAGATAAGAATTTTAAGCTTCGGAAGATGAATTTGACTTCTTCCGAAGGTAAAATCTCTTAGACAGTTGTTTATTTTGAAGACATGTTTTTCTTCCGAAGATAAAATTTTATCTTCCGAAGTATCAAAAATTTTCAAGAATCTAAGGAAAGTCTTCAAAAAGAATTTTACATCCAAAGAAAACATGAGCTTATGAAAGTGATGAACTAGACAACTTAGGACACACATATTTTAAGAAGAAATAATTAGAATTAGTTTTAATAAAAAGTCTACTCAAAGTTAATCATCCCAATAGCTGATATTAGATACTTAAATCTCTGTTCATCAAAAGCTTTTGTGAACAGATCAGCATATTGTTCATCTGTATGAACTTTGACTAGTTTAATTAATCCTTTTTCATAGTTATCCCTTATTAAATGATACCTGATGTTGATGTGTTTGGTCCTTGAGTGCTGCACAGGGTTCTCAGTGATAGAGATAGCACTATTGTTGTCTATGTGGATAGGAGTCTCTTTGAAGTTAAATCCATAGAATCCAAAGCACTTGAGCACAGCAGCTTGCAGCAGCAATGTATTCAGCCTCAGCAGTTGATGCAGACACACAGGATTGTTTCTTGCATTGCCATGAGACCACCCTTCCACCAAGGAATTGACATCCCCCAGATGTAGACTTTGCAGTCATATTGCAACCACCATAATCACTATCTGTATAGGCATACAGATTGAAATTTGGATTCTTTGGATACCATAGACCAAGTGTTGAAGCACCTTTGAGATATCTTAAAATCCTTTTCACAGTGATTAAGTGAGACATCTTAGGGTTGGCTTGATATCTTGCACAAATACATGTAGCAAACATGATATCAGGCCTGCTAGCTGTAAGATACATAAGAGACCCAATCATAGCCCTGTATAAGTGCTCATCTACACACTCCCCCTCAAGATCTGGACCAAGGGAGTGGTTTCTGGCTATGGGTGTCTTAGCAATCTTACAATCAGTCATATTGAACCTCTTGAGTATGTCTTGAACATACTTTGACTGACTTATGAAGATGCCATCTTCAACCTGCTTCACTTGAATTCCCAGAAAGAAGTTGAGTTCTCCCATTGAACTCATCTCAAATCTGTCTTTCATCAGCTTCTCAAAGTCTTTGCAGAGCTTTGGATTAGTTGAACCAAGATGATGTCATCAACATATACTTGAACCAGCAATAAGTCATTTCCCTGTCCTTTGATGAAGAGAGTTCCATCTATAGTACCTCTTCTGTATCCATGCTTACAGAGATACTCAGATAGTGTCTCATACCACTTCCTGGGTGCCTGATGCAGCCCATAAAGAGCTTTGTCAAGCTTGCAGACATAATCAGGATGATCAGGGTCTACAAAACCAGGTGGCTGTTTGACATAAACCTCCTCATCAATCACTCCATATAAGAAAGCACACTTTACATCAAGTTGGTAGACCTTGAAGTTCTTGGATGCAGCAAATGCCAGGAATATCCTAACAGCTTCTAGTCTTGCTACAGGAGCAAAGACATCAGTGTAGTCAATCCCTTCTTCTTGTGTGTATCCTTGAACAACTAGTCTTGCCTTGTTCTTGATGATGATTCCCCTATCATCCTTCTTGTTTCTAAAAACCCATTTGGTTCCAATGGTAGTCTTCCCATGAGGAGAGGACAAAGGTTCCAAACTTTCTGCCTTTTGAATTGAAGCAGCTCTTGTTGCATAGCTTCAACCCAACTTCCATCCTTTAGAGCTTCATCAACTTTCTTGGGCTCTATCTGAGATAAGAAACAAGAGTGAAGACAAACATTTGCTTCATGGGTTTGTCCTCTTGTTCTTACCCCTGTGACAACATCTCCAATGATGTTTGTGGTGGGGTGAGACTTGTGGATCCTTAGCTGAGGGATCACAGCAAGTTGTTGAGAAAGATCTAAATTTGAGAAATTTAAATCTGGTCTTGAAGATTCACCCTCCACATTATCACACTTATCAAGATTAACTTGATCCAATGAGTGTGAGACATCATTGATGTTGTCATCTATGGTATGGTTATTAGCATCAAGAAATTCCTGATCACTATCACCATCACCATTGTTGTCTTCTACAAGTGAGGTGTCTTTATCTGGTTGAGAGGCCTCTGAGCTGGAATTTGAAGGCATGCCAGATGTATCAGCTGAATTTGTCATTGTTGTGCTGATAGAAACCTCATTTGCTGAAGTAGTTCCAACTGGAGCTGAAGATGTATGAGTTGAAGGTCTTCCTAGCTCAAATCTTGGATCAGGATCACCTGTATTTAGATTTTCTGCAGATCCTGAAACATGCTCACAAGATTTGTTAAAACAGTTGGTAACTAAATCAAGATCAAACAGCCAATCCGGACCAGAACCAGCCACACAAGGAGTGTGCTCATTGAAAGTCACATTGGCTGACTCCTCAACAATTCTAGTTCTGAGATTGTATACTCTATAAGCTTTAGCTTGAGAAGAGTATCCAATGAAATGTCCATCATCTGATTTCTCAGCAAACTTGGCAATTTGATCTTTGGTATTCAAGATGGTGCAGGGACATCCAAATGACCTGAGAAAACCAATGAAAGGTTTTCTCTTGTGCCAAAGTTCATAAGGAGTCTTACCATGTGTCTTAACTACTAAAACTCTGTTTTGCACATAGCAAGCAGTATTGACTGCCTCTGCCCAGAAGGTGATAGGCAGTTTAGAGTCAGACAGCATAGTTCTTGCAGCTTCAATAAGTGTCCTGTTTCTCCTCTCAGCAACTCCATTTTGCTGAGGAGTCCTGGGAGCACTATATTGTCTTGTAATACCCTTTTCATCACAAAATGCATCAAGGATTTGGTTCTTGAATTCAGTTCCCTGATCACATCTTATGGTTTTGACCTTGTGATCACATTGATTCTCAACTTTTAAGATGAAATTCTTCAGAATCTCAGGGGTTTCATCCTTAGTTCTAAGGAAGAAGACCCAAGTGAATCTTGTAAAATCATCTGTGATCACCAGACAGTAAGAGGTCCTTCCTAAACTCATTACACTGGTGGGGCCAAAGAGATCCATATGTAACAAGTGTAGGGGAGTAGTGATGGAGTTCTTTTCCTTAGGCTTGTGAGATACCTTGTGTTGCTTCCCTTTCAGGCATGCAACACAATGATCATCACTAGTAAACTCTTTCTTTGGCATTCCAGTTACCAGATCATGTTTAATTAATTTATTCATGTTCTTAAAGTTTACATGGCACATTCTTTTATGCCATAGGAAAGACTCATCACTATTTGCTTTAGATAGAAAGCATGAAACTTCTCCTGAGGGAGATGTTTCTTGCAAATCCATCTTGTACATGTTCCCTTTCCTGGGGGCTCTGAGCAGGATATGCTCATGAGGAATGACCACACCAGATTTGAGAACAATGCACTCATGCTCAGTAAAGAGCATGTTATGACTCTGATCACAAAATTGGGATACACTCAGAAGATTGTACCCAAGCTCCTTAACAAAGTTTACCTTCTCAATGCTGAGCTTACCATTTGTGACCTTGCCCCTTCCAGAAATGTAACCACCTTCATCTCCTCCAAAAGCAACTGGTCCTCCATCAATTCTCTCAAAATTATGGAGTAGAGACCTATTGCCTGTCATGTGCCTGGAACAGCCACTGTCAATTATCCAGACATTCCTGTTGGTCTTGAGCTGTTCCTGCACAGAGAAAATGATTAGTTACATTTGGAAACCCAAGCCTTACTTGTCTTGGGCTCATTAATAGTAATAGAAGGTAATGCAACAGTAATAGATCCTATGGTTGTACTATGGGGATCTTCAGCTGTTGTTGATGGAGAAACCTCAGTCATTTGGTCTTTCTTAGACTTCCACACCACCTTTGGAGTCTTGGACTTGACCTTCAAAACCTTAGAAGCTTTTGGAACTTCACAAGTTTTGATGACTGATTCTTCGGAAGAATCTACAGTCACTGCAGCAGACTTTAGTGCTTCGGAAGAACTCCTTTCTTCCGAGACCAACTTTGCTTCCGAAGGTAATTTTCCACTTACCTTCTTCTTTGATTTGGAGCTTCCGAAGAAAACAAACTTTCCTTCGAAGCTTGAGACTTCTTGAGACTCTTTGAAGTCTTTGTTTTAGTCATGTGGACAGTACTTTTAGGATTGTATGGGCAATCCTTAGCAATGTGAGAAGTACTTTCACACATAACACACAACATTTTCTTCTTCAAAGAAGTCTCCCTTTGAGAACAAAACTGGCTTTGATCACATCCCTTCTCCACCTTCATCTTGGTAGATGCTGAGACAGTTCCTTTGGGCTTTGAACTGTTCTTGGAGTTTGATGGTCCAGACTGTGCAGCAGTGGTACACAGCAGCTCAGTCTTCTTCTTGACACTGAGATGATTTGAACAAGAACCATGACTCTTAGCTGAGGAGTCTTGGTTGATGTCTTCAGTCCTTACTACTTTGAAACCTGCAGAGATAAAAACTTGTTTCTGCTTAGCATCAAAAGTAGCCTTGATTTCTTGAGCCTTCTTTGCCTTCCTTTTGCTCTTTCTGATCAAGTTCTTTCTTTTGGACTTGGTCATCACAGTTGATTTCTTCTCCTCAGAAGGATAGTGGCCCTTGGAAGAATCCTCTTCTTCACTCTTCTCAGAGGAATTCTTCACTATCACTTCTTCATCATCCTCACTTACAGGATCTATGAGAGGAAGCTCATCTTCACAAGTTCCACACCTAGGAGATCTTACAGACAAGATTGTGTGTGGAGGAGCTATCTCATTTGATCCCAGTCCCTGTCTATTTTGATAACAAACCTTGTTGTGTAGGGATGAGGATATCATGTTCTTGAAGGTCTCTTCTTCAAGAACACTCTTCTCTGCCTTGGCTTTGCTGATCACAAGCTCAGCCTGGCACTCAGTTAACTTAGTGATGAGATCTTGGATCTGAGTTCTGAAATCTGTATGTTCATGTTTTAGTACTGAAATGGTTTTCTCCAAGTCCTCTATCTTTAACTTGTAATCATTTTCAGACTTTCTAAAATCAGATTTTAATATATTTAATGACTCAAGATCAGATCTCATCTCTAGGTTATAGGACCTGTATCTATTTACTTTAGCAATGCATTCAGGGGAGCAAAGATGTTCCAATACCTTGGCTTCATCATGGTCAGCCATCAGTGCTTGGTTTGGAGAAGCATCCTCCACCTGAAAACTCCAGTCAAAGCCTCCTTCTTCAACAGCAACAGCAGCATGTTGCTTTGTCTTCTCAGCCTGAGGAGCTTTGTCAGTAAAATTTGGTCTGGGTTGTGTTTGGCCCCCATTTGCTTTAGGTGCCTTACACTCCCTGGCAAAGTGACCCATAAGGTTACAGTTGTAACACTTAACTTTGCTTTTATCCAGCCCAAACTTACTACTGGTAGCATTGCTTGGAAATCTTCTTCCTGTCCTCTTGTAGAACTTCTTGGCTCTGTGAGTGAGGAGAGCCATCTGCTGAACTATCTCCATGTATTCCAGGTCATCTGGATGGATACAGTCCAGGTCTTCAAGAGTGAAGAGATAATTCCCACAGCTTTCATCTGCAGACACAAAGGCTTGAGAAGAACTTGTCTCTTGGAATGGGCTTCCTTGAGTAAAGTTCTCCCTTGGTGTCTCCGGGAAGGTGATGAAAGGACCCTTTTGTGAGTTGTCAGGGTAGCATAAGAGATGATGCTGAGGTTCTATGCTGTCCCTTTCAACCACATGAAGGGCTGAACCCATTTGATTGTTGGAGTTGCCAGATGAACCTTGCATGTTCATCTCCATCTGGTATCCACTGAGAATCCCATACAACTCTGTAAGAGTAAGAGTCTTAAGGTTCTCAGTCCTCTTGATCACCACACAATAGTGTGTCCATTGCCTAGGAAGTGAGGACATGAACTTCCTTACAATGTCCCTGTTCTCAAGAGGAACTCCTCCATCCACTAGGGTATCCACAATCTCAACATACCTGAAGTATTGTTGGGTCATGGTCTCACCTGGTTTGAAGGTGAAATTTTCAAACTGCTGCTTCAGAAGATCTTTCTTGTTCTCCTTGGCTTCAGAGGAGCCTTCATACATCAGCTTCAGTGCATCCCACAGCTGTTTGGCTGTCTTGCACTTCTTAAAACCTCTGTATACAGAGTTTGGGAGAGCAGTCTGAAGAGCAGTCATGGCCTTCCTATCAATCTCTACTCTTTTTCTATCTTCATCTGAGTAGTTGGCCACATCTTTAGGAATCATACCAGCACCAGTAGCAGAGGGGGTGCTGGGTATGAAAGGTCCATTCTCAACAGATTCCCACATTCTTGAATCAAGAGACCTGATGAAGCCTTCCATCCTCATGCACCAGGTGTCAAAATCATCAAGAGTGATCAGTGGGGATTTGTTCATGGTTCCAGTCTCCATATCAGTCTTTGAGATGGAAGCCATTTGAAGAGTTTAGCTTTTGTGTGTGTGAGGGATCTTAAGATGGTTAGATCTTATATCAAGAGCCTGGAAAGCTCTGATACCAATTGCAGGACCGTTTAAGGGCTTAAGCACAATTACAACACATCAACACAATGAGGAGATCAACTAAGCTCTAATCAAACAGTGAACTGGATAACCAAAGGTGATACAAAGAACACAAGTAAAGCAAGAGACAGAACAAGAGAATATGGGTTTCAAGGAGGCAGTATATTGCTTTCTCAAGTTCTTTTACAAGTGTTACAAAGCATAAAGAAAAGATACAAGAACTTGAAATACTTATACTACAACCTACAGCCGGCTATACTTTGAAAGCCAGCTGGATACAATTGACTAGACACTAACAAAATCAATTGTAGGATCAAAAGGCATATCTGCCTTTTGACCTTGTGACTATGACATGCCATAGCTCACATCCTTATACAATACAAAAAGGATAAAGTACATAAAGTGGAAAGTTGAAGACTCAAGACCTCAATGTACAGTTACCAAAAGCAAGACTCTTTTCACCAACTCATGTAAGTTGGTGACTTTACAGAGATGCAGCGGAAAAGGTGCTTTATGGAACAGTACATCAGATAAAGCATGTGTACTAAAAGTCTTCGGAAGAAATCTGTCTTCATAGGTTGAAGCTTCGGAAGACTTTGTCTCTGAAGCTTTGGAAGACTTCATGTTTGGCTTCGGAAGATATTGGTCTTGGCTTCGGAAGATTTTACACTTAGAGTATTTTCTAATGCTTTGTGTAAAACTTCCGAAGCATTCTTCACTTCAGTACTTAGTGCATGTTGCTGAGACACTTAGGCTGTTTTGGGTTGCATCAGACTTCAGGAATCCTTACAGGGAGTTTGTAAGGATTCCTTAAGTCTGATGCAACCCAAAACATCCAATGTGTCTCTGCAAGATGCACTAAGTACTGTAGTAAAGAATGCTTCGGAAGTTTTACACAATACACTAGAAAATACTCTAAGTGTAAAATCTTGCGAAGCCAAGACCAATATCTTCCGAAGCCAAACATGAAGTCTTCCAAAGCCTCAGAGACAAAGTCTTCCGAAGCTTCAACCTATGAAGACAGATTTCTTCCGAAGACTTTTAGTATACATGCTTTATCTGATGTACTTTTCCTTAAAGCTGGACACCTTTCCGCTGCATCTCTGTAAAGTCATCAACTTACATGAGTTGGTGAAAAGGTCCATGCTTTTGGTAACTGTATATTGAGTTCTTGAGTCTGTAACTTTCTACTTTATGTACTTTATTCTTTTTGTAATATATAAGGATGTGAGCTATGGCATGTGATAGTCACAAGGTCAAAAGGCAGATATGCCTTTTGATCCTACAATTGATTTTGTTAGTGTCTAGTCAATTGTATCCAGCTGGCTTTCAAAGTATAGCCGACTGTAGGTTGTAGTATAAGTATTCCAAGTTCTTGTATCTTTTTTTATGTTTTGTAACACTTGTAAAAGAACTTGAGAAAACAACATACTGCCTCCTTGAAACCCAACTCTCTTGTTCAGTCTCTTTACTTTACTTGTGTTCTTTGTATCAACTTGGTTAATCCAATTCACTGTTTGATCAAAGTTTAGTTGCTCTCCTCATTGTGTTGTTGTGTTGTAATTTGTTCAAGCCCTTAAACGGTCCTGCACATACAACCGAACACACACAAACACATAAGCACATACCCGAATGCTGAAAATCAGCCAAGAACAACTCAAAACATCAAAAACTAACCTAAAAACCGAATTCTTCTTCTTATTATCTTTAAAACCGGTGAGAGCTCCACTTTCTCTCTCTAAAATCCGATGGAAAAGGTGATGGTACAAGGGGTGGGCGCCCATGCCACCTTTTGTACAAAATATTATTAAATTTTGCCACTTGTAGAACTTTAACCCCTCAACGTTGGTTATTTTGCTTTTCTTTCTTTTTCTTCACTTTTCTCTTCTTTTGAAACTTCTGGGTGTTACAAAGAAGAGGCTGCTCTACCAACTCCAACTCAAGTAGATCCTCTTGCAGCCGGAATACCCATTATTTGAGTTTGGTAGAACCACTTGTATTTTGTTGAGGAGTTCTTGCTACACTGAATTGATGACTGATTACTTTCTCTACAGAAAAGGAATAAATAAAGTCATTATTAAATTCAGTTCTATTATCACTTTGTAAAGTTTTAACTTTAAGACCTAATTGATTATCAATATTATTGTTTATTTACTTAAAGTGGCTATTTATACATAATAATAATCACATTTTACCTTCATGCATGATTTTATAATGCATAAATTTTTATTAATAATTATTTAAAATTTTATTTATTTAAATCCGTGTATTACACGGGGACTAACCTAGTTGAATATATATTACATTGCAACTATTCTTTGTGAGGCTTATTAGTGTAGCTAAAGGTATCGTTGCTTATGTGACACCCTATGTAAATGATTTTGGGTTCAAGTCTCGTTATGAGGAAAATGTTCATAGTTGAGCTAGAGAGTTTTGAAGTTATAAGTTTTCTCCTGAGGGGATTGGGGGTGCGGTCTTAGCTGAGAAATGAATAAATGGACCCGATTAAAATAACACATGTTCTCTAAAGCAAGATCGTATATCGGCCGTTCAAAAACAAAATTGTAATAAATTGTTCTTGTAACTTTGTTTCGGGGGTTCGAATATTGCTCGAGATTAAACTGTTTTGGCTTAATTCCCCATGGGATTGCTCATGAGCATCGAAATAAAGTCGTACAATTAGCATTCGAAAAAATTTACCCGAAAGCCTATTATAAAAGAAGCCACCCAAAATTTTGAGCTCTAAGAATGGAAAATGACTTATTACCCTTATAATAAACCAAGTATGAATGAGAATTTATTTTGTTTATACCACTCATTAGGCATCAGGGTACAAGTTGCTACTGTCCTCTTATATCTGCTCATATCCGCCCATGTCTACACCACCTTTTTGAGAAAGGGCATTGCAACCATTATCTAGCCAGCATTTACAATCCCACCAGTGGTGACTATCCTTGTCGATGCTCTGTGGCTGCCGGTTGTTCTTCGCCCATCGCTGCATATCAGTCCTTTTAGTTTATTTTGGCCTTTATGCCCTCCATCGTTATCACCTTGGTGGTGAGGCCGGTTAGATTTGTCGTGATGGGGTTCCCTGTGTTAGCGTTGGTGGTGCCAAGCAAGTCTCACCGCCGTTTGATGATGGCCATCAACAACAGAGATTGTGAGGAGGATCATCAGTTGGTTGTCGATTGGGTGCCACTAAACAAGCGACGACCACTGGACATCACTATTTAAATCATCTCAATCACAAGTAGGCGGGCGATGGCAATAGCGGCGGGAGCGAATGAAAGAGAGCAAATAAGGAGACAGAAACCAATAAGAAGGATGTTTCAGTACATTTTTGTACTTTGAACCCAAAAACTGCTAATCTAAGTATAGTCGAATGAAAGAGTAGTTGATTTAAAAGAAAAAAAAGTGTTCATGGGAATATTTTTCAACCGAGTTATAATGAGATCGGATGTGAGGAGGAAAATGCAAAGAAGATGATGAGATCTTTTGGTTCTATTTACATTAGTATGGAGCTTTTTGGTCTCTTTAAACAAATCCACCTACTAAAAACTCATTTTCCAAAGCAATAAAAGTGACACGGCACTGACGTACTTTCTCTTGACAAGTCCACATTTCAGTTGTTATCTTGCCAATGTGGCCATTCAGTTATGGTTCTCTTTTCGGTTTTCCTTTATTTGATGGTATTTATATTTACCATGGTGTCCGGCTAATGTCGATGATGCTGAGCTATTGCTTATTAAGACTATCAATTCTTACAATATTAGCTGTGTTGTTGGGTGTGTCGTTTAAGTGTTTACTACCGATGAACACCAAGGACATACAAGTGGGACCTCCACTATGCGCAAGCTGTGCGAAAACTGCTTCTTTTTCCCAGTTCTAAAACGACTTGGGCAAAATAGGGATCTACCAGGAAACCATGGTGATTACATAATCAGATTGATGTCGATTGTTTTGACATGGCTGCCATTTACCGTTGCCAATCACAACTGAACGTGATAGTTATTATGCTCCAAATCATTTTAATTCATCCATCACGCGCACCGATGGAGCACAATACTTTGTATAGAAAAGTGGGGATCTAACCATTATATATTACTAGTTATATTTGTTTAGTAGTGACCCATTTGTATTTATTATATAAAAAGGTATGAAAAATCTTTATAAAAGATCCACCGACTTAGATAAATTATATATATTAATTACCCAGAAGTCATTTTGATAAGTTCATATTGCAACACAAAATTATAAATCTTATTTGCAGTGGATATGTGATGCATATCAACCATTGGATCATTTTGAAATAATTCCGGGTCGTTTAAAGTTAGTGGTTATCTCCGTGTTTCTACTAGAAATAACGGTTTAGAGTACTGCATACTCTCTCTCATACACTCATGTAGTTGTTTCCATCCACATCTCTGGTAGCCTTCACATATAACTACTCTGTAATTCCACCAATAAATTAAAGATGTGTTGCTCCTCCCTCTATAAACGCGATAAAACCCTCCATCATGCATGTTCCAATCAAAGGGTTACATTTTTTATGCAAGAAAGATCAAAAAATTTAGAAATCAAGATTCTTTATGCAAAACACAAACTCAATTGCTGTTGGAAGCAACCAAAATTCCAAGCTAGGAAATCAACTAGTACAATAAGATGATGTGTGGTCGGAGAACAACTATATATGCAGATTTTTGCATAAGAAGCATTCCAAGTGTCGATTTGATTTGAGGTCATGGTATAATTGTTAAAAGTGTAGAAAAGTTAAAGATATGTAAGTTACACAAAATCAGTGTAAATATTTGATTACGTAACAAAGGCTTAAGTTACTTACACTAATATTAACTTTTATGCACTTACGAATTTACATATATACATAAAAAACATAACATTGTATATGTGTAATGATATAATTCGAACAAAAATAATAATAATTTTGATTTATCTTGAAGGGTTTAACGTAAAGTAAAGCCACGAGGAGTGGGTTAAGATATGATATGAATCCTACCTATACACACACACACACACACACAACACACACACACACACACACACACACATATATATATATATATATATATATATATATATATATATATATATATATATATATATATATATATATATATATATATATATATAGATATATAGATATATATATCTATAGATATATCTATATATATATATATATATATATATATATATAGATATATATATATATATATCTATATATATATATATATCTATATATATATATATATATATATATATATATATATATATATATACACACTACTATATAATCCATTTCTTTTGATTGAGATGTAATTTTGCTAAGTGTATAAGATTTGAAGTAACATGTACAAAGTAGTGCAAGACATTTGAGAGGGGTATTTGATACACATTATTAATACAATTTTTAATAATATGATATTATTTAATTCACTTCATTAAATTTTATTTTATTTATGATACAGTAAATTGACATGTAAATTTATATTTACTAATTATATTTTTATAACTAAATACTATTTAAATTAAGTATAATTTTATTTAAATATGAAGTATATAACTAATATATCTTCATATTATAATAAAAATAATACAAATATTTTTCTAGGGACATATTGTGAGTTTAATACTTTTAAAATTTATCTATATCTTTCTAATAAAAGTGAAAGTATGATAGGATGGTAAGTTTACATATGGATTAAGACACCAATATGAAAAGCCATGCTTGAGTTTCAAAAAAATAATCATTTTATTCCATTTATGACTTTACGATAAAATAAAACATATGATACTTATAATACAATGCTAAAGCATATACATGTGGCCAAACACAACTGACATTCACTTTCATTGCCATTCATTCATTGTGATTGAGCACTTATCCCCTTTCCCCTTCCTGTTGCTGGTTGTTAATAGCTCAAAACCAATCAATATGATAATTTGTGGTGACAATTTCTCCATTAACTTTCTCCGGTCCATGCAAATCACCACTGAAACTTGCCTCTGATGATCATCATGTTGAATTATGCTGCAAATTCTCCACTCAATTTCCAGAATCATCGACTCACAACACCATTAAACTTGTGTCTTCCAATTGCACCCTTAACCCCTCATCTTTCTCCATATCATTAACATTATTATTATCTCACGCCTCAACCATCACCGGTTACCCCCGGTTTTATCTCCAAGTGTTCGGCGGTTATATACCGATTCACTCTTGTCCACCATCGCCAGTTTCTTATTCAACAGGAATAAAATTTGCCGCAAATTTCCAAAGATTTCACTGGCATGTTGCTTTGTTCCAACCACCCTCGAATCACGTCAACTTTGATTTGTATTTTAATGTTTTACTTTCCTTGTTTATCTGGTTTTAATCGATTTACTGCCTAATTTACTGTCATTTGAAGTGTTAAAACATTAAGGTCAAAAGTTTTGTTAGGTTTGAACTTGGAGTTCGTCTATTTGTTTCGGGCTATGAGCATATTTTATAACCAAATGTTCTTTTTTTTCCAAAAAAATATGAATTGATGTTGTTTTTGTTTCCGCAGTTAAGTCATATATGAAAAAATAAAGACAAGTATATAAGCATGTTTCCATCAAATATCCATTCAAATTTTAGGGGTGGTTGATTAGTTATAAGATATAATGCTTTCTAAAGGCTAATAAACATGGAAAAAAGAGCGAAACTTAGTATAAAATCTTACATCTTTTTAACAAGTAAACAAATGAATACATAGTTATCCATTGTATGAAACTCTAACCTACATTCATAAAACGAAACCCCCTAAAATCTAGGTAATAAGTGATTTCCGACCACAGATACCATCCTTTCTTTCGCTAATCTTGTTGGGATAATATAGTTGTTAGTATAGTTGTCTTAAATACTTCTATGATATACGTAATTATTTTCTCTCGTTCAATTTTTTCAATAAGTATATTTTGATTATTTTAATTTACATCATAACGCTTGAGCCAATACTGACTAAAATCTAATTTCCAAATAATCGCGCAACAGCAATACCATCGTAACACACGGGCATTTCCACTACTGTGTGTGTATACTATATTAATAAGCATATGAGAAGGACAATTTGGTCATTTGTCAAAAACTCATAATTTTAAGAGATTTACATGCTAAGAAGCATATGGTACAACCTTAAAATCACATGAAGGAAGAAAGGTAATATTGTAATTTTCATAAACCCTCAAAAAAGAAAGGATTCGGTCTTCTTCTTTCTTTCGGATTTGAATTTGAATTCCTTATTTGGCTAATTGATAACCGTTAATACTGTATAACCAAATCCAAATCAAGAGCCACCGCAAACTGCAAACTTTGATATTATTTGAACTGAGATGTTACAATTATTAATCAATATTGTTTGTGTGCAGGTTTTTAGTCTGTGAGGATCAGCGGCGGTACAGTCATAAGAAACCTAGATCCGGTCAAACTCCAACAAAAGGTTGTTCCAGCGAAGAAAAACGGTGGCGGTGGCGGTGATGGATAATGCAGGACCGTTTAAGCGACAGTCAATACACTTAGTCTCACAATGTGGAGACTGTTAGAACACTTAATAGATCAAATAGGGAACCGAGACATATATTATGATACTATGAACACTACCAAATAAGAGACAAAACAATGGTTTTCAAGATTACAGTATATTGCTTCTCAAGTTCTTTTACAAGTGTTGCAAATCATAAATAAAGATACGAAGAATTGAGATACTTTATACTACATCCTACATACTTGGAAGGCCAGCTGGAAACATTGATCTAGACAACAAAGTCAATGTAGAGTCAAAAGGCAAATCTGCCTTTTGACTAGTGACTATGACATGCCATAGCTCACATCCTAAGATATTACAAAAAGGATAAAAGTACATAAAGTAGAAAGTTACCGACTCAAGACCTTAATTTACAGTTACAAAAAGCATGGACCATTCACCAACTTGTATAAGTTAGTAAGTCTTCAGAGTTGTAGCGGAAAGTTGGTCAGCTTTATGAAAAGTACATCAGAGAAAGTGTGTTCTTCAAAGTCTTCGAAAGAAATCTGTCTTCACTTTATTGGCTTCGAAAGACTTTGTCTTTGAAGATTCGGAAGACTTCACTTTTGGCTTCCGAAGATATTGGTCTTGGCTTCAAAAGATTTTACACTTAGAATATTTCTGATGCAGGGTGTAAAACTTCCGAAGCAAGTTCTACTTAGTACCAAGTGCATGCATTCAGGAAGCACTTGGTTTGTTTTGGGTGCATCAGCCTTCATATAAGCCTTACAAACTCCCCCTAGGCTGATGCTACCAAAACAGAGAAGTGTCTTCAGATATTGACAGTCCTCATCATGATCATGACCATTCCTTTCTTCATCAATTGATCAGGATCACTCAGACTTTCAAAATACCTTCTCATGTCAAAGAGATCATGCAGAGGTAAGTTAAGCATGTCTTGCCAGAAGTAGACTTCTTGACCACCTTGATCTCTATTGACATACCATCTGTCTGGATTAGCAGCAAAAGTCCAAGACAAGATTGGTTTTCCTGATGTAAGAGGCTCTACTTGAGGCTCTTCTTGCACATCCTCATGATGCTCTAACTCATCCTCAGGTCTGGAAGTGGATGCCTTTGGTTTCTTCTTTAATACGGATTTAGAGGCCATCCTTTTCTTCCTCTTTTGAGTCTTTAACTGAGTAGACTAGCCTTCAACACCAGGTTGTTCTGCTTTGTCTTTCTCAATTGGGTCTTCCTCCCTCACAGGTTTAGAAGGAGAGGGTGTTTGACCTTGCTGTGGATCAGAAAATGAAGCTTGCTGTGGTCTAGCATGAGGCTCGGGTTATGTTGTCTCAAATGGTTCAACCTTAACCTCAGCTTCAGAAGGAGCCTAACTTGGTGGGGAGTGCAAGTCAACAAGCTATCCTCTCTTAATCTTCTGCTTAATCACTCTAATATGCTTATCCATGGTGGATAGAGACATTGGACCAATTCTCCTTCCGGAGAATCCATACAGCTTCAAGAAGCTCATCATCCTTTGCCTGTCAGTGGACTTCTTTTGACTCTTTTGGATGATGGTTCTTGATTTTGTTGATTCTTCCCTCATCTTCCTCTTAGCAGACTTTTGTTCTTTGAGAACTTATAGCTCAAGCTGCTTAAGGTATTCAAACTCTATGTACTCATATGATAAGGGAAGAAGTACAACTATGTGGTAGAGCCCTATGGCACTCAGGTAGTTAATCATGTTTTGTTTGTCAGCTTCCTTGTCGACATGAGGTTGTTTAGTTGCCACAACCTCTTTCTCAGGACTTTCTTGAACTGGGGAGAGGGTAGGAGCATGTTTGTACAGCCTGTTCTGCCTACTTTCTTCCTTCATCTTGAGGAGCAACTCTGCATCCTCTGTCTCTTTCCTCTCCTTAGACAGCTCTTATGTTGGATCTAGAAAGGCTAGTGCAACCAAAACCAAAACACTTAGACAATTTTGGTACAACTTATAAAGGTCTTCCGAAGCTAAGTACAGAACTTCTGAAGGCAAATGGAGTTCTTCCGAAGCCAAAGAACAAGAACTTCCAAAGATCATCTTCCAAAGGAAGACTCCAGCTTCCGAAGACAAAGTCTTGGCTCTTCATAAGTTAAAGACTTAGAAGAAATCAAGAGTTCAACTTTTGAAGTATAAAGATATGAAGAAGTCCTCAAGCCTCGGAAGAAGTAGCCTCTTCCGAAGTAGAAGTGGCTTCGGAAGAATAAGTTCTTTCGAAGCTAATTAACCTTCGGAAGACACTACTATGAACCAATGAACATAAGTATGGTCCTTCTGACACTCCACTGCAAGTCTCTAAGATACTGCATGGCGCTTTCCCACCCCCATGTAGTTGACCATACTTTATTCCACTGTTTACCTTTTATCAGTTAGTACAGTTACCAACTTTAGTTGGTGACAAAAGGTAAGTCATGGACATGTCATGACTACCTTATCTTAGATAATACTTTATCTAAGATACCTTAACTTTAGTATTGTAGTATATGCTTTAGTCATAGGTTTCCAGCTGGTATCAAAGTATATCCGGCTGTAGGATCTACTATATATATAGTTTCTTATTGTAACTCATGTAACATGCTTGTAAGAGTCTTGTAATACTTTGAGTTGAGAAATAATATATACAACTACCTTGAAAATTATTTCCTTGTGTTCTTTGTTACTTAGTATATTATTATCAAATCTTAGAAGGGATTCTGTATCATCATTTGTGTAAGTGATAAAAACCAATCCTGCAATTGGTATCAGAGCTTTTTAGGCTCTTGATTGTGAGATCTTACCATTTAAATCAACCTGTTTTTCACTCCTCCTTTCACCACACTCAAAAATAGCCCTCACCCAAAAGTCTGAAGTTGAGATGGGGACGATGACTAAAGCACCTATCATCACCCCTGAAAACTTTAGATCATGGAGCAGACCCATGGAAGGCTTCATCAGATATCAATATAGCAAAATATGGCAATCTATTGTCAATGGCCCTTACAAACCAAAGTTGCAGCACTAGGTGGAAACGGTGCCATGATAGAGAAGGCTGTAGAAGACTACTCTAATGAAGACCAAAAGAAGCTGGACATTAATAGTAATGCCATGATTGTTCTAATGATTGCTATACCCAACTCCATCATGGTAGGGTTTGAGCATTGCAAGTCAGCTAAAGAACTGTTTGATGCACTTGCTCAGATGTACTCCAGCTCCAATGACTCCAAGAAGGATTCCCTGAAGCAACAATTCGAGAACTTCACTTATATTACTGGAGAGACCCTCAACCAGCAATACTTCAGGTATATGGATCTTATTTCCTCCCTTCAGTCTGTGGGAATTGCCCTTGAACTAAGAGATCTCACAAGAAAGTTCATAAGTGCACTCCCAAATGAGTGGACGTTCTATTGTGTCTCTATCAAGAGGACAGAAAATCTGAACACCCTCACCATGACTGAACTTTATGGCATCCTTGATGGATACCGTTTAGAGATGGAAAACAAGATAAGCCATCAGGCAAGCAGACCCTTAAGTCTTCCTGCTAGCAACACTTTAATGGTTGCTGAAGGCTCAGGACCCCCCAACCTCAACAGTACCTGACATACACCCAGCAGCTATCCTGTTCTTTTGGGCCATACATTACATTCCCTGAGACTCCAAGGTCTCAACAGGCTCAGCAAAGTTCTTTTCAGGACAGGTGCCTTTGTCTCAGTAAATGGGCACTCTAGTGACTATCAGTATTGCTTTGATCATCTAGAGTGTTTCAGCCCAGATGATGTGGAATATGTGGACATAGTCCAACAGATAGCTCTATTAACCTATAGAGCGAAGGAGTTCTTCAAGAAAACTGTAAGGCAGTTTCCCCGGAACCCAACTAACATCAAGTTTGGGTTTGACAAGACAAATGTCAAATGTTACAACTGTAACCAACTTGGTCACTTTGCCAGGGAATGCAAGGCTCCCAAGTCAACTCCGCGAACCCCACAGGCCTCCATACATCCCTCTACACCAAAAGATACTAGAAAGTCAACTGAGACAGCTCCTATGGCTGAAGAAGTTGATTAGAGCTTCATGGTACAGGATGTGACTCCTGCTCAAGCATTCATGCTGGAACAGATGACAACAAGGTATACGTACATCTCTATACTCTAGCTTGTATTGCTAAGGTTAATTTATATCAGGACTACAATATGGAAATTAAATCCGATATTGAGTCTTAAATGTTTTAAAATCTGATTTTAAAAGGGCTAATCTGACTATCAAAAGAAAATTGAAGAGTTAGAGAAAACTGTGTCCTTGTAAAAACATGAACATACAAACTACAAGACTCAAATCAAAGGAATTAATATCCAAATTGTTTGAGGCTCAAGCCAAGCTTGTCACAATTGAGGCTCAAGCCAGGAAGCATGCTATCTCTGAGCAAAACTTCCAAGCCATTCTTGCATCATCCTCTCACTCCAAACTTTGTTATTAAAACAAAGTTGATTGGAGCTTCATGGTACAGGATGTGACTCCTGCTCAAGCATTCATGCTGGAACAGATGACAACAAGGTATACGGACATCTCTGTACTCTAGCTTGTATTGCTAAGGTTAAGTTATATCAAGACTACAATATGGAAATTAAATCCAATATTGAGTCTTTAAATGTTTTAAAATCTGATTTTATAAGGGCTAATCTGACTATCAAAAGAAAATTGAAGAGTTAGAGAAAACTATGTCCTTGTTAAAACATGAACATACAAACTACAAGACTCAAATCAAAGGAATTAATATCCAAATTGTCTGAGGCTCAAGCCAAGCTTGTCACAGCTAAGGCTCAAGCCAGGAAGCATGCTATCTCTGAGCAAAACTTCCAAGCCATTCTTGCATCATCCTCTCACTCAAAGCTTTGTTATTACAACAAAGGTTGGTTGGGAACCAATGAAATTGCTCCACCACATTATTATGAGTCTATTAGACAACCCATGTGTGGTACTGAAGAGCAAGAGGTTCCATCTATTGACCCACCTTCCCATGAGTCAAAGAGTGATGCAACTATGGAGACCATCGCAGGTAAGAACCAGGTAATTTTACCCCTCCTTCCGGTGATGATCAACCCCTGACCACCAAAACCAGAAGAAGCCGAGCTAAGGCAGCCTAAAAAACTGCCAAGAAAGTGGCTGAGTCCAAGCTGAAGATAGACCCAAAGCAAAAGGGTGTGTTCATCGCAGCTAGATTCTAGGTGGTAGGAAACTCTTATTCAAGAAAGGGGTGTAGTACCAGCACTCCTGTCCTACCAAAGGATCAGAAGTTATAGGGAAGATTGCTAATGAAGAAAAGAAGAACAAGAAAAAGCAATCCTCAAGTTCCTAGAAGATTAACATTGCCTGCATAATGTGTGGTATGCAAAACCACATGGCCAAAGATTGTTACTACAATCCTGCTAGCACACATTACGCAAATAATGTTAAAAGAGAAGAAGTCAAGGAAGGTTTCACATTTGGACCCTATCATATGGTTCAAGTGTAAAAGAAATGAAAACTTGTCTCGGAAGCAAAGTTGCTTTCGAAAGAAACTCATTCTTCCAAAGGGAAAATTGCTTCGGTAGACAAGGTCAAGAAAACTCAAAAGAACAAAAGAGTTCCTTTGAGACCTTCCAAGAAAAGGACTACTTCAGAAGAAAAGGCGGTGAAGGTCTCTTCCGAAAAGAAAGAAGCTTCGGAAGAATGCCAAGCTGCACAAGCTTCTACAAGCTCATCTTCTATGATCAACCAAGGGATGGAATGGAAGATCAAGGAAGATGCTGCAGCCCAAACCTCTTCTTCAAAGACATCCTTTGAACCCCCATGCATAAACTTTGGTTCAATTATGTCACTATCTTTGGAAGAAATCAAGACCAACAAGGCTTGGGTTTCCAATCAAAACTAATCATCTCATCTTATGTGTAGGGACATCCATATGACAAAAATAACAATGTATGGATTGTGGATAGTGGATGCTCAAGGCACATGACATGGAACAGATCTCTCCTTCAACAATTTCAACACTTTGATGGAGGTCCTGTCCAGTTTGGAGGTGAGGCCGGAGGATATATTTCTGGCAGCGGGAGTATATCGAATGGTAATTTAAAAGTTGACAAAGAACACTTTGTCAAATAGCTTGAACACAACCTGTTAAGTGTTTCTCAGGTTTTGTGATCAAAAGCATCAAATGCTCTTCACAGAACATTAGTGCATTATCCTCAAACCCGGGATGATAATTCCTTAGGAATTGGTGCTTCTTTATATTTCCCAGGAAAGGGGATATGTACAAGCTTATGATAAACAGTGCTTCCCCACTAGGTGAAGTATCATGCTTTAAAATCTTTTATTCTTAAAATAGAAAATCAAATTGATCACAAGGTTAGGATAATCAGAAGTGATCAAGGGACTGAGTTTAAGAATCAAGTTCTTGACTCATTCTGTAACTCAAAAGGGATTGCCAGACAATATAGTGCTCCCACAACTCCTTAACAAAATGGTGTTGCTGAGAGGAGGAACATGACACTTATTAAGGCTGCTTGGACCATGTTAGCTGATTCAAAGCTTCCTCTAACATTCTGGGCAAATAGCCCTGCTATTCTGCATGCTATGTGTAGAATAGGGTTCTTGTGTAACTCAAGAGGCCATCGTTCATTGGCTTTCTAAGGTCCTTTGGCAGCAGGTGTACCATACTTAACACAAAGGACAATTTAGCAAAATTTGCTGAAAAGTCGGATGATGCTATATTTGTTGGATATTGCTCTAACTCTAAAGCTTATAGAGTTTATAACATCAAAAATCAACAATTTGAGGAATCTTCCAACATTGTTGTTAATGAGCACACTCTTTGTGTTAGGGGGAATGGCCCTGATCATATCTTTGAGTTAGAATTGTTTCCAAACTAATTTAAACTATCTTGTGAGAATGTTTCAGCTAGAACAGGTACTCAAAGTGATTCTGATGAAGACCAACTGTTTGAGTTACCCAGACCTATTCCAAGTTCTCTAAGAGTTGCTATAAACCAAGCTCCCACTATTGGCAGATCTGATATCATGAGTATCTCAAGAGATAGTGGAGCTTCAACCAGTGATCCACCTAATGAGCCTCAAAACTCATCTGGTAACATTGTACAACACCAAGCTAATGAAAGTAGCATCTAAAAGGAACATGCAACTGTTAATGCTGCTTCACAGCTAACAAATGATGATAATATTTCTCATTCAGTCAATCGGTCCTCATTGAATGAGTTTGAAACAACAGTTGGTCTAAGTGTTCAAGCTCCTGAGCAAAATATGTCCAATCTGGATCTATCTTTGCAACTGGAGGTGATCCCTAGACTTAGGATTCACAACACTCATCCAGCTGAGAACATCATAAGGGAAATCTCTGAAGGTGTGAGAACAAGAGGACAAACTCATAATGGGAATGTTTGTTTGTACTCATGTTTTTTATCCCAGATGGAACCCAAGAAGGTAGAAGATGCCTTGAAAGATAGTAGTTGGATTGAGTCAATGCAAGAGGAGTTGCTTCAATTCAAGAGACAAAAGGTTTGGAATCTATGTCCGCTACCATCCGTTCAAGTACCAATAGGCACCAAATGGGTTTTCAGGAACAAGAGAGATGATAAAGGCTTGATCATCAAGAATAAGGCAAGACTGGTAGTTCAAGGATACACTCAAGAGGAGAGAATCGATTATACTGATGTCTTTGCACCTGTTGCAAGACTTGAGGCAGTTAGGATCTTCCTTGCTTATATTGCATCCAAGAATTTTACTGTCTACCAGCTTGATGTCAAGTGCGCCTTTCTGTATGGGGATATAGATAGGGAAGTTTATGTGTGCCAGCCTCCAGGATTTGAAGACCCACATCACCCCGACTATGTGTGCAAACTGGATAAAGCTCTATATGGGCTGCACCTGGCACTTAGGCTGTGGTATGAGACATTGTCTAAGTTTCTTCTGAAGAATGGTAACACTAGAGGTACCATTGATTAGACTCCTTTCATAAGGAAGTCTAGAAAGGACATCTTTCTCGTTCAAGTCTATGTTGATGATATCATATTTGGTTCCTCAAATGACCAAATATGTAAAGACTTTGAGAGCATCATAAAGAAGAAGCTTGAGATGAGTTCCATGGGAAAAATGGACTTTTTACTTGGAATTCAGGTGAAGCAGATGAAGGAAGGGTTCTTTATCAATCAATCTAAATATGTCAATGACATTTTAGAAAGATTTGATATGAAGGATTGTAAGCCAGCCAAAACACATATACCCAGAAACCATAATCTTTGTCCTGACACTGAGGGGGAGGATACTGATCAACATCAGTATAGGGCAATTATTAGTTCTCACAGCAAGTAGACCTGATATCATGTTTGCAACTTGCATCTATGCAAGATATCAAGCTGCTCCAAAGGTGTCTCACCTAGTTACTGCCAAGAGAATCCTCAGATACCTCAAAGGAGCACCTAAACTAGGTTTTTCAATCTCTATGGCTATTCTGATAGTGACTATGGTGGCTGTAATGTCAACAAGAAATCAACATCAGGTGGATGTCAACTTCTTGGTAGAAGGATCATCTCATGGTAATGAAAGAAGCAATCCTGCATTTCAACATCTACTGCTGAAGCTGAATACATTGCTGCTGCTAGTTGCTGTGCTCAGCTGCTGTGGATTCAGAATCAGATGATAGACTACGGATTCAACTTCATGAGTACTCCTATCCACATTGACAACAACAGTGCTATATCCATTACTGAAAATCCGGTGAAGCACTCCAAGACAAAGCACATTGATATCAGGTATAATTTCATTTGAGATATTCATGAGAAAAATCTTATTAAACTAATCAAAGTTGACTCAAATGAACAATATGCTGATTTGTTCACCAAAGCCTTTGATGAACAAAAATTTAAGTATCTCATTACAGCTATTGGGATGATAAACATTGATTAGTCTATCTCATTTGAAAAAACTTTTTTAAAATGTGTAAAGTCTTGTGTCAAAACAATCTAAGCCCTGTTACAAAAGTCTTTCTAAGTATAAATTATTCCGAAGAGGAATTAACCCTCGGAATATGTTTTATATATCTTTCGAAGCAAAATTCCTCCAATGAAAATCTTCTTCTCGGAAGAGTTTTTAGTCTCGGAAGAAGCGATTGATTGGATATCAAATCTACTTCCGAAGCTTATAAAATTCTCCATTCGGAAAGCACTTTTTACTCTTGGAAGTAAGAAATTTACCTTCGGAAGTAAAATTGCCTTCGAAAGAAGATTACCATAGGAAGTGCTATATACACGAAAGAGAAATTTTACTGTGTAACGGAAAAATATTTTGGTCCCCACTCTGTAAAAAGAAAAGATTTTGTTAATGATGTCGGATTATTTAAATGGACTTAACCTTACCGCCCTTGTCACATCATACACCAAAACATCTTTTCACCTTATCCAACCCCTAAAACCGCCATTTCACCTATTTAAATAACCCTGACTTATCACTTTAATCTTTTTACCAAATTTACTGTCCAAAAGCTTCCTTTATCTCCAATTTACCTAAGATTCAAACTCATCTCTCTGCAACCTATCCCACAATGGCGCTTAACCCTCAACACAACCAAGTCGCACTCCTTGATTCATCCAAGGATGCTGACTTCTCAGATATCATTTCCTTTCTCACCCAATCTACCTATTAAACCACTCTGACTGTTAACCCCACCGTTTACTCAAACCATATGGCTGAATTCTGGGGCAACGGTCAGATTGAAACCCTAAATGGAGTTAGGGTAATAAGGTCGAGCATTTGTGGCCAGGAGCTGATCATTTCTAAACAACTCATCAGGGAGCATCTGGAGCTTCACGATGAAGGCGTTCCTATTGAATTCCCTAAGTCAGACCTAGACGACACGTATACCTAAATGGGATATGGTGGAGATGTGAGCAGGTCTACTGTTTACAAGTTCAATTTCTTATACAACTAGAAGTTCCTGCTTCATGTTATTCTCCACTGTTTGTCTAATAAGTCTAGGGGATGGGATCAAATCCCATATGAACTAGGATGCCTAGTTCATGGGTTGGTGAAGAGCCTCCGCTTCAATTACTCAAGATTTGTGCTGCTTAACCTTATGGGGAACCTCCAAAGGGACACATTCTATATGTATCCCAGGTTAATTTAGCATCTTATCAACTGTGAGCTGGACCAGAGTCAGCTTGTCTATGCAGTTGTTCTACCAGTTCCTCAAATGAGGCCGACCATCTTCAAAGTCTTGAAGAGAGTGTCCATCAACTACACTGGAAGACACACTGACCTTCTTCCAGGAATGATTGAGCCAATGGCTACTGGTGACATCCTTTTTAACCCCACAGGTGATGAACCCACACCAGCAACTACCCTCACTTTGCCAAATATACCTTCTCACCCCATCACAATCACCTACCAGAGACGCCCCAAACGTACCCTTGTTCAATCTACTCTGATTGAACAAGTTCCTCCTGTTCAATCCAAAAAGACTAGAGTGGAAACATAGGATCCTACTCAGTCTGAGGTCTCACCATCCTTCACATTTGACCTCAATAAGGGTATTGAGTCTCCTCAATCTCAATCCCTTGAGCCCGAAACCCAAGCTGTAGACACTTAGGGTGAGTCTTTATACTCCCCTGAGCAGCCAAAAAGGGACAGCCCCACCATAGGCTCAATGCCTATAGACATCGATCAAGGTCCTGGGTCATTAGGCTTAACCTCTATATCCTTCATTGATCTATTGATAGGAACTGATGAGGAGATTATGTCTCTTCAGGGCAATGAAGTTGATCCACAACACCCTCTCAAGGATCAACAGAGCCTAGAGAGACCTCTTATCTCTAGCCCCCATCAACAATCCTTAACTGAGGTGAGTCCCACTGATGTGGAGGGGACTCATGTAGATTCAGCTGCCACTACCGAAGGAGCCTCATTGGACCTTCAGGACAGTGGTAACATTACTGAGACTGAATCTACGAAAACCATGCCATTTGATGACTCTGAAAGAGACATCATTAGGCAAGGGAAACCAGGGTGCCAAGAAACCACATCTGGTGGTGAGGATTAACATACTAGGTATGTTACCTCATCTCCATATGATTCTTCAAAAGAAGATGAGGGAAGACTACAACTCACCATTCAAGACATACTTTTTAAAGTCTCAAACCTTGAATCTAAGGTTAGGACTTTAGAGGATAGGTCTGCCACTCAGCAACTTGAGATTGAAAATCTCAAGGCCAAACTAGCTGAGAAACAGATTGAAAGGTCTGTTAGGCAAGTACCTATTCAGGTCTCATTGACCTCTTCCTCTAGCTCATCAAGCTCTCGGGATGATGCTACCAAAAAAGGGGAAGAGTGTTTAGGGACAAAGACATGAGGAACCATAGAGTCAAGCTATTTCTACTTTAACTTCAAGATACCATATTCAACAAGCTTTAGTTTTTCCTGAACCTCTTCCAGTTGTTATTCAAGTGGACCAAAGGATGCTCCAAGATCTTAACAGGTTCTTTCCCATGTTCCTGATGGAATCTTTCATTGAACAGCCAAGCCCTGATATGTCTGTGATATACTTTGGAGCTCAGCTTCAGAGGTTGAATGCACCCTCTACCACTATCCAAGAAGTTAGTCAACCTGAGGTCCAATTGGAACCTGAGATTGATTTCGAAAGGGAAACAAGGACTGATGGACCAACAACTGAAATAGTTGGGACAAAGAGTTCATTCCCATAAACTTCCGAAGTAGAAATCAAAGCCTTGGAAGAACCATTTCAAACTTTCGAAGCTGAGATTGAAGCTGCGGAAGGACTATTTTCTCTATCTGATGATCTAGTTGTCACAAATGCAATCCTAGAACTAGCATCTGAGGTTAATACGGAGGATTTTCTCACCCAACCCCTTGCTCAAACATCATCACTAACTCCAGCTCCCATCACCACCACTCAACCTGAAACCTCTACTCAAGAACCTCCAAAGTGTAGCACTTCCAAAGATGTCAAAGGAAAGAGGAAGATGACTGAGGAAGAACTTCAAGAGGAAGCAAGGTTAGAAAAGCTTAAGAGGAAAGGTAGACTCCCAACTGGGAAGTAGCAAAGCAACTTCAGCCAACTAGGAGGCTATCAACAACAAGAAGAGGGTGGAGATCATTGACAGGCTTGTCAAACTTAGAGCTGTTAATGAAGATGTACTCCTGCTACAATTAGAGGAGTTAGTTGAGTTAGAAAAGGCAACTTTGCTGCAGATTCAGCAAAAGGAAGAAGCAGCAAGGTTGGCCTTGGAGGAAGAGAGGGAGAGAAAGAAAAGAGAGGCTGATCAGCAGCTTAGGAGTGAAAGGATAACTTTCCTAAACTCCAGAGGTTTCTCTCTAGAGGAATTGACTCCTCATAACAATGGTACGATCTTGTGGCTTTTCAAGAAAGAGTAAGATCAAATGCAGAAAGAGAGAAAGAAAGCTGCAAAGGAGATCTAAGGGAAAATAAGAAGAAGGAGGAAGAAGGAGGAAGAAGGAGGAAGAAGCAGGACTCGCTGCTACCAGGAAGATAGGTGATAAAGCCTGGATGAAGGACTATCTCTGGGCTCATGTCTAAGAAGACCCTACAAGGACATGTCAGTGACATCAAGGCTGAAATTCGCTCAGGGAAAAGGAAGGAGATGTATAAAAGAGGACAAGGGATGATCTTCAAACTAACTCCTCAACCTCAACCTCAACCCCAACCACAACCTGAACCAATACCTTTCCCATTCCCCATTAAAACTGAACCAACCTCTAAGCCTTACACCCCTGAACCTACACTATCATCCTTACCTGCCATCTCACCACAACCACCTAAACTACCCATCCTCAAACCCAAAACACTTTCCAGATCCCAAACACCACTACCTACCCAACAACCACTCAAACCATCCCCTCAGCCTTCCAAACATCTCTCCTTAGAGGATTTAAGGAGATCAAGATGAAGCTCGTTAACTGTACAACCTTAAGCGATATCTCTTGTGAGGAGGAGTCAGTCAAACTAATCTATGTTGATGGCTCCTCATGTTCCCTCACTAGAGATCAATTCCTTGATCTGCCTAGAGAAACATTGGACCAAGCCGCTAAACTCTTTGGCCTCAACTCGGATTCACTAAATGAAGAAGAGAAGAAGCTAAGAAGAAGGCTGGTGACTTTGCTGGATAAAAAGAAAGGGGACAAAGTGCCAAGTCAACCCGTTGTGCCTAGAAAGAAGATTATCCAGTGGAGGTTTGAAGACTCTTCTCACAACTTTGTTGTTAAGAGAGAGAATGGAGAGCTAAACAGGCTCAATGCCTCATCTCTGCTACACTTAAGCAGATTCGATATTGCTGAGTTAGCAGAGAAGCCCTTCTCCAATCCCTCCAACTTTGAGATAGCTGCTCACATAAGAAATCATCTGAGCAGTCTTCATCTGGCCAAGCTAACTACTAGGACCAATATTGAAGAAGCGTTGAAACTAAGAGAGGAGGAGGAAAGGAAGGGATCACCGATGAAAGGCAAAGCCTTTCTACAAATGGTTGAAGGTCCTGAACTTGAATCCATAGTTAGATGGGAGTATAACTACAACTCCCATCAACTAACTCTCTTCAGGGGGCCACAACAAAGGGTGCATGTCGTTCAGAGTGATAGACTGGATCTCTTATCCATGAATGACTTGTACAAACTTCTCAGCACCACTTTAGGGAAGAACAATGAAACAGATAAGCATCTTTTGTCCCTGGTGCTGAAGGTTTTGAAAAGCAGGAATAAGTGAGGTTTTGGTAGCATCAGCCTATGTCACACCCTCAAAATCCACGTGCGGAGTTTTACCGCGAGGCGTGTGAACAAACCAGGATCACAGTCAACAGTTACTCAGAACGACTCTATATGCCACAATTAAAATTAAATCAACCAAAGTTAAAACTTTAAAACTGTGCGGAAGCGTTTTGTAAAACAACCCAAAGAATAAAAATGCATACTATGGCAAAACATGCGCCAAACCAAATGAGTAAACATTAACCATTAAAAACAGTAACAATGTCTTGAAGACCAAATCTTAAAATGCAAGGTGAATCCGTGTGGTGCTCATAAGGCAAGCAAGTTAATGACCTGAGAATAACACACTAAAATGTCAACACAATGGTTGGTGAGTTCAAGAGTTGATATTCAAACATAAACAGTTTAATAATAGAGATATACAAGTAGTGCATTGTAACAGATAGCTAGTCCATTAACAATAAATATTAATTCATAGTGATTTCGCAATTGAAGCTGACTGTGTTACGATGTTGCCTCCTGTCACGACTCAACAAGTCGTGACAATGTTCAATAGGAAAAATTGCACCCGGTTGACCTCGAGTCACACAGGTGGGGCTCGTCAGACCCAGCAGTACTACCCAAGTTTCCCCGCTATTCAATATTAACAATTCGAAAGTGTGAGGACTTTCCCATGATAAACAACACTATATTAATATTATGCACAACTGAAATATATATAAAGCGTTTGTAGTTTACCGGTATGCTATCTCCCCCAAAAGAGATTAAGTAAAGAGTGGGACATGAACTCACCTGATATGCGTATAGATACTTAGAGTTTTACTTGACAGACAGAATGGAAAGACAACCTTCAAAGGTTACCTAGATCATATAAGTACATAAGTACGTGTAAACAAAGAACATGTGGAACCCTAAGCACATTACAACCAAAGACTCAAGGTTTCAGAAACAGACACGTTTGACTCAGTTGACCCGTTTGACCCATTGGTGACTTTATGTGTTGTAAACCATTTAAGCAATCATACACATATATCATACATGTTTAACATTCAAATGGATCATATGTATGCTACATTATCCAGGTGTATCACTTAGATCATCATACAACCAAGTATCATACAAGTCATGCGAATCTAGAACATTAACATGTCCACTAGTTATAACATAACTAACATGCCACACAAAGATCAAATCACGCACCACATGCCATGTGAAGCCACTCACGACTTCACATCCTAAACCCTGCCAATCCTACTAAGTAGGGGCCTCAGATTCGCACGCGTGTATGATGTGTTGGTCCATGTGATCGATGAACAGTACAATTGATAGGATAATTTGATCAATATCAAATACACAAACCAAATAACAAACAATTGAGAAGTGAATATGATGAATCAAGACATAATTGATATTCAAATGAACAAACTCACTCAATAACAATAAGCACAATTGTATTTCAATGAAGTAACTGCTTAGAAATGATAGTTTGCAACAGAATTCCACGATTAGGGTTTTGCAAACTTACCATACAAAGTGAAATGACAATAGTATATATAGCAGTCATAGTTTCGCTGACAGTTTCGCTATCAGCGAAACTGTCATGCCGAAACTATAGTTTCGCCCGGCAGAACACAAGTTCGCCGGGTAAACCAAAACAGCAAACTGTGAGCGAAACTATAGATTCGCTCACAGTTTCGCTGGACTGCCAAAACTGCTAATTACTAACAAAATACAAAATGAAACTAACAAAAGTCCTATTACAATGTAATGTAAACATCTATACTAAAGTGAGTCCAACCTAACATGATCTTCAATACTCCCCCTAGGTTGGACCTCACTGTCTTCACTTCTCTTGGTTTGACTCGTCAGCTCCGGTTTCCTCAGCTGCTGTTGGTCTTTCTTCATCACCTCCTGCAGCAACATCTTTAGAAGCTTCAGCCACTGATTCTCCAAGGTTAATTCCTGCATCACCAGCTTCCTCCGAATGACCACTAGCTCTAGCAAACTGCCTGGTCATGTCTTGAACATCCATGGCAAAGTCATCTTGTGCTCTCACCTTTTCAGCCAAACTCTTTACCTCCGCCCGTACACCTCTTATTTTGTTCGCCACATTCATAAACAAGCTTGCCTCCTTTCGTGTTTCCTCTCCTGCCCCAGCCTTAATATGATTTTCACAAAGAATCACGAGATCTTCATCACAGAAGCTGAATAACTCCATTGGGTCAAACACCCTAAACTCTTTTCCTTGTTTGGCTCTAATCACCACCTCGCCAGTGTTATTATCACAGAACCACTTTTCAAAGTCCTGTAAACGTGGAGGAAGAGGATCAGCCAATCTTACTCCGTTTACAGTCTTAGGTGGTTTGACTCTCAAAACAATCCTCCCTTTGCCAGTCTCCCAGTCTTTATCTTTCTTCGATCTCTTTCGTTCAGCCTTCATGTATCCAAATGACTCAAAATTATCATTAAGGCCATTTTTAATTTCCTTCTCAAGAAATACCGCCCTTTCACTTAAATGAGCATTAATCAAAGGCAAGGTGGCCAACCGTCTCAGATCCCATCTAGGCAAGGTCTTAAAAGCCTTCCTCTTGAGCATGTAACTAATATTGCCTCCTCTTCTTTTAATCAAAAACATCTTTAAGAAAGGATTATAACACCAACTTATTATCTTCTTGTCTGCCTCTTTCCTGTTTAAACTCTCCATATTTTGAAACAGAGGAGTAAGTTCTTCAGCCTCCTTCTCCTTCACCAACCAATCACTCTTATCCATCTCAAACACATCACTTTCATCATCTCCCTTCTTAGCCACATACACCAAAGGTCTCTCATCTACTTCATAGAACTCCGGTTCAGAATCATAATCAACCAATTGCTCATCCTCCTCTTCTTCATCAATCAAACCTTTTCCTTTATCTGACACTTCCTCATTAGTAGCTGTAACGACCACTTCTTCTCCCACAATATCCTTATCAAAATCAAACTGTAGGTTAACAAACCCTGCTTCAATAATATCATCTTCCTCATTTCTTCCAGCATCTTCTCTTGGGATCTCTTGTTCCCTTGCTTCAGTATCAACTGCTCCAGAAGTGCCCTCTCCTACCTTGGATAAAGTACCCACATTCAAGAATGAGTACTTGGATATATCAGTCATATCATCTAAATCAGATTGAGTTAGTTGACTAGGTAGGCCAGCAGCAGCTTTCATCTGAGAAATTTCTTCAAACAATCTCTTAATCAAATTATTCTGGTCAACCTACATCTTTTTCATACCTTCAATTACCTCATCTTTATGTTGTTCCCTAATCTCCTGATTCGTCAGTTTAGTCTTTATCATACTTAACTCATTTGCCAATGAAGTATTTAGACTACGAATCACATCCTCATCAAGACCAGCACTAGCCTCTTTCCCTGCTGTGAAACCCTCGTGTCTATGTTTTGTTCTTCGTTCAGGCTCAACAAAGTCAGTTTTCTTTTTAGACCTCCGTTCTTTCTCCACCCTTATTTCTTCTGCTTGTGTATCTATGTCTTCTTCAAAATCATAATCTTTCTCTTTGCATATCTCTTTCTCTTCTTAGCTGCATCAGCTTGTTTCACCCTTGTTTCCTCAGCCCTTTTGTTTTCAGACTCATCGACCCGTCTGATATAATTCCATCGTTCGGGTGGGTACATATTTTCCCAGAGATGGGTTATTTTACCACTGAAATCATGTCAGATAGCACAGCAATCAGCAAATATCCGAGGGTTCATCTGCACTAATCTCTTAACTTCACCATGTTTAGGAACATCAGGAACAAGATCATCAATAATCATCTGAATAAAGCGAGGATATAACAACCATTTATCCTTTTCACCGCCAACATTTCTGCCATACACGCAAAGATCAATCTAGCAATGTTTGCTTTCTCCCCTTTACAACATATCACCATAGCTTTGGCCCAGTCAGGTTAAGTCCATCAGATCACCCCTTACGGTGATCTAAGCACATAATAAAAACGTGAGCTATATATCTACCTCTTTAGATAAAAAAGACTTTTAATCTCCTTCCTCGAACAAAAAGCTGGTCCCTCCATACCCCATTTGTCGGAAAGCTTGGAATACTTCAGATTCTGTCATATCAACTTCATCACAGTATCATCTCTAGTCTATAATCCTTGACCACGCTCTCAGCAGTAATAGTTATATCATGATCAATCACTCTAGCTGTGATGATTCTCTGAAAGTCTCCTCCAGTTGTTGTATTCTGCTGATCTCAAAAAGTCTCTAATATGAAGATCATAGATAGTGGGTGTATGAGAAGAAGATATGCAATGGGTGATCTTTGGAGCCATCTAAACAGTCACGAAAATCCGGCCGCCTTTGGCAGAGTATCGTCTATATGGCAGTGATGGTATTCCTCTCATCAAACTTGAGATTCGCCATAATAACCTGAAAAGAACAACAAATAAATTTGAATAAGAAATACTGAAAATAAGAAAATAAGACAAAACATAAGAAACAATCAGTTTTCGGCAAGCGAAACAATAGTTTCGCTCACTAAGACATGATAGTTTCGCTGAATTAAAGACAGTTTCGACAAGAAAAACAAACAGTTCGACGAGCGAAACTATAATTTCGCTCATAGAAACTTGTTATTTTCGCAGAACAAAAGTAGTTTCGACAAGATTAGAATGAATCAAAGTAGTTTCGCAATTAGTTTCACCAAATATTAATTTAGTTTCGCTATTAAAATTAGTTTGCGCTGACTCATGAAAAACAAGCGAAACTGTTAAATTAAGGATCAGTCATTGCGAAATTAGAAAAGGTATGGGCGAAACTGTTAAGTTCGCTCGGACAGCATAACTTACAGTTTCGCTGAAAAGATGTGAACTTTCGTTCAATTTCGCAGAGACTTCAGTAGTTTCGCTGAACGAACAGCGAAACCACCGAAAAGACATATCATGATACTTAAGAATAAGAGATTTTAACAAGATTAAAGCATAAACCTAGGTTCGAAACTCACATACGAATCGAAAACTACTAACAATCAGTCCAAAACAACAGCCACAAATCAAAATCTCCGTTAATGTTACGGAAAAACGAAGAGAAAACTGAACGATGTCGCGAAATATGAAAAGAAATTTCGCAACAATGACTTATATAGCTAACAGTTTCGCTGACAGCGAAACTATAAATTCGTCTGGCGGAATTTACAGTTTCGTCCAGTGAAACTGTAATTTCGCTAGGAGATAACTGGTTAACAATTTATTAGCAAACCTAGCGAAATTGCAGTTTCGCTTTGCGAAACTATTAGCGAAAGAATAATTTCGCACCTTTTTTTTATTATATATATATTTTTTATATTATTTTTATTTTTTTTTTTTTGTTTTTTGTTTTTTTTTTTTGTTTTTTTTATTTATTTTACTCAAAGGAAGCACATCACATAATGAGATCTAAATAATCAGAGATCACATTCTCTAAATATTTTAGAACATAAGATGATCAAAAATCATCTACCAGTCATGAGATCATACTGAATACAAGATCTGATCACAATCTGCACAGAAACAACTGAAATTAGAACAAATCAATAACGATTGCTGATATATTGTCCACTTAAACTCATGCCTTATCCTTTTTCAACAAACAGCTTATGATTCATTTAGGTTCAATTAGATGCTTTAGAAGGCTAAAACCCCACAATCATTTGTAAAAACCCCTCACCCAAACCTGAGGATTTCTTGAATTAATCAATCTTCATAGAACAAGGTTTGTGTGCATTAGTGTGCAAATGATTAAAAGCAGAGATTTCATTCTGAGAGAAAATCATCGATAAGATGATGATTTGACATAATTATATCAAAATGGTGAGAGCTCCAGATCTATACTCACGTATAACAGAGGAGATAACCATTTGAACATGTGCTGATGAGAGCCCAGGTCAGTACTATCGTAGCAGAGGAGATCATCACTCCAGGTCAGTACTCACGTACAGCAGAGGAGATAAGCACAGACACAAGACATCTTGACACAAAATAAACCAGCAGAGAATGATGACATAACAAAGCAAAATGAACGAAAGATTCATTCTCAATCCAATTTTTGTCAGGACTCAGTTTTTGTGCAATCCAAAATGAATGAGTAAATCCAGACATTCTTAAGCATAAAGTTTAATTTAATCATAAAGTTGCTGTCTACTTCATTCATCAGGCTGAGTCTATCAAGCATATCGTCAAAGAATCTGATCCATTTCTTTTTATTTTAATGTGAAACAGAATCCAGTAATAGTTACTATCATTTCTTATAGAATTACTGGTCATGTAAATAAAAATATTTAGAGAATATACAATCATTTCTCATCATGTTAAATCCGATCTCAGAATAATGATATTACTCCCCCAAATTTTTATGTTCATATTTCTATAATTATAAATGATTTTAACTTAATTTTTTTATATTTTTTTTAATTTTTTTAAAATGATTATCAAAGAAATAGAAAATGAAAATTAAAAAGATATTAACCCAAGCATAGAAATCAATTCATAAAAACGATGTTTATCAAAAGTTTTTGTGAAAAGATCAGCTTTTTGATTTTTTGTATCGATGGGAATAATATTAATGAAACCCTTCTCCTGAGCATCACGAATCGCATGAATTCGGGTTTCAATATGCTTTGTGCGAGAATGATGAATGGATTTTTAGCAATTCCAATGGCAAGCCTCATTGTCACAGAATAAAGGTGTATGAAGGAAATTAATTCCATAATCAATCATTTGGTGTTGGATCCAGAGAAATTGAGAGCAGCAGCTAGATGCAGCAATATATTCAGCTTCCCCTGTAGAAAGAGAAACAGTAGTTTGTTTCTTGCTCTGCCAGGATACCAGACAATTTCCCAAATATTGACAACCTCAGACAAAGATTTTCTGTTTAACCTGCAACCATTGGAATCACTATCAGAATAAGCATGTAAATCAAAATTTCCACCATATGGATACCACAGTCCGAGACGAGACGATCCTTTGAGATAACGAAATATTCGTTTGACAGCTTTCTCATGAGATTCCTTTGGAGCCGACTGATATCTAGCACAGTAACCAACAGCGAAAGTGATATCAGGACGACTTGTAGTAAGATACAAGAGAGAGCCAATCATAGACCGAAAGAGATGAGGATCAACTGGTTTTCCATTTTCATCTGGAGTGAGACAGGTCTGAGCAGTAAAAGGAGTCATCTCAGTAGACGCATCATCCATCTTAAATTTCTTCAGAATATCTTTAATGTACTTCTCTTGATGAATAAGAATTCCTTCTTTCTGGTTGTTCAACTTGCAAGCCAAGAAAGAAGCACATTTCACCCATCATACTCATTTCAAACCTTTGGCTCATCACTTCTTCAAACTCTCTACACAATTGAGAGTTTGTGGATCCAAAAATAATATCATCGACATACACTTGAACAAAGATCATTTCACCATTCACCTCCCTGTTTAAATAAGGTCATATCAATGGTTCCACGATAAGAACCAGTGCTTAAAAGATATTGCGTAAGAGTCTCATACCAGATTCTGGGTGCTTGATGAAGGCCAATACAAAGATTATCAAGCGTATACCTTTATCAGGAAAATCAGGATCTTCAAAGCCTGGTGGTTGACACACATATATCTCTTCATCAATGTCTCCGTAGAGGAAAGCACATTTCACATCCATCTGGTACACTTTGAAACTGTTTATGAGCAGCATAGAGCGAGAAATATTCGATTGCTTCAAGACGAGCAACGGAGCAAAGACTTCTGTATAATCAATTCCTTCTTCTTGAGCAAATCCGTTGTACTACAAGTCTAGATTTGTTTCGCACCACCCAAACCCTGATCATCTGGTTTGTTCTTAAATACCCATTTTGTACCAATTGGATATTTGTTGGTAGGTAAATCAACTAAAGTCCAAACTTTAAGCTTTCTGAACTGTTGAAGTTCCAATTGCATAGACTCTACCCAACAAGGATCTTGTAAAGCAGCATGAACATTTTTGGGAACAATTTGAGAAATAAAGCATGAGAAAAGACAAACATTAATCAGACCAGATTGACTTCGCGTGCGAACACCATCAGAAACAGATCCAATCACATTATCAAGCGGATGATCTTTCAAAGTTTTATAATCACTTGAAGAAGGAAAGATAGTTGAAGAAGTGTCAGCCATTGCCGGAGAAAGAGTAGATGAAGGTGTATCAATGACAGGTGTTGAATCAGGTAAGTTAGGAGATGTAGGAGATAAAGAATCAGATAATGGAGCTTGATCAGACATTGGAGACGATGAACTAATATCAGTTGAAACAGCATCATTTACTTGTGGGATGGATGGAACAGACGATGAAGATGATGGAATAATATTCGTTTGAGTACTTGGAATTGATGTATCATCATCGAAAACTAGCAAATTAAATGAATTGAACACAGTATCGGAATCAAAGAACCATGCAGGTTCAGATTTCACTTCAGAAGGATTGGATTCTTGCCAATCAACATAGAATGACTCTTGAACAATACGTGTTCTCTTGTTATAAACTCGGTATGCCTTTTGTGAAGAAGAGTATCCAACAAAATAACACTCGTCAGAAACAGCACCAAATTTTGTCTTTTGAGCTTGAGTATTCAGAAGAGTACAAGAACAACCAAATGGGCGAAAGAAATCAATTAGTGGCTTCCTCTTATGAAAAAGTTCATAAGGAGTCTTCACTTTATCTTTCACAATTAGCACCCTATTTAGAACATAAGATGCACAATTAACAGCTTCTGCCCAGAAAATAATTGGTAATGAGGATTCTATCAACATTGTACGAGCAGCTTCCACAAGAGTGCGATTCTTTCTTTCTGCAATACCGTTCTGATGGGGTGTTCTTGCAGCACTAAATTGTCTCACAATCCCTTTTTGAGCACAAAATGAATCAAGAATCTGATTTTTAAATTTAGTGCTGTTGTCACTTCTTAATCCCATAACTCTTTTCTTACTGACTGATTCAATAGAAATGATTAATTTCTGCAATTCCTCTGCAACTTCACTTTTGTGTGCAAGAAACCTCACCCATGAATAACGTGAAAAATCATCTGTAACAACAAGACAAAAAGATTTTTTAGCAATTGATTTAACACTAATTAGCCCAAATAAATCAGTATGTAACAACTCAAGAGGACTTGATATGCTATTTAAAAGTTTAGGCTTATGAGGTTTCTTATGTTGTTTCCCTTTGGCACATGCCATGCATTTTTCAGTAACAGAAAAATCTTTTAAAGGAAGTCCCCTAACAAGATTGTTCTTTACTAATTTATTAATTATCTTAAAATTGACATGGCCTAAGCGACGATGCCACAAGAGTGACTCAGAGGTTGATGCTTTTGAGAGAAGACAAGTTGCACTAGCCTTGGACTCATTAGAATTCATATCAAGAAGATATGTATCATGTTTCCTTGGAGCACGCATGAGAATTAAATCTTCTGGAATAGCTATCTCTGATTTTAAAAATAAACATTCGTCAGATTTAAATAGAACAGGAATGTCTTTATCACAAATTTTGAGAGACACTCAGAAGATTAAATGCCAATTCAGGAACATGGTTGACTTTTTCTAGAGTAAGAGAACCATTGTAACTTCCCCTTGTCCAATCATTTTTCCACCCTTCTTATCTCCAGCAAATGCCACATATCCTCCATCTATAATCCGATAATTGGTCAACAAATCCTTTAATCCCGTCATATGCTTGGAACAGCCGCTATCAACATGCCACAGACTGTGTACAATCTTTGAAGAAGATCCCTGAAATGAATGAACAAATCATTTAGCCAGGAGCAATAGGGACCCAAGATTGAACAACTTTTGTTTTTAAAGAAGCTGATTTTTTATAAAAGAAATTATTAACCAATTTTGTCAATTTATTCCCAAAACAATTCCTATTAGAGGATCTTTCAATCAAAGGGCAATTTTTGATAAGATGATCCCTTTCACCACACCTGAAACAATGATGTTTGAATCTAGGTCGATGATGTGATGAGGTAAAAATAGGATCAATAATAATCTCCTCATCACATTCAGACAAACTAGAATCAACATCACTGAATGTCTCATACATCTCATGATGTTTTTGTTTATTTGAATCAGAGTTATTTTTTACAAAATCAGAACTTGATTCTTCTGACAAATCAGTAAAACTCGTACCATTGGTACCAGTTTCAGATAAAGACGAACTGCATTTTTCTGAAGATGTCATATTTAATGGTATGAAAGATGGAATAGGTTGAGAAAAGAATTTTTCGAAAGAATTAATTTTAAGTTGCTCAGTTGTTTTAGGAGAAACATCAGATTCATTGCATTCATTACCAGAACAAAAATCATCACTATCATGATTTGAATTACAAGATGAAATAGAACAATCAAGAGAACATGAGACATTCAAGTCTGTTACATTTGAACTAGAAACAAACACTGAAGTTAAACTAGACTTATTATCTAAAACAGACTGCTGATTTTCAGGTGTACTAGAACTAGTGCATCCAAGCCCACTAGTTGGTCCATAGTCGTAGTCTTCACGAATGTACTTAGAGTTATTCCCAACTAAACCTGCAGACATACTGTCAGTATCTGATTTGATTAAATCATTAGAAGGATGAGGAACAGGCATAGGAGAATAACAGTATGTACTAGGAGGAGGATAAACCTGTACATTTTCATAACCCAATCCTGTTTTAATTCTTGCTCCCCGTTGAGATTTACAAAGATCATCATGTTTCATTCCAGAAATAGTCCATTTATCTAACTTTGACTGAAGTTTGCTTGCTTCAAATTCAGCAAGAGCAACCCGTTCAGTCAAAGTATTAACCTCTACATTCCTTTCCAAAACAATTCTTTTTAAATGATCAGTTTCTTTTAATGCCTCATTTAATTTCATAAAATATTTTGATTCATTCATTTTAAGTTCATCATTAATTCGTTTTAAATCCTTTTCATTATCAATTAACAAACGATTAGCCTTATAAACCCCAAAAAGTCTAATTTTGCAAGCAGATGAACACATATCCTGTATTACCTCATAAGGAAGTCCCATTACCATCCTTTCGGCAGCTAAAGCTTTATCGCACATGCATACTGGAGTACTTGATTTCCTTTCCTCAACAGTAGCAGCCGCATCATCCTTCTCTTTTCCTTTCGCAGCTTTTGAATTTCTTTCTTCATTTGAATCTGTAATTTCCTCTTTCTTCTCTCCATCTGCCTTCTCTTCTTTCTCCTTTACTGAAGGTTCATTTTCTCCTTTGAATTCCTTAAACAACACAAATCCATCTTTATCAACTTCCATCTCATCACTTTCCACAATCTCAGCAACTAATGCGTGATTTATTTCAGATCTTGTTTCTTCCACCTCTGCACTCCAGTCAAAATTTGAGATCAAGGCTGACTCCTTTTTTGAATTTCCTTCTTCCTTTACTTTCTCTGCTGTCAATCTTGGTACTCCAGTGTTACTAGAATCTGTGACAATTGGTAATGGACATTCACGTTTAAAATGTCCCAATTGTTTACAATTAAAGCACCTCAATTTTGACTTATCAAATCCTAGTTTTGAGGTTGATGATTGACCACCAAAATTCTTTCTTCCTGTTCTTTCCATGAATCTCCGGGCTCTTAAAGTTAACATTGCCATTTGCCATTGAATGTCAGTTTCTTCTAAATCATCAGGATCAACCTGATACATATCCTCCATAGTCATTCCTTTACCTTTCAGTTCACCAGCAACAAGAGCTTCATAGCTCTGAACAAACATTCCAAAAAGAGCCATTGTTTCAGATTGAATTGTAGTTTCAGCATTCACCTTAGAATTTCCCAATTCTTTTCCAACATGATTACTACCACTTGAGAAATTACTTGTATTGCTCCCTCCTTGAATTGGATTTTGAATGTGAGAGTTTGCAGCGGATGACAACAAAGCAGCATTTTGAGAAAAACCAGGTGTGGGCATCATAGTCTGGTTAAATTCTCTTCTTTTCATATCCAACTCAAAAGATTTCAACTTGTTAATGATATCCATCAACTTATAATCTGTAAAACCTCTTTCTTGTTTGAGCATCCTCACTTGAAGACTCCACTGTGGTGGAAGAGAATCGAGAAGCCTGTTAACTTGTTCACTGTTGGAGAGTCTTTCATCATACTTCTTCAGAGTGCTTGAGACGGTTAAGAAACGATTTGTAAGATCTGTCAAACTTTCATTCTTGTATCCTACAAAAGAATTGAACTCCTTTTCAGCTTGAATACTCTTGTCTTTCACCAGATCTGCATTCCCATCAAAGAATTCACAGAGAGCATCATAAAGGGATTTAGCATTTTTATGCTCTGCAAAACGATTGTAGATGTCTGGAGCCAAGCAGAGAGTTAGAGCACCAAAAGCTTTTTGATCACGATCAATCAGTTTCAGATCTCTTTCAGTATAAGAAGATGGATCTTTGTTCTGAGAAACGACATCGCCAACCGTAACCGTAGGTATATGAGGACCTGAAATAATCGATTCCCATTGATTATGATCTGTGTAGAAAAAGAAAGCTTTGAGACATCTCTTCCAATCTTCAAAATTATCTCCATTAATGAGTCTTGGAGGTCTATTAGGAGCAACACTTTCAAGATCCGCAAGTGTAAGAGTAGTTAATTTCGACATGATAGTTTCGGCAGAAAGATTGATAATTTCGCTGACAAATTCGCTAACAAATTCGCTGAAAGAGGTTACTTGACTAACAGTTTCGCTGAAACAATACTATCGCAGACACTTTCGCAAACTCAGACACTTTCGCTTGCAATTTCAGCAGCACTTTCGCTTGAATCAGAGACACCAATTGCTTAGTTTCGCTGCTAATTTCGCAGGAAACAAGCTTGAACTTTCGTTCAGAAATAGATTCGGCAGCACTTTCGCTTGATAATTGGTCAAAAACACTACTGAACTTTCGTTCAAGGAAATACTTTCGCTGAAACTCTAGAAAACAACTTCTGATCCAAAATAACTCATAATTTCGCTGAATGAAGATGACAGTTTCGCAGTAAGAACAGTAATTTCGCTGGTCGATCTCAAAACCCTTTTTCACCTCAAAATCAATCTGAAATCATCCAAAACTCAATGAATTTGAGATCTGATGATTGTAGAATCTTCCTCAATCAAGAACAAGCATAATTCAATCAATTTTCATCCCAAAAACAGCTGATAATCCAATGAAAATTGATTGAAACTAGATATTGACCAAAACCACAAAAACTCAACAAATCAAGAGCACTAAGGCTCTGATACCATATTGTTGGTCCATGTGATCGATGAACAGTACAATTGATAGGATAAGTTGATCAATATCAAATACACAAACCAAATAACAAACAATTGAGAAGTGAATATGATGAATCAAGACATAATTGATATTCAAATGAACAAACTCACTCAATAACAATAAGCACAATTGTATTTCAATGAAGTAACTGCTTAGAAATGATAGTTTGCAACAGAATTCAACGATTAGGGTTTTGCAAACTTACCATACAAAGTGAAATGACAATAGTATATATAGCAGTCATAGTTTCGCTGACAGTTTCGCTATCAGCGAAACTGTCATGCCGAAACTATAGTTTCGCCCGGCAGAACACAAGTTCGCCGGGTAAACCAAAACAACAAACTGTGAGCGAAACTATAGATTCGCTCACAGTTTCGCTGGACTGCCAAAACTGCTAATTACTAACAAAATACAAAATGAAACTAACAAAAGTCCTATTACAATGTAATGTAAACATCTATACTAAAGTGAGTCCAACCTAACATGATCTTCATGATGATCACATTCACATTCATTAACCATGTTCATTGCATTCAACATACATCACAACAATCAATTTCCAGTCCCTAACATGATGTCTTAACTACTAACCAACATCAATATCACACATGATCATCAAAGTCCAAACATCACCCATGATTATCCAAGCATCCCATACAACTAAATTAACATGTTCTACCAGATTAGAATTCATCCATGAACATACTAACATGCTCCTAATATCCCAAACATGTTCAAACTATCATCTTTCAAACTTTGTGCAAATAGAGTTTCCCTTTTGGGAAAGTATATTCCAACACCTATCAAACACTCAATGTATTCATGAATTCATCACAATTATACCATCTCAAGCTCATAACAACATCTAGATATGATCAACAATACCTAATCATCATAATCTACTAATCATCATGAACAAAAGTTTCCACTTTTGGCAAGATATGAACAACAACATCCATTACAAGGTTTTTAGCATTCATATCAACAATCTAACATCCAATCATCATCCTAAACACATCAACAACATCAATCCATCATCAATTCATCATATCATGAAAATAAAGTTACTATTATTAGTAACCTATGAACACCAACGTCAATTCATCAATTTCTTGTAAAATCAATGTAACCTAGCATTCATACAACCTACTAATCATCAAACATTCATCAAACAATCATCATTCATCCATAATCTTATCAATTTTCGAATTAGGGTTTGCCTTAAATCAAAGTTCATGATCAATCCACTAAAACTATACAATTCATGCATAATCAACGTTAAACAACATGTATTCAATCCAACTAACATACTAATATCATCAAACAACTTCAATTTCGACTCCATGAACCATCATTCATGAATTAGGGTTCGGCCCTATGAAAAATCTCACAAAAACATGTAAAATCTAACATCTAAACGTGTAGTTGCTTGCAATCGATGATTCCAACGTGTTGTATGCCTTGTAATCGATCAAAATCGAGGCTTAGGAGCTTGTTCTTGGTTGAATTCGCAATGGGAGGGGTGTGGGAGTGATTGTTGCGGCCGAATGGGTGTGGGGTAAGGTTTGGAGTTGTTTTGTTTAATTTAATTTCCATATTTACCCTTTCAACCCTTGTGTTTTGGTATTTTATAAAAACTAGACTTTAAACTCTTTGTAAAGTGTTTTTAACTTAATAATATAAATATATAAACTAATTATAATCATTATATATTTTTTCTTTATAAAACACAAGACATACGAATAAATAGGCACGTTTCCACGTTAGGCGATTAATTTCCTAATTAACATTTAAAACATGCAAACACATAAACATAATAGCATAATCACATTGTCAATTAGATTATCATTAATTTAACATTATTAATTATTATTAGGTCACCAACGTTAAATGACAACTAGTGTGTGCTTACGACACGTGTATGCAAGACTTAACGGAACTAACGGAGTTTGGTAACGGAAATTTACCGGATGTCACATTATCCCCATGTTGAAAGAATTTTCGTCCCGAAAATTGCGTTACATGGTGAAAGTGTTCAATCACTGGTCTACTGCATTGGCTGAGTGAGTTTTGGATGAGTTGTCACATCATCCCCATGTTGAAAGAAATTTCGTCCGAAATTTAAATCAATACCTTCGTCTGCTGGCATCGTATTCTCGAATAATTGGGGGTACTTAAGCTTCATTTGATCTTCTCGTTCCCATGTGAATTCCGGTCCACGTCGCGAATTCCAACGGATTTTGACAATAGGTATCTTGCTTTGCTTAAGTGTTTTCACCTCACGGTCCATCACCTCAACTGGTTCTTCAATAAAACACAATTGTTCATCCACTTGAACTTCTTCTAGTGGTACGACCATCGTTTCATCAGTTATGCACTTCTTTAGGTTTGATACGTGAAATACATCATGGATTCCACTTAACGAATCAGGTAGGGCTAGTCGATAGGCCACTGGTCCTATTCTTTCCACTATTTCAAATGGTCCAACGTACCTCGGGTTTAGCTTTCCTCGCTTGCCAAACCGAACTACGCCTTTCCATGGTGAAACTTTCAATAAAACCTTGTCACCAACCTGAAACTCTAAAGGTTTCCGTCTCTTATCAGCATAACTCTTTTGTCTGTCTCGCGCTGCCGCCATACGGTTTCGTATCTGTACAATCTTCTCGGTTGTCTCATGAATTAACTCGGGACCTGTTAGCTGGCTATCACCAATTTCCGCCCAGCAAACCGGTGATCTACATTTTCTCCCATACAACGCTTCGAAAGGTGCTGCCTGTATGCTAGTATGATAACTGTTGTTATAAGAAAACTCCACCAATGGCAGGTGAATTTCCCAGTTATTACCGAAGTCAATTACACAAGCACGTAACATATCCTCCAACGTCTGTATAGTACGCTCACTCTGGCCAATCGTCTGTGGATGATAAGTAGTACTCATATCTAATCGTGTACCCAAAGATTTCTGCAATGACTGCTAGAAGTATGACGTGAAACGAGCGTCACGGTCAGAGATAATTGAGATCGGTACACCGTGTCTCGAAACGATCTCCTTGAGGTACAGGCGGGTTAATTTCTCCATCTTGTCAATTTCCTTAATCGCAAGAAAATGAGCAGACTTTGTCAATCGATCCACAATAACCCATATCGTGTCACAACCAGTACTAGTCCGGGGCAACTTTGTAATAAAATCCATGGAGATTTGTTCCCATTTCCACATTGGTATTTCGGGTTGCTGCAACAGTCCGGATGGTTTTTGGTATTCCACCTTTACTTTCGAGCAGGCCAACACTTGCTCACATACGTAGCTACATCCTCTTTCATGTTAGGCCACCAGTAGTGCGCCTTTAGGTCATGATACATTTTCTCGGATCCAGGATGTATAGAATACTTAGATTTGTGTGCCTCACTCATAACTAAATCTCTCAGATTTCCATAGGCAGGCACCCTAAGTCTATCCATGAAATACCAAATTCCATCCTCCTTCATCACCAGTTGTTTATCCATTCCTCTCAACGACTCAGAACCAACATTTTCCACTTTTAAAGCTTCTATCTATGCCTCATTGACTTGTTCAGGCAGTTGAGTACTGATAGTAAGCTGTAAAGCTCGCACCCGTCTGGGTTTAGCTGTTTCCTTCCGGCTTAAGGCATCGACAACCACGTTCGCCTTTCCCGGATGGCACTTAATAGCGCAATCATAGTCTTTTAGTAGTTCCACCCAACGTCGTTGCCTCATATTCAACTCCTTTTGCTCGAAGATATGTTGAAGACTCTTGTGATCGGTGTAGATAGTGCACTTGGTACCATACAAGTAATGTCTCCAAATCTTTAAGGCAAAGACCACTGCACCCAATTCTAAGTCATGGGTAGTATAGTTCTTTTCATGAACCTTTAATTGTCTCGAGGCGTAGGCTATCACCTTTTCTTGTTGCATCAAGACACAAACCAATCCTTGAATGGATGCATCACAATACACCACGAAGTCATCCGTTCCCTCTGGCAGTGCTAATATCGGGGCAGTACAGAGTTTCTGTTTTAACGATTGAAAAGCCGATTCTTGACTCGCATCCCATTTGTATGTCGTCCCTTTGTGAGTCAAATCTGTGAGAGGTTGTGCGATCTTAGAGAATCCCTCTATGAATCGTCGATAATAACCTGCTAATCCCAGAAATTGTCTTATCTCACTCGGCGTTTTGGGTGTAGTCCAATTCTTTATCGCCTCAATTTTGGCAGGATCAACATGTATCCCTTTCTCATTAACAATATGACCTAGAAATTGCACTTCTCGTATCCAAAAGTCACACTTAGAGAATTTGGCGTACAGCTGTTCCTTTTTCAATAGCTCTAAGGTCATTCGCAAGTTCTCTTCATGATCTTCCTTGGTCCTAGAATATATCAGTATATCATCGATAAACACAATGACGAACTGATCGAGATAGGGTTTGCACACACGGTTCATGAGGTCCATGAACACAGCAGGTGCATTAGTCAACCCAAAAGGCATGACCAAGAACTCATAATGACCGTAGTGAGTACGAAACGCAGTTTTGGAAATGTCTTCTTCTCAGACTCTGAGTTGATGATAACCGGATCTCAAGTCAATCTTCGAATAATAACTTGATCCCTGGAGTTGGTCAAACAAGTCATCGATACGAGGTAGAGGGTATCGGTTCTTAACTGTTACTTTGTTTAATTCCCTATAGTCGATACACATCCGAAATGTGCCATCCTTCTTCTTAACAAACAGGACAGGGGCTCCCCAAGGTGATGTACTAGGTCGAATAAAGCCCTTATCTAAAAGCTCCTGGAGTTTTGATGACAACTCTTGTAGTTCGTTCGGTGCTAATCGATAAGGTGCCCTAGCAATCGGGGCTGTGCCGGGAGTCAACTCGATTTGAAATTCCACTTGGCGGTGAGGTGGTAATCCAAGAAGACCCTCTGGAAACACCTCTGGAAAGTCGCGCACTATGGGAATATCCTCCATTCTCCTTTCTTCTGCTTGCTTATCGGTTACGAGTGCTAGAATAGCCACACGACCCTTTCGTAATAACTTTTGGGCTTTCATGTATGATATGATGCCTATCACACCACCACTCCTATCACCTCTGACTGTAAGGATTTTGTCACCAACAGGAATTCGTATGATCTTCTCATGACATATGACTTCCGCTTGCTTGCTAGAGAGCCAATCCATGCCTATCACTACATCAAAACTCCCCAACGTAACAGGCATAAAATCTATAGCGAAAGTATGACCAGCAAGTTCTATCTTACAATTTTTAAGGATATGCGTTACATGAATCTGTTTACCGTCGGCCAATTCTATGGTGTATTTAGATTCTAAGGCGGAGGGTATATCACTTAAAAACTACAGAATTTTAAGGACACGAAACTCCTATCAGCTCCAGTATCGAATAGTACTGTAGCAAAACAACCATTAACAGATAATCTACCAGTAATAGTTGTAGGATCATTTAGAGCCTCACCTGAACCAATGACGAATGCTCTCCCTTTGGCTCCATCTTTGTTACCGCCATTACCATTACCATTTCCGCCGTTGTTGTTATTACCGTTGTTGTTGTTGTTGTTGTTGTTGTGACCATTTCCGTTGTTACCATTACCATTTCTTCTTAGTTGTGGGCAATTTTGCCTGTAGTGCCCTTCTTTTCCACATTCAAAACAACCTTTAGGAGTTTCCTGAGGTTGTTGTGTCCTCCTTACCAGCTCACCACGACAATCCTTTGCAGCGTGTCCAATCTTACCACAATGCTGACACTTGAAGTTATCACATCTTCCCACATGATGATAATTACACCGAGTGCACTTCGGATGTCTACCACCATAACCACTGGGTCTTTGATTATTTGCAGTCGTTTGGTGGAAGTTACGATTATTATCGAATCTCCGTTGTTGCTGGACTGGCTGTTGTTGCTGTTGAGGTTGGGGTTGACCGCCAGAAGATGATGATGCTTTGGTGTTGTTGGCACTATCCCACTTTCTCTTGTTATCAGGCACGCTTGCCACAGCGCCCCGCTTGGGTAGACGTCCTTGCTCCACGGCTTGGTCAGTTAGTTTATGAGCTAACTGGATGGCTTGCTGAATTGTGGTTGGGTTGGAAGCAGTTAGCATACTTTGAATTTCGGGTACTAATCCCCGTATGTAATGCTCAACTCTCTTATGCATTTCATTCACCATTCCCGGGCATAGGGTTGCTAGTTCATGTGTTCTGGTGGTGTAGGCCTCGATTTCCGAGCCCTGCATCTTCAGTTGCCAGAACTCTATCTCTAACTTCTGCACTTCATTGCGAGGACAGTACTCCTCAGTCATCATTGCTTTGAATTCATCCCATGGAAGTCCATTTGCCATCGCTTGTCCTAGCATCTGGACTTGCGCATTCCACCAGGATAGAGCGGCACTTTCCAGGGTCCGGTGGCATATTTCACCTGATCAGCAGGTGGGCAGTTGCATTTGGAGAAAACGGACTCCGTCTTCTCAAACCATCATACCAGTCCTACAGCACCTTCAGTACCGCTGTAGGTGTGTGGCTTACAGTCCATAAAGGACTTATAAGTACACGCCAGTGGTCCTGCTTTAACACAACAAATATTGATCAGACAACCTATACGGTTACTCAGGATATTTGGTTTAAGTTTCAATCATTGTTTACCTGCTGGCTGTCCCGCCTGGGCAGCAGCCACCGCTTCCTGAATCAGGGCAGCTATCTCAGCAGGGGTCATGTTCACAGCACCACCGCCATGGTCTCCGGCGCCACGTCCACATCCGCGCCCACGTCCACGTCCACGCCCACGGGCGTCCATTTTTCACTTTACATTCACAAATACAATAATGAGTAACATCAAACACATTTATCTCATTGAAGTACAGTAAACAATAAAGAAATAATAAATCATCACAACCACAACATTCATAACAAAAATAATAACCAAAGTAAATAAATTGCAAATGAGTCACAATGTATTCATCAATGTCAAAATTTAAGTTTGTCGTTCGGGTGGGGAAACAACCCTTCCCACATAGGTTTTCAAAAAAAAAAAACACTACGTAGTCTAAGTCATATAAAGAAAATCAATCGACAATATCTGACCCATCACTGTCATCTTCCATCTCCTCCGGTTCCTCCTCCTCGGGTTCCTCATCCTCAGGGTCTATTGCAGGAGCAGGAGCTATAGCGATCTGAAGCGCTGCCAACTGGGCTTCCAAGGTAGCAATCCTGTTATCAGCTACTGCATCCCTCTGTTCACGAGCAGCCACGCGTCCTCTAAGTGCTATAATCCCATCTTCCATGTGGTAACACCCGTTTAGGGTCTTCCCGTGGTGCTCCTCGAGTTCATCCACTTGATGTCGTAGTTTGTACACCTCGTGCTGCAGTGTACAAACATCACTCGTGAGTCGCCTGACTCGTTGCTGCTCAGTATCCAGTGCTGCCACTAGTGCAGCAATCAGTTGCTCATTGGACTGCACCGGCCACGGGAGTGAAGGCATTGGTTGATCAGCGTTGCTCCTAGTCCTGGGTCTCGGGTCAGGTACGCGTTCCCTATACATTATGTGATAACAAAACTTGGGGTAGAAACTCCAGTCTCATGGGGGGTCACGCTTCATCAATGCAAAAGGTTGATCCCATTCAATCTCCCCTTGAGGATAAGCTAGACAGGGCCAGTCGAGTCCATTGTCGGGTACAGGTGCGGGAGGTGGGGACTCAGATCGTGCAGGTGATGCAGGTCGCTTACCCGGAGCTCTCGATGACGATGCCATGCTGCAGATAGTGTGACGTGTATGCCAATGAGTATACAGTAGATGAAAATAAGGCACAGTAACTAACTAACTGTGTGCGATTATAGTCTAGTGTGTATGCAACCTAGTTCCCTATAACCAATGGCTCTGATACCAATCTGTCACACCCTCAAAATCCACGTGCGGAGTTTTACAGCGAGGCGTGCGAACAAACCAGGATCACAGTCAATAGTTACTCAGAACGACTGTATATGCCACAATTAAAATAAAATCAACCAAAGTTAAAACTTTAAAACTGTGCGGAAGCGTTTTGTAAAACAACCCAAAGAATATAAATGCATACTATGGCAAAACATGCGCCAAACCAAATGAGTAAACATTAACCATTAAAAACGGTAACAATGTCTTGAAGACCAAATCTTAAAATTCAAGGTGAATCCATGTGGTGCTCCTAAGGCAAGCAAGTTAATGACCTGAGAATAGCACACTAAAATGTCAACACAATGGTTGGTGAGTTCAAGAGTTGATATTCAAACATAAACAGTTTAATAATAGAGATATACAAGTAGTGCATTGTAACAGATAGCTAGTCCATTAACAATAAATATTAATTCATAGTGATTTCGCAATTGAAGCTGACTGTGTTACGTTGTTGCCTCCTGTCACGACTCAACAGGTCGTGACAATGTTCAATAGGACAAATTGCACCCGGTTGACCTCAAGTCACACAGGTGGGGCTCGTCAGACCCAATAGTACTACCCAAGTTTCCCCGCTATTCAATATTAACAATTCGAAAGTGTGATGACTTTCCCATGATAAACAGCACTATATTAATATTATGCACAACTGAAATATATATAAAGCGTTTGTAGTTTACCGGTATGCTATCTCCCCCAAAAGAGATTAAGTAAAGAGTGTGGCATGAACTCACCTGATATGCGTATAGATACTTAGAGTTTTACTTGACAGACAGAGTGGAAAGACAACCTTCAGAGGTTACCTAGATCATATGAGTACATAAGTACGTGTAAACAAAGAACATGTGGAACCCTAAGCACATTACAACCAAAGACTCAAGGTTTCAGAAACAGACACGTTTGACTCAGTTGACCCGTTTGACCCGTTGGTCACTTTATGTGTTGTAAACCATTTAAGCAATCATACACATATATCATACATGTTTAACATTCAAATGGATCATATGTATGCTACATTATCCAGGTGTATCACTTAGATCATCATACAACCAAGTATCATACAAGTCATGCGAAGCTAGAACATTAACATGTCCACTAGTTATAACATAACTAACATGCCACACAAAGATCAAATCACGCACCACATGCCATGTGAAGCCACTCACGACTTCACATCTTAAACCCTGCCAATCCTACTAAGTAGGGGCCTCAGATTCGCATGCGTGTATGATGATCACATTCACATTCATTAACCATGTTCATTTCATTCAACATACATCACAACAATCATTTTCCAGTCCCTAACATGATGTCTTAACTACTAACCAACATCAATATCATGCATGATCATCAAAGTCCAAACATCACCCATGATTATCCAAGCATCCCATACAACTAAATTAACATGTTCTACCACATTAGAATTCATCCATGAACATACTAACATGCTCCTAATATCCCAAACATGTTCAAACTATCATCTTTTAAACTTTGTGCAAATAAAGTTTCCCTTTTGGGAAAGTATATTCCAACACCTATCAAACACTCAATGTATTCATGAATTCATCACAATTATACCATCTCAAGCTCATAACAACATCTAGACATGATCAACAATACCTAATCATCATAATCTACTAATCATCATGAACAAAAGTTTCCACTTTTGGCAAGATATGAACAACAACATCCATTACAAGGTTTCTAGCATTCATATCAACAATCTAACATCCAATCATCATCCCAAACACATCAACAACATCAATCCATCATCAATTCATCATATCATGAAAATAAAGTTACTATTATTAGTAACCTATGAACACCAACATCAATTCATCAATTTCTTGTAAAATCAATGTAACCTAGCATTCATACAACCTACTAATCATCAAACATTCATCAAACAATCATCATTCATCCATAATCTTATCAATTTTTGAATTAGGGTTTGCCTCAAATCAAAGTTCATGATCAATCCACTAAAACTATACAATTCGTGCATAATCAACGTTAAACAACATGTATTCAATCCAACTAACATACTAATATCATCAAACAACTTCAATTTCGACTCCATGAACCATCATTCACGAATTAGGGTTCGGCCCTATGAAAAATCTCACAAAAACATGTAAAATCTAACCTCTAAACGTGTAGTTGCTTGCAATCGATGATTCCAACGTGTTGTATGCCTTGTAATCAATCAAAACCGAGGCTTAGGAGCTTGTTCTTGGTTGAATTCGCAATGTGAGGGGTGTGGGAGTGGTGGTTGCGGCCGAATGGGTGTGGGGTAGGGTTTGGAGTTGTTTTGTTTAATTTAATTTCCATATTTACCCTTTCAACCCTTGTGTTTTGGTATTTTATAAAAACTAGACTTTAAACTCTTTGTAAAGTGTTTTTAACTTAATAATATAAAGATATAAACTAATTATAATCATTATATATTTTATCTTTATAAAACACAAGACATACGAATAAATAGACACGTTTCCACGTTACGCGATTAATTTCCTAATTAACATTTAAAACATGCAAACACATAAACATAATACCATAATCACATTGTAAATTAGATTATCATTAATTTAATATTATTAATTATTATTAGGTCACTAACGTTAAACGACAACTAGTGTGTGCTTACGACACGTGTATGCAAGACTTAACGGAACTAACGGAGTTTGGTAACGGAAATTTACCGGATGTCACAGCCTAGGGGGAGTTTGATGGATCTAGAAAGGCTGGTGCAACTAAAACCAAAACAAATAGACAATTTTGGTACAACTTATAAAGGTCTTTCGAAGTTAAGTACAGAACTTCCGAAGGCAAATGGAGTTCTTCCGAAGCCAAAGAACAAAAACTTCCAAAGATCATCTTCCGAAGGAAGACTTCAGCTTTCGAAGACAAAGTCTTGGCTCTTCAGAAGTTGAAGACTTAGAAGAAATCAAGAGTTCAACTTCCGAAGTATAAAGATATGAAGAACCTCAAGCCTCGGAAGAAGTAGCCTCTTTCGAAGTATGAATGGCTTCGAAAGAACAAGTTCTTCCAAAGGCTATTTACCTTCGGAAGACACTACTATGAACCAGTGGACATAAGTATGATCCTTCTGACACTCCACTGCAAGTCTCTGAGATACTGCATGGCGCTTTCCCACGCCCATGTAGTTGACCATACTTTATTCCAATCTTTACCTTTTATCAATTAGTACAGTTACCAACTTTAGTTGGTGACAAAAGGTAAGTCATGGACATGTCATGACTACCTTATCTTAGCTAATACTTTATCTAAGATACCCTTAACTTTAGAATTTTAGTATATGCTTTAGTCATAGGTTTCCAGCTGGTATCAAAGTATATCCGACTGTAGGATCTAGTATAAATAGTTTTTTATTGTAACTCATGTAACATGCTTGTAAGAATTTTGTAATACTTTGAGTTGAGAAGTAATATATACAAGTATCTTGAAAATTTTTTCCTTGTGTTCTTTGTTACTTAGTATATTATTATCAACTCTTAGAAGGGATTCTACATCATCAACTGTACCAAATGTGATTCAAGTGAGTTTGATAGAAAAACAAAGTGTTAAGTGACAAAAACTGATCCTGCATCTTTGTTTGCCAGTTTATTTAATTCCTCTAAGGGGAGAGAAATAACCTCATCAATATCTGAAACACACCAGTTATTTTTCTATAATTCATATCAGAGTTTTGGTCCCAGTGCACATCAAAATTTGTGACTTGTAGTGACATGTCATTTTATACCAAATATATAAATATTACAAAAAAACATAATTGTTTAACAATTATTTCTATTACACTTATTATTCAAAATAATAAATGAGAGTAGGGCTCCTTCGCCAGTCCAATCACGTACAGAGAACTTTAACCATTTATGGGTGCTTTTCCTGAAAACGTGTAAACATATTTTTATTAGCTTTCGCTAAGTACATACACATCCTTATCTCAAAAACATTTTTTCTTTTGTTGGAATTTAACATCCAAAATCTTTATTTTTTTAATCCTCTTTACTTTCTTGGAATTGAACACCTAATTCCTTATGGGTTTATTTTTAACCCTTGAGAATTAATAACTCCTCTTTTTATATATGTGGAGTTCAACACCCGAACCCCTTGGGATTTCAACACCCGAAATCCTTACATATATTTAACTCCTCTATTTATATATGTGGAGTTCAACACCCATATATTTAATTTTCCCCCACGCATAATACATGTAATTGAACATGTTTCATATCCACAAAATTTATACGAACTTATCATAATTTAAAACATATAACATGTAACTAAACATGTAACATAAATTATTTATGGGTCAGTGTACTTACTTCTTGGTGTCACTAACTTGAGTACAAAATATGACTCGCTATTTTTTATGGTCGACCCGTGATCAAAACACCACAAATTCTACAACTCCAACTCTAACACTTGAATCTATAAATGTATTCTTAATTTATTTCTTGTTGTTCTTTCTTTATGTTCCAATTCACACACATATTATAGGTATATGTAGAAAGAATAAGGTGGTTTACTAACCGTCATTCCATCCTTACAAATGAAGGAATTAATATGAAATTTTCATCTACAACCCCTCATATTTATTTATATAAACAAATTAAACCTCAGTTTTATTATTAAAAACATTATCATCATCGTCCACTTACACCCACATGCACATGCTATTATTTTATTATTATTATTATTATTATTATTATTATTATTATTATTATTATTATTATTATTATTATTATTATTATTATTATTATTATTATTATTATTATTATTATTATTATTATTATTATTATTATTATTATTATTATTATTATTATTATTAATCGTTTTGTTAAACGTCATTTAATTCAATAATAGTTTGGCTCAAAACTAACTCGTTTAACAATAATTAACATGAGTTCAAATGTTTTATTTTCATTCACAAAACGGGATGTTACAACTCTCCCCCACTTATTTAGGTTTCGTTCCCGAAACCTATTCATACCTCAAATAATTCGGGGTAATATTTTTTCATTTCATCCTCGGCTTCCAATGTGGTATCAGAACCACGCTGATGTTTCCAATGTACTTTTACTTGACTTATTTCTTTATTTCGTAGTTGCTTAACTTTACGATCAAGAATCGCCACTGGCTTTTCTATGTAGTTAAGCTTTTCATCCACTTCTATCTCATTCAGCTGCACATATGTCGTTTCATCAGCTAAACATTTTCGTAAATATGACACATGAAATGTGTTATGGATTCCGCTTAATTTGTCAGGCAATTCCGGACAATACGCCACCTGCCCCACACGAGCAATAATTTTAAACGGACCAATAAAGCGTGGACTTAGCTTGCCACGTTTACGAAAATGAATCACACCTTTTCATGGAGAGACTTTCCATATAACATAGTCTCCCACCTGAAATTCAATCGAGCGTCTTCGTTTATCAGCATATGACTTTTGTCGATCTTGAGCTGTCTTTAAATGCGCTCTGATTTGATCAATCTTTTCATTTTTCGCCTCTACCACTTCTTTATTTGCAAGTTCTCTTTGGCCGACTTCTCCCCAACATACAGGAGTGCGGCATTTTCTACCATAAAGCATTTCGAATGGGGGCATTCCAATGCTCGAATGATAACTATTATCGCAAGAGAACTCTGCTAGGGGCAAATACTTGTCCCAACTGCCACCAAAATCAATAATACATGCACGTAGCATATCTTTGAGTGTTTTTATCGTTCTCTTGCTTTGCCCATGGGTCTGTGGGTGATATGTTGTGCTGATTAACAATTTCGTGCCCATTCCTTCTGGAAATTCCCTCCAAAATCTTGAAGTGAAACGTGTATCTCTATTTTATACAATAGATACCGGTACACCATGCCTTGATACCACCTCATTACCATATACTTCCGCCATTTGTTCAGAAGAATAGTTTTCACGAATGGGTATAAAGGGAGCACTTTTTGTCAGACGGTCGACAATTACCAATATCGTGTCATATCCTTTTGCAGTTTCTGGAAGTTTCATCACCAGATCCATCGTAATATGCTCCCACTTCCATAATGGAATTTCTAATGGTTGCATTTTTTCCATATGGTTTCTGGTGTTTAGATTTGACTTGTAAGCAAGTCAAGCATTTCTTCACATATTTAGTGATACCTCTTTTCATTCCAGGCCACCAATACTCTTTCTTTAAATCGTTGTACATCTTGGTTGCACCTGGATGAATTGAGTACTTCGACTTATGCACTTCATCAAGAATCATTGTTTTAACATTACAAGTTCGAGGAATCCAAATTCGTCCAAAACGAACTTTAATTTCTTTATCATTTTCTTCAAATATTGAACTTTACCAATAATTCATTCGTGCTTCAAATTGTTCTCTTTTAGTGCCTCCACTTGCGCAACCCTAATTTGGTCAAACAAGTCTGAATTCACAATCAGTTTATATGACTTTACTTTAATTGGAGCGTAATTTTCCTTTCGACTTAAAGCATCAGCTACCATATTAGCTTTACTCGGATGATAAAGTATTTCACAGTCATAATCCTTGACCAGTTCTAACCATCTTCGTTGCCTCATATTCAATTCTTTCTGGTCAAAGAAATACTTTAAACTTTTATGATCAGTATATATATTGCACTTCGTTCCATACAAGTAATGCCTCCAGATTTTCAATGCAAATACAACTGCTGCCGGTTCAAGATCATGGGTTGGGTAATTTGCTTCATGTGACTTCAACTGTCGTGAAGCATAAGCTATTACCTTCTCTCTTCGCATAAGCACACAACATAATCCGACATGTGAGGCATCAGAATAAACTACAAAATCTTCAATTCCTTCTGGTAGTGTTAGGACAGGAGCTTTAGTTAACTTTTCTTTTAAAAGTTGGAATGCTTTTTCTTGTTCTGGGTTCCATTCAAATTTGGAATTTTTTTCAAGTTAGCTTTGTCAACGGGGAAGCTATTTTCGAGAAATCCTGAATAAAACGCCGATAATAACCGGCTAAACCCAGAAAGCTTCTGACTTCAGTTGGGGTTTTAAGAGATGACCATTTCATAATAGTCTCTATTTTGGTGGAATCCCCCAAAATACCCTCTGCATTCACCACATGACCCAAGAATTGGACTTCTCGAAGCCAGAATGCACATTTAGAGAATTTTGCGTATAATTTCTCTTTTCTGAGTACACTGAGAACCTCACGAAGATGTTGGACATGATCTTCTTCGGTTCGTGAATAGATAAGATAACAAAACGATCAAGCATAAGTTTACACTCGATTCATGAGGTCCATGAAAACCGCTGGAGCATTCGCTAAACCAAATGGCATCATAACGAATTCATAGTGCCCGTAATAAGTACGAAAAGTTGTCTTAGGTACATCTTCTTCTCGTACATTAACTTGATGATAACCTGACCTTAAACCGATCTTTGAGAACCTGCTAGCGCCTTGTAGTTGGTCAAAAAGATCATCAATTCTAGGCAAAGGGTACCTATTCTTGATGGTCAGCTTATTCAATTCACGGTAATCAATGCACATACGCAGGCTACCGTCCTTCTTTTTAACAAATAAGATAGGCGCACCCGAAGGTGAAACACTTGGGCGAATGAAACCTTTATCCAACAGATCTTGGAGTTGAGACATCAACTCCTTCATCTCGTTTGGTGCCGGTCGATATGGTGATTTAGCCACAGGTTTAGCTCCAAGAACTAAATCAATTTTGAATTCGACTTCTTTTTCTGGTGGAATGTCCGGTAGCTCATCAGGGAATTCATTAACTATAGCAACTTCATCAAGTTTCTTCTCTTTCATTTCTTTATCAGCCATGTAGGCTAGAAACGCTTGATGACCGTGTCTTATGTAGTTTTTGGCTTTTGCCATTGAGCATACAAATATGTTGCTCTTTCTTTCTTCGTAGATACAGATTTGTTCTCCAATTGGTGACATAAATTGAACAATCTTTCGATTGCAGACTATTGACGCATGGTGTTGTGACAACCAAACCATCCCAATAATAACATCCAATTCTTTTAATTCTATTAGTATTAGATCGATATCATATTCTTCTCCTTGAATATTTACTTTACAATTTCGACATATTTCAGATACGAAGAAACTTTTATCACTAGCAATGTCAACTTCTAACACATGTATCAATTAACTTCTAATAAAAGAACTATGGCTAGCAAACTTTGTAGATACAAAGGATCTACTAGCTCCAGAATCAAATAAAACATATGCAGGAAGGGAGTTGACTAGAAAGGTACTTGTGACATTGTCAGGTTCAACCTTTGCTTCTTCTACAGTAATTTGAAAAGCCCTGCCTCGTGGTTTTGAAGCTTCCAATTGTTTCACGTTCTCAACAGCCCTTGATCCTTCCGCAGCCTTGGCAACTCTTGTTTTAAGTTTTGGACAATCATTTCTCAAGTGACCCGGCTTATAGCAGTTATAACATAAGTTTACAGGGCTGGTACATTGTGCGGCTGTATGCTCTGGTTTCCCACATTTATAACAAATTGGGTTCTTATAACGACATTCTCCCAGATGTCTCTTCCTACAAAACTGACAACTACTAGACTCCTTGATTGAGCCAAACCCTTTGACAGGCTTTAAAAATTTTGCTTTCTTCGTTGGTGCTATAGGAATCACAGCCTCAGCCTTTCGTTTTCCATCTCTTTCTGCTTGTCTTTTTAGTTCCATACGAACCCAATTAAGAAGCTCCTCAAGACTTCCACATTTTGATGGAGAAATAAATTCTCTGATTTTTTTTTAAGGATAAGATGGAACCAAGTCATCCATATTTCTTTAGAAGTGAAAAGTGAAGGACAAAAAATCACTTTATCATAGAAAATACCAAAGATTTCATCCACCGTTTCATTGCCTTGACGCATATGAAGAAGTTCTTCAGTGATACGATCAATTGCAACACGAGGACTAAAATGTTTTAGGAAGATTGGTTTGAATTCTTCCCAAGACATATTTCTTATTCTTTCTCTCCTTTCTCCTTCTTCACCATATCCCACCAGTCTTTAGCTCTTTCACAAAACTGGTTTGTCGCGAACATCACTTCATCGCACGGGTCGCATTGACACGTATTGAAAATAGTCTCCATGGCTATTATCCACCTTTGGCTACCAAAGGCTCAATTTCACCTTTGAATTGCAAAGGTTTACAAGTCATGAAGTCTGTATACGTGCAGTGATGTTTTTTGACTTCAGTTATTGGCGCTACTCCCATATTATTCATAGGTTTTTCTACGGTCACTTCATTCTTTTTCAATTTTTCTTCTAGCATAATTCCGATTGAATTTTGCATTTCAGCTAGAAGAAATGGGATATTGGCATCAAATGCTTTTCCTATTTTAATGGCAATTTGTCTAAGAATTTCTTCAGGTACAAACGTTGTATTATTATTAAGATGAGGTGAATACACTGATCTTTCTGAAGCATCATCTACATGCTTTTTAGTGTTACGACTTCCTTCACCTTGTATCGCATTTTCTCCTATTTCATCGGCCATATCTCTCTATCAATTATTTATTTGATGTTATTTTAATTCTATTGAATTCTCCACTACAAGTACTTATTTAAGGCCTTAATGCTCCTAACATTATTGTCAAGACTAACAATTTTTCTAAGGCCAGAAAGTGCTATATATGCATTTATAACATACTGCACATACACATATCATTTTATGTATATTTACTCCCCATCCCCACACTTACTCTTTGTTGTTTTTAATACAATATTATCATTGGAACCTCACAATGATATTATATACTACCCTCATACTGGCCAGGTATGAAAACAATATATTATACTCATTATGATTTTCCAACTACCATATGGTATCTCAAACATACAAATTTCAGTGAACAAAAATTTTTCATATGTTTTCATTTTGCACCAATACAAACTCCCCATTTATCTGCTTCCTTGGACCGTTTCTGGACTGAACCATCTCGTTTTTATATCAGTAGCACTTATGGTTCGAGTCTAAGTATTTTTTCTATATACTTAAATCTCTCAAACCGTGCTCTGATACCAACTTGAAACACACCAGTTTTTTTTATAATTCATATCAGAGTTTTGGTCCCAGTTCACATCAAAATTTGACACTTCCGGTGACATGTCATTTCATACCAAATATATAAATATTACAAGAAAACATAATTGTTTTACAGTTATTTCTATTACACTTATTATTCAAAATAATAAATAAGAGTAGGGCTCCTTCCTCAGTCCAGTCACGTCCAGAGAACTTTAACCATTTATGGGTGCTTTTCCTGAAAACATGTAAAAATATTTTTATTAGCTTTCGCTAAGTACGTACACATCCTTATCTCAAAAACATATTTTCTTTTGTTGGAATTTAACATCCAAAATCATTATTTGTTTAATCCTCTTTACTTCCTTGGAATTCAACACCCGAATTCCTTATGGGTTTATTTTTAACCCTTGAGAATTAATAACTCCTCTTTTTATATATGTGGAGTTCAACACCCGAAATCCTAACATATATTTAACTCCCCTTTTTATATATGTGGAGTTCAACACCCAAACCCCTTGGGATTTTAATACCCGAAATCCTCACATATATTTTACTTCTTTTTAAATTATCAATACACATACTTGCACCCGTAATCATATAACTAATTTTCCCCCATAACATGCTTATTGTAATAAATAAATGCATAATACATGTAATTGAACATGTTTCATATCAACAAATTTCATACAAACTTATCATAATTTAAAAGATATAACATGTAATTAACATGTAACATAAATTATTTACGGGTCAGTGTACTTACTTCTTGGTGTCACTAACTTGAGTACAAAATATGACTCTCTATTTTTTGTGGTCGACCCGTGATAAAAACACCACTAATTCTACAACTCCAACTCTAACACTCGAATCTATAAATTTATCCTTAATTTGTTTCTTGTTGTTCTTTCTTTATGTTCCAATTCACACACATATTATAGGTATATGTAGAAAGAATAAGGCAGTTTACTAACCACCATTCCATCCCTACAAATTAAGGAATTAATATGGAATTTTCATCTATAATCCCTCATATTTGTTTATATGAACAAAATTAAACCTCAAGTTTTATTATTAAAAACATTATCATCATCGTCCACTTGCACCCACATGCACATGCTATTATTATTATTATTATTATTATTATTATTATTATTATTATTATTATTATTATTATTATTAATCGTTTTGTTAAACTTCATTTAATTCAATAATAGTTTGGCTCAAAACTAACTCGTTAACAATAATTAACATGAGTTCAAATGTTTTATTTTCATAAACGGGATGTTACAATATCATAGTTGTTGGTCCCCAAATAGTGTATCCTGGTTGCTCTTAACTCATCATTTTGAGTGTTTGGTTTGTGAGCAGCCCCGATAGCAGCTTCTATGAAACCTGAGGACCCACCAGAATTTTCTCCCCTTAGCTTCCTCTTCCTCTCTCTCTCTCCTCCTCCTCCTTAATCTCCTCAAGAGTCGGTATCCTTTTACCTTTGTCACCCACAGACCTTTGTGACTCAGGGTGGAGAAAGCTTTGGCCTTCATTGCCTGATGTAGCAGTCAGACTCTGGCCAGAGAGAGGCTATGAGACACCTTCACCAGCAGGTATTTCACTGAGGGAATGGGATGCTGAAGTTGTTAGTATGATAGTGATCACAGGTTTAATCACTGAGTTAAGGTTTCCCCTTTGAAGCTAATCTTAGGGTCCTCCTCAACATCCAATTGACCAATGACATTGCCTGCTCGCATTTGTCTTCTTGCTTTGAACATTTCAGCAATCCTGTCTTGTATCCTTTCAGCCGTTCTTTCAGCTTGCCTATGATGAGTTGGATTGGCAAGTGGCATGATGACAAGATCAAGACCTTCATTATAGTTCAATGTATGAAGTTGAAGATCTTTTGCTGCCCTTGAAGTCTATAAAGTATAAGGGCTCTTCTCTCAGCATCATACCTTCACCCTAGTATGTAATTTGAAGTTCCTTGGGGTGGGGATGACATTGCCCTTGAAATACCCTCCTCAAATAAACTCTGAATGAGAGAGTCCACATTAATGTATACTTGAGGAGGTTGCTGAGTATGGACAATTATAAGTGAGGGTGGTGAATCTTCTATGTCCATACTTTGTGAAGAACTCCCAGATTTTGTGATTGTTAAGACTTTCTCCCCCTTTTTCATAGCATCACCCACTTGCATAGGTGAGCTAGGAGTTAGGTCTATCACATCCATAGGTTCTTGTGTTCCTGGATGAGCTCTCCTTAAAGGTCTCCCAGCTAGTTGCTCCTTGAGATAAGAAATCTCAAGTTGCTGATCATTGACCCTGTTTTGTAGGGTAGTCACCTGCGATTCCAAGTGATTAACCATAGAGACTAAATAAGTGCATGTTTTTGATAGTTTTTGCACCTTTGGTCTCATGTTCCCCTCATCTTCATCAGAAGAATCATGGGGGATGAGAGAATAGGACTAAAGTCTTCTTCCTCATCACCAGCATAGTGTTTTTGGCTACTGGATTTCCTCTGCTCAATGACATCTTCAGGTGAAGTGTCAATGGGTGAGTTGCCATGGTTGAGGTCTTAAAAAATGTAATCACTTGCAGAAGTAAGAGCCTCTTCCATATGGACCTCCTGAATAGGTTCAGAGAGATCCACCTCAGTAATAGGTGAATGATGTGGGCCAGGCAGGGGAGAGAAAGGAGTACTCATCTCTCTTTGAGTGGGGGAAGAGTAGAGAGACTCATGATACTCACTGGATCCTAAGTCTTCATCATTATAGAATTCAATGATAGGAATTGGTTGGTTGAGATTAAAAGGTTGGGGATGGTAACTTTCCCTTGAAGGTTGATCACTAGAGTTTTGAGACTCTGAGTGAAGGCTTAAGGCTGTTGGGCTTGTGAGCTCATCAGGCTGAGCATGAGGAACCTCAGCACTAATCATTTGTGAGATGGGAGTGGTTTGCTCCTCAGGAGAAATGGGAGCTCCAGTGTCCACTTCTTCCTGTATGGGTGATGTATGGGGGCCTGCACAAGCTTAGTAGCTTGAGAAGGGGTTTGTTTGAATTTTCTTTGGTAGGTGTGGATGATTTGTGGCTGTATTGGTGATTGAGATGTAGAAGGTATGAGTTCAACACTAGCTTGTGCTGCTAGGTTGTCACCTTGAGCAATAAGCTCTAACATTGTTTGGGCAAGGGCTGTTTTTCCCCTAGAGAAGCCAAGAATTGCTTCTTTATTTTTTTAAAGATGTCGGGCTTCATCAGTCCCAATTTAAGAATATTACCTGTTCCCCTCAACTGTGAGCCCAGTTCACAGTTAAGAATGTGTTGAACATATCTAGGGAACATGTAATACTCTAAAGAGTCTAAGATTGCAAGAAAATTAGTATACACAAATTGTGAGTACCGGAACTTGACCCCCTGAACCATCCCATGAACTATGAAGGAGAGATTCTCAAAAATCTTGTCCTATTTTTCATGATTGTTAAACAAGCTGTGGATGACCACATGAAGTAGGTACTTCCACTGAGATGAGACCTTCTTTTTCTTGAAGGTTTTTACAGAGAAATCTCCCTCATAGCCCATCTGCTCAAAGGAGTGGTTAATAGCAGCTTTGGGAAAAGCAATTCACCTTCTTCATCATCCAGCTGAAGGTGTGTGTTTATGATGGTTGGAGTGATGAAGATTGTATTCCCCTGCACTGGGCAGACAGTGCCTTATCCCCATCCATAATGACCTCTTGACAGGTCTTCCAAAATTCCAACAGTTGATCCTCATAGAGAGGAGGATCAATGGTAAGTGAGGTGAAGTAGTTGGACAAAGAAAGAAAACCACAAACCTCAGAGAAACTTTGATCTTTCTTAAAGTCCAATAGGGCAACCTCATTGTCCTGCCTGTGGAGTTGCATGGAAAAATCAAGGTTGTTTCTACGGTTAAGGTTGGCCATTTGAGAAAGCTTAATGGTGAAGGAAGATAAGAAAAAGATCATTTTTTGGTGAATTTAGGTTTAGAAGAGTTTCAGATGAAGAAGAGAGTGAGAGAGGCGGAACCGTTGGGTATATATATATAATGGATTTGAGACAAAGTTAACGAAAGAGGATAAACTTTAAAATCCGGATGTCGGCCCCACATCTGAAAAAGTGCACAAAAAGGTTGTTATCTTTGAAGTCAAAAATCTTCCGAAGGTATTTTCTCTTCGGAAGTTTTAATAAAAAGCTTTCGAAGCTATATTTATTGGAAGATATTTCAAAGATTATTAAAATTTTGCTTCGGAAGATATTAAGACTGGGTGATTCTTATTCTAAGGAGATTAAAAACTTCCGAGACTTAACACATAAGTACTTATAAGTTCATTTAAGCTTCGAAAGATATTTTGAAAATTTCTTCCGAAGGCAAATGAACATAAGTAGTTATCTGTTTTGATGACATAATTTTCTTCCGAAGGGAAAGAGATATCTTCCGAAGTAGAAAATGATCAAAATTTTGAATTCTCAGGAATAAAATTTTAGAAGAGTTTTCTTCCAAAATAAACAAGGGCTTATGAAGGTGATGAAATAGACAACTTAGTACACATAGATTTTAGAAATAATATGAATTATGTTTAAAGAAAAAAATCTACTCAAAGTTAATCATCCCAATAGCTGATATAAGATATTTAAATCTCTGTTCATCAAAAGCTTTGGTGAACAGATCAATATATTGTTCAATTGTGTTAACTTTGATTAGTTTGATTAATCCTTTTTCAAAGTTATTTCTAATTAAATGATACTTGATGTTGATATGTTTTGTCCTTGAGTGATGCACAAGATTCTCTATAATAGATATAGCACTATTGTTGTTTATATGGATGGGAGTCTCTTTGAAGTTGAAACCATAGTCCATCATCTGATTCTAAATCCTAAGTACTTGAGCACAGCAGCTAGCAGCAGCAATGTATTCAGCTTCAGCAGTTGATCAGATACACAGGATTGTTTCTTGCATTGCCAGGAAACCAAGGAATTGACATCCTCGAAATGTAGACTTTACAGTCATATTGCAGCAACCAAGTCACTATCTGTATATGCATACATATTAAAGTCAGAATTCTTTGGATACCAATGGCCTAGTGTAGCAGCACCTTTAAGGTATCTTAAAATCCTCTTGATAGTAACCAGCTGTGACATCTTGGGGTTGGCTTGATATCTTGCACAAATACATGTGGCAAATATGATATCAGGCCTGCTAGCTGTAAGATACATAAGAGACCCAATCATAGCCTTGCAAAGATGTTCATCCACGCACTCCCCTCAATGTCTGGTCCAAGAGAGTAGTTTCTTTCTATGGGTGTCTTAGCAATCTTATAGTCAGTCATGTTGAATCTTGTAAGTATGTCTTCTACATACTTTGACTGACTTATGAAGATGCCACTGTCAACTTGCTTCACTTGAATTTGAAGAAAGAAATTGAGTTCCCCTATAGCACGCATTTCAAATCTATTCTTCATCAGCCTCTCAAAGTCTTTGCAGAGCTTTGGATTAGTTGAACCAAATATAATGTCATCTACATATACTTGAACTAGTATTAAGTCATTCCCTGTTCCTCTGATAAAGAGAGTTCTAATATAGTACCTTTTTTGTAGCCATGCTAACAGAGATACTAAGATAAGGTCTCATACCACTTTTCTTGGAGCTTGATGCAACCCATAAAGAGCTTTATCAAGCTTGCAGACATAATCAAAATGATCAGGATCGGCAAAGCCAGGTGATTGTTTGACATACACCTCTTCATCAATCACCCCATATAGAAAAGCACACTTGACATCAAGCTGGTAGACCTCGAAATCCTTGGATTCAGCAAAAGCTAGAAATATTCTAACAGCTTCAAGTCTTGCTACAGGAGAAAAATTTGTGTAATCAATTCCTTCTTTTTGTGTGTACCCTTGGACAACTAGTCTAGCCTTGTTTTTTATGACAAGTCTTCTATCATCCTTCTTGTTTGTAAACACCCACTTGGTTCCTATGGTAGTATTCCCTTGTGGAAGATGACATAGCTTCCAAACCTTTTGTCTTTTGAATTGAAGCAGCTTCTCCTGCATAGCTTCAATCTAACTTCCATCCTTTGAAGCCTCATCAACTTTCTTTGGCTCTATCTGGGACAAGAAACAAGAGTGGAGACAAACATTTGCATCATGGGTTTGTCCTCTTGTCCTTACCGCTATGTCAACATCTCCAATGATGTTGTGGTGGGGTGAGAGTTGTAGATCCTTAGTTGATGGATCACAACAAGTTACTTGGAGAGATCTAAATTGGAGAAATTTAGATTAAACAATGGAGTTTCTCCCACCACATTAGCACACTTATCAAGAGAGACTTGATCTAATGAGTGTGTGACATCATTAATGTTGTCTTCTATGGAGTGGTTGTCAGCATCAAGAAACTCTTGATCACTTTCACCACCACCATTTCCTCTTGCATTTGAAGCTCCTTTATTTGAGTGTTGTGCCTCTGAGCTGGAATTTGTTGGGCCCTCAGATGTATCAGTTGAATTTGACATGGTTGTGCTAATAGGAACTCGATCTGCCGGGTTAGTTACACCTAGAGCTAAAGTAGTATAATTTGATGATCTTCTTATGTCAGGATCAGTGATCACAAGTTCGATGGATTAGAGTGTAACGCAGCGGAATAAGATCAAGAATTAGACAAATTGTAGCAAGAATTTGATATTCGTATGCATTAAAAACAAATACGAGAGAATATCTTTCTGTGACAAGGAATGTTTCAATTATAACAAATATTTCTGCTCAATCATTCACACATTACAATAAGGTTGACACTCCTTATATAGAGTGCAATCACTGCTGTAATCACGGGATAGTGACAACTGGCAGATCTATTACAAAAATAACTAACACTTAACAAACTACTGAAATGTTCACAACTACTGAGAATATTTCAGGGTGCTAAGTACAAAATATAAAACTACTGATAAGATACTACTGAAACTACAACGACTGAAGAACAAGCTCTTCAGTCGTTTTACAAAACTACTGAAAACATAAACTACTGAAAGTAAACCGTCACAACTACTGAAGAAGTCCTCTTCAGTTGTTATGACAACGTCTGATACTTGGTCTTCAGCACTTGTGTCTTCAGACTTTGTCTTCAGCACTTGTGTCTTCAGACTTTGTCTTCAGCACTTGTGTCTTCAGACTTTGTCTTCAGCACTTGTGTTTTTAGACTTTGTCTTCAGCACTTGTGTCTTCAGACATTGTCTTCAGCACTTGTGTTTTCAGACTTTGTCTTCAGCACTTGTCTTCAGACTTTGTCTTCAGCACTTGTCTTCAGACTTTGTAATCAGTTGTTGTCTTCAGCTGTTGTGGACTTCAGCGGTTGTTGTGACGTCTGTGGGACTTAAAGGTTTTTCTGATCCGGCTCATTGGTTCTTTTGGTCCAACAAACTCCCCCTGAACCAATGCATCCAAAACCTTTAACTTTATTGAGGTCCCACTTATTGTTGGCAGAATGGTTGGTCTTTTTCCTTCTTGATCAGTTGAGAAGATGACCCATATAAGCACTGGCCTGGAAATGAGTCTCTGATGATTTGGTTGGCAATGTATGGATGGGAGCTCTGTATTGGGGAATTGGACACTGAGCTGTTCCCCCATCCATGAGACTCACTTCCCATGTATAAGCCTGTAGGATTCTCTGGTGTATGCTCTGAGAAACATAATTTGTTCTTCCATGGTAAGATTTTCAGGTTCACCATCAAACAATCCTTCACGCCCATACAGCTCTGAAATGTACTTAGCCTGTTTGCCATTTTTGAGCTCAACTGTTGTAATCTGTCTGTATGCAAACTCATCTGGGTGAGTACCTTCAAGTAACAGACTGAGCTCATTTTGTTTGAAGTTCTCAAGCTTCTTGTAGACTAACCCCTTTTTAATTACTCTGTTCTCTAACATCTTTTGGGGTGGCTGTTTAGTCTCATAGGCCTTCTTGAAATCTTCTACAATTTCCCAGGGTGATACTACCAGGACCACTGTAATCTCTTCATCTACGATCCTTTTTACTTGGCCCTTGTATCTCGCAGGAATGTCTTTCTTCACAATTCTATGAGCCACCCTAGGATCAGGCCATATTCTCACCTTTTCCTTTTGATATTGAAATGTGTTAGCAAGGGTGTACAATCTCAGAGCTTCTTTCTTCATACTGATTATTGATGAAGAAGCAGCATAAGTTTTGTCTATGCTTTTCAGCATCTCATCATCATGAAGCCTTTGCTGCTGTTCTTCTTCTATCTTTATTCTCACAGTTTCCATCTGTGAGGTGGGAGTGATGGGCATAGGTTTGGCTTTAGGCAAAGTTAGGACTGCGGAAAGAGGCAGCCTATCTTCTTCCTCATCATCCTCTTCTTTTTCTTCTTCTAGCCTCAACATCCTTCTCTTCTTCTTCTTGGGTGCATCATCGGCTGTTGGTTTTGAGGGTAAAGGAGTTGGTTTAATGGGTTGTGGTAGTGGTGATTTTGAAGTGGGAAGTTTTGCAGGTTGTTCTAGCATTCTTGTAGTGAGTGAGGCTTTTGAGTGTTTTGCTAGTTCCTTTCTGTTCCCAGCACCTGCCTCATTTAGTGCTTCAATCACCAATCCCTTAGTGTATGCTTCAGACGTACAGATCTTGGTGGTTATTGCCAATATACTGTCCCTGGTCCATGACTTAATCTCAATCAATGATCTCCCAAGGTACTTTGCAATGAATCTGATCATGATCTCTAGTCTTTCTCTTTCTAATGCATCATAACTTGCCCATCTTGAGTTAATTTCTTCAACTTCAAGTCTCCTAATCTCTGAGTCAAGCTGTGCAGTATCGAACCCTTGTCTATACAATTGATCAATAATGGAGTCCATTGATTTACTATGTGTAGCATCCGCCATTTTGATCATCTCATCAAGTTGGAGTTCTTTTTCTTTTCCTTCAACCTTCCTCTTCTTATATGTGATATGAAAGTCTTTGTGACTTTCACCCACTTGATCAATGTCGGCTCCCTTCACAAACTCCTCTTCCTTCTCAGTCTCCTTCACAAACTCCTCTTCCTTCTCATTCTCCTTTTCTTTCAGTATGCTCTTCCTCTTTGCTTTCACTGACTGACTCTCCCCCTTTTTGGTTGCATTGGTTGCAAGAGCAGAAAGCCTTGTGCTCACAGTCTCCTCCACCAGGGGTTGTATGATTGAGGGAAGCCTCTCATCCATGGTTTTGATCACAATGTCTGTGATCATTGGGGTGATGAGAGGTAGGGATTGCTGAAAGATAGCAGCTGTTTGCTCAGAGGGGTTCTGTCCCTGAGAAGCAGTGCCAGAAATAGAGGCTGGTGGGTTGGAAGTTTGGAGTGGCTGAGTGTTTGGGAGACCTTCAGGTGAAGGTGCCATCTGTGGGTTTATGTTGGTGGCAGATGGACTTGCTTCTTGAGAGAATTGGTCAAGTAGTCTTTGTAGTCTACGGACTTCTTCCTCAAGAATTGTGTTCTGGGCCAGAACATCATAAAAGAAGCCCAGGTCATCATCAGCAGATGCTGAATCACCTGACCTCCTGCTTGTGGCAGGATGTATATGCACTGGGTGTAGACCAATTTTAGCATGTGCCCCTTTTTCTTGGAACTGGGGACTTCCAGCCTCAGGACGATGTCCTTCATCAGCTGTTGCCTCTGATGAGGTCTTAGCAATGTTACCAGCCTCAGTTGATCATGTGCTGATTCAGAAGAGGTGGCAGCCTCACCAGATATTCTGATCTCCATATCCACACCAGGAGACAGAACATTTAAACCCCGGTGCTGTGGGTTGTCAGAAGCATGTTGATCCTCTTCCTCAATGGCTGTGGTTGTCCCCTTGTTGGTGTTTGGTGGGGAGGAGGAGAGGCATGCAGCTGAGTCAGCACGTTTGCAATTATAATGGTTGGACTTTGGGGGGCATTTTCATGGGGAGATGGGGTAAAAGCATTATGCACCTGGGGAGAATGGTGCTAATCAATGGCAATCTCCTCAAATGAGGAAGATTCCAGATTAGTGGGTACCCCTTCTTTGGTTGCTGCAGGCTCCTTTTGAGAGGAATCCTGAGCGGCTGTGGCTGGTAGAGTCTCTGATACTACTGGGGGGTTTACACCAGCAAGTATATCCTGTCTTGGTGGTACAGGAGCATCTTCAGGGGACTCATCTCCCTGAATAGCTGTTTTGGGCGTTTGGTTTTTGGTTTGGTGGGGACTCTGGATCTTGTGGTGGTGGCTGTGGGTTCCAGCTGCGTGGGTTTGCGCAGCTTGGCAGCCATTTTTAGAGATTGGTCAGAGTTGTGCCGGGAGTATACTTCAGGCAATACAGCCATAGCAGGGACTCCCAGGCCAACAAGTCCCTCAGCTTGAAGCTGGTTTTCAATTATGGCCATTATGAACCGAGGATATAATATCCAACGGTTAGCAAGTTGTTTTTGGGCCATATCCTTGAGCTCTAAAAATAGTATTTCAGAAAAATTTAAAGGTTGTTGCTCAAGGATGGAGTACATTACCTGTTGCCACCTTGTGGACATTTGATCCCATGATGAAGTCTTGGGGGCAAGGCAGACATTTACCATATGAAAGATGAGACGTTCGGCATCCTGGAAATGTTTCTTCAATATGGTAGATGCACTCAGGTTACCTTGGTATCCATGGTGGGCAAATGATAGATCTGTTGTGCCCTTTGGATAACCAGTTGGGAAAGTGGCATCATCCAGATTGAGGGTTTGGCGAAGAGTGTCTGGAGTAATGACCACTTTTTGACGATTGACAAACGATTGAAGAAACTCTCTGTCGTTCTCCTCAGAGACAAGAGTGACGTTTGTCCAGAATTGGTTAAGAGATTCGGCATATATGGTGGGATTTAACAGAAAAGCCGTTTGGTAAGGTGACTGAACCATTAAATCAATGGCGTTGTGAAACTTGGTCCAGTATGGTGATTTTGTGAGATGTGCGACACAGTTGTGTCGTGGTTTTAGTTGCATGGTCGCCATTGATGAAGAGAGGTTACAAATTTTTGAACGTTAGGTTTGGAAGAGAGGAGAGAAAAACTCTGAAGGTGGGATAAGGTATTTAAAGGGTAGGGTTAGAAAACGACTGAAGGTTTTGGTGTTAGTCATCATTTGTTGAAACTACTGATGACGTGGTATTAACTTTCAGAGGTTTGAAATGACTGACCGTATTGGTGTGATCAGCAGTTGTTATAAAACAACTGAAGACTTGGTTTTAACCGGCAGACGTTGAAACAGCTGAAGTCTCTGATTTAGTCATCAGTAGTTATAAAATTACTGAAGACAGTTTTAACTTCAGGTGGTGAAACAACTGAGGACATGGTGTTTGTCATCAGTAGTTGTGAAACTACTGAAGACAGTGGTTTTGTCATCAGTTGTTGGAAACAGCTGAAGACTTGGTGTTAGTCTTCAGTAGTTGTAAACTACTGAGGACATAGGTTTGGCTTCAGTTGTTTAGAAACAGCAGTTGTAGAAACAACTGAAGAGAAATTTCTCATCAGCTGTTTTCGTCAATTCATAGCTTTTCAGCTGTTTCAGTCTGACCTCCACACTTACTCATCAGACTTAAATCTGAGTTTCAGAGGTTTCATTGGTCATCAGTACTTATCTGCATTTCTGACATCAGTAGTTGTAGCTACATCAGCTGTTGTGACTTCATCAGCTGTTGTAACTACATCAGCTGTTCTAACAAATAAAGTACTTCAGTACTTGTGGGGCATGTAGCCTTCAGTAGTTATAAAAACTACTGAGGGTAAAGGAACTCATCAGTACTTATATGTGACATAGTTACCAATGATCATCAGTACTTATTACTGAGATCATCAGTAGTTGTCACTTATTCTAGCTGCAGCATACCAAGCCTTAACACCAGGTTGTTGAAAGTTGAACTATCCAAAGGCTTAGTGAAAATGTCTGCAAGCTCATCAGCACTAGGAACAAATTTTGGATCAATCAGACCTTTTTCAAAACAATCTCTAATAAAATGGTGTCTGATTTCAATATGTTTAGTCCTAGAGTGCTGGACAGGATTCTTGACAATACAAAGAGCTGAAGAGCTGTCCATTAACAATGGGGTCTTAGTCTCTATTATGCCATAATCCAATAATTGGTTTTGAAGCCATAGTACCTGAGATGTACAGCTTGCAGCAGCAATGTACTCGGCTTCAGCAGTTGATGTAGCAACAGATGTTTGTTTCTTACTCTGCCAAGAAATCAAACAGTTGCCTAGGAATTGACATCCACCAGAAGTTGATTTCCTGGTCAACTTACACCCTGCATAGTCACTGTCAGAAAAAGCAACTAATTTACCAGAATGTCTAGTAGAATACCATAAACCTAGAGATGGAGTGCCTTGCAGATATCTAAAGATCCTCTTGACTGCAATCAAATGAGACTCCTTAGGTGCAGCCTGAAATCTAGCACAAACACTTGTAGCAAACATAATATCTGGTCTAGAAGCTGTTAAGTACATCAAGGACCCAATCATACATCTGTAAAGTGTTTCATCAACCACTTTACCTTTCTGATCTGTATCCAGTTGTGTGGTGTTGCACATGGGAGTAGAACAGGGCTTACAGTTTTGTAAATCAAACTTTTCCAAAAGATCTTTGGTGTATTTGGACTGATGAATGAAAATTCCATCAGCCTTTTGTTTGATTTGCAAACCCAGAAAGAACTGTAATTCTCCCATGGCACTCATTTCAAACTTTTGTTGCATCAACTTTGTAAAGGCATCACACAACTGTGGATCAGAGGATGCAAAAATAATATCATCTACATAAATTTGAACAAGTAGATTATGCTGCCCAGCTTTCTTAATGAATAAAGTCTTATCTATGGAGCCTCTAGTGAAATTATTTTCCAGAAGAAAGTTTGATAATGTCTCATACCAGGCTCTAGGAGCTTGTTTCAACCCATAAAGAGCCTTATCAAGCTTATACACCCAATTAGGATGTTTATTGTCCTCAAAACCTGGTGGTTGACATACATAAACCTCTTCTTTAATTTTCCCATACAAAAATGCACTTTTGACATCCATTTGAAAAACTTTAAGATTTTGATAAGCAGCATAAGCTAAAAACAATCGAATTGCTTCCAGTCTGGCTACAGGGGCAAAGGTTTCATCATAATCAATACCTTCTTCTTGTGCAAACCCCTGAACAACCAGTCTGGCCTTGTTTTTAACAATAAGCCCATTTTCATCAGTTTTGTTCCTAAACACCCATTTAGTGCCTATTGCACACTTACCTGGAGGTAGAGGAACCAGTTCCCACACTTGTTGTTTCTTGAACTGAAGAAGCTCAAGCTGCATGGCATCAACCCATCCATTGTCCTTTAAAGCAATGTGATAATTCTTTGGCTCTTGCTGACTGATGAAGAGAGCATAAAAGAGGAAATTTGACAATTGACTTCTTGTTGATACGCCAGCAGTGATATCACCAATGATTTGAGACATAGGGTGATTATTCAGATCTTGGTACACAATGAGATCAGTGCAAGTGTTTGTAGCAGGCTCAGCAGCAACAGATGGTGATGGTGAAGCATTTCCTTGAAACCAATCAGTAGATGGTAATTCAAAGGAAGTTGAAGTTGTAGAAATCTCATCAGCATTTGTTGTGGATTGTGCTACTGGAGCTACAGGAACATCAGGTCTAGCTGAATCAGGCAGTTGATCACTAAACTTGAAGAGGTGAGTATTGCTATCATCATCATCATCAGCACCAGCAGTACCACCAGGTGGTGAACTGTTGACAGGAGCAACAGCAGGAGTTTGATAAGGAACATATTGCAGTATGTCCAAATCAAATATCTCCACAGGGCTTTGTGGAATCTTGTCCCTTGGACATTCATTAAACTTAACATGTAGAGTCTCTTCAACCATCTTTGTTCTACAGTTGAAGACTCTGTATGCTTTGCAAGTTGATGAATAACCAACAAAGTACCCTGCATCCACCTTAGGATCAAATTTTTGGAGTTGATCCCGTGTGTTGAGAATGAAACAAGGACACCCAAATGCTTTGAAGAATGAAATTAGAGGGGCCAAATGATGAAGAACTTCATATGGAGTTTTCATCAACCTCTTATTTACTAGAGCTCTATTTTGTACATAGCAAGCTGTATTGACAGCTTCAGCCCAAAAAGTCATTGGCAGTCCAGAGTCAGCCAACATGGACCTTGCAGCTTCAATAAGGGTCCTGTTCTTTCTCTCCACTACTCCATTTTGTTCAGGAGTTCTTGGAATGCTAAAATGCCTCTTGATTCCCTTTGAGAGGTAGAACTCATCAAGTGTATTGTTTCTAAATTCTGTTCCATTATCACTTCTAATACACTTGACTGAGAGGGAATACTGCTTCTCAACATACAACACAAAGTTGATAATCTTCTGAGCTGCTTCATCCTTTGAATGCAAGAAGAAAGTCCATACAAATCTAGAGTAATCATCCACAATTACCAGACAGTATTTCTTCTTAGCCATGCTCATCACTCTCACAGGACCAAAGAGATCCATGTGAAGAAGCTGTAAGCAGGCAGTGGACTTAGGTTCTTCTATGGAGGGAAATGAAGCTTTGTGATGTTTTCCTTTTAAACAAGCAGTGCAGTTATCTTCACATTTGAACTCCTTCATAGGCAGTCCCCTTACTAAACCATGGTTTATCAGCTGATTTATGTTTTTGAGATTAACATGACCCAGCCTTCTATGCCATAGAGTAGATTCTTGAGGGGAAGCCTTGGAAAATAGGCAAGGATGGCCTTTGAGATCTATTTTCTTGGAAAGATCTAAGGCATACACTCTTCCTGTCCTGTTGGCCTTTAGGAGAGTGTATTCATCCAACACCTTATCAATCAAACTTAGAACTTTGGATGACAGAATCCGACAGTTCTGACTGGTGAAAAGAGCAACATAGCCTTTGTCACACATTTGACTGACACTCAAGAGGTTGTACTTGAGATTTTCCACATGGTTAACATCATCAAACTTTATTTCCCCATTGGAAACAAAACCTTTACCGATGATGTAACCCTTTGCATCATTGCCAAATGACACAAACCCCTTCCTTCCTTGAGAGTAGTCATTAAGAAGTGATCTGTTTCCTGTCATATGCATGGATCCTCCACTGTCTACATACCAGATGCCTCTGTGGCATGTTGAAGAACCCTGCAAAACAAAACAAATTAGTTAGATTTTGAGACCCAAACCTTTTTGGTTTTGGGCCTGTTCACATCAACAGATGGTAGACTAACAGGTTTGTTGGAAACAACAGCCTGAGAGGAAGAAGATGGTGAAGGAGAGGAATCCTTTGGCTTGGACCTCCTTTTCTGTGGTTTCAACATAGGAACATCTAATTTGTTAACTCTTCCCAATAGATGTTGAACCATCATGACCAACTGTGTCTGATTTTGTGATAGAGCTTTCAGCTCTTCAGATACATTGGCATTGGAGTTTGATAAGTTCCTATGTTGCACCTTCTTCTTTTGAGCAATCTCAGCTGTTACCTGTTTAACCCCTTCCTTTTTGGATTTCTTTTTGGACTTAAGGGTTACAGGATTTGATGTTGCTGGTACAAATGTGGCTTCAAACTCAGTTTTCATTTTAATCATTTTCTCTTTAATTTCCTCTTTATGTTTGAGTTTGGATCCTCTTTTGTACCAACAATCATCTGTAAGATGATTAAACAAACCACATACTTCACATGGTTTCTTCTTCATCTTATGTTGATCATTAACTAAAGAGAATGAAACTACTGAAGACTTGCTCTTCAGTACTTTGGAAGCATTATTTACTTTCTTGACTTCCTCTTTAGTAGTCTTCAAACTCTTTCTACTGACAGTTTTCTTCTCTTCAGTGCTGACAGTAGTTGGAGTTTGAACTTCAGGTGTTAAATCTTGCTCTCCAGTCCTTTCAGGACTTCCAGAAATAACTCCTGAGTTGGTCAACCCTTTGATCATGTGAGTGTCAGCAATGGAACCATCAACATCAGCTGATTGGTTCTGAGAGGGCTTAGTACTGACTTCTACTTTTGATGATGCTCTATCAAAAAGTGAATCAAATGATGAGGTGGATTGGTTATTACTTTCTCCATCAGATTTCACTTCTGCTCTTGAAGCAAAATCTGTAGGAGGAGCAGTGTGATTATAACCAATGCCAAACTTCACATTGGAAGCAGATTGCTTACTAAGAAGCATTTCAAAACCTTTGCATGATTGTACCCATCGATCACACTCTACTTGGGTGACTGCAAGGGTTTCTTTGAGACTTCTCTGGTCTTCCAGAATAACCTCTAGCTTGGCCTTTTCATCATTTAATTGGCATTTAAGCTTATAAATCTCATCACTTTTATTATTAAGAGCAGACTCATACTCAGCTTTTCTTTTGGAAATGGTTTTCTCAAACTCAAGTTTTTGATTTATTAATGCTACATTTGCCTCTCTAATAGAGACAAAGGCAGCTATGCATGATTCAGAACATAACTTGGCTTTAGCCTCTGAAGATACCTGAGTTACCTAAGAAGATGATGCATTTGAGCAGGAACCCTCAGTAGACTCCAGAGCCATAAGTGCTAGATTCCCAACAGGACTGTCACCACCATGTTGATCAGCACCTATGAACAGTTGTTCATAACCAGACATGTCATCTGGCAAACTGCTCCAATCAACAACTCCAGGGGTGAAGAAGCTATGTTGTTGAGGTTGAGGAGGTTGATGAGATGGTTGAGGTTCTGGTAGTGCATGAGGTTGTGGTACCATAGGAGCTTGAACTTGACTGGTTTGTGGCATGTAATAACAAGGGTAAGGATATGGCGTTTGACCCTGAGGAACAAAATATGCAGGAGATTGTGGTTGAGAATGATGACTAGAATTGACAGGATGTTGCCCTCTGTTTTGTTGACTATTGCCAGGGAAAGTCACAAAAGGTGCAGAAGAATTAGATCCAGATGATCTACATTCTCTAGCAAAGTGTCCAAGCCTTTGGCATTTGTGACACCTTAACTTACTCTTGTCAAAACCAACTTTGGTTTTGCCAGAGAGTCCTGGGAACTTTCTTCCAGTTCTTTTGTAGAACTTCTGAGATCTGATATTTATCAAGGCCATTTGGCTCAAAATATCCATCTCTTCTAAGTCATCATCAGCAATCCCCTTGAGATCATCCATGATGAAGCATAGATTGTCATTATTACACCCAGTAAAGTGACTATCAACACTCACAAATGCAGAATCAGAAATGTTTGAAGAGAAATCAATATGCTCATCATACTGGCATTCAGATGAAGCATATTCTGACTCATGACTAACCAAGGCAGTGTTGCCTGGTACAAAGTCTTCAGTGAGCTTACCAGATGAAGACAGTTTTCGTTTTTGTTCTATCTCTCTCTCAAATATGAGCAATTTCCCATGGAGTTGGGTGAGAGATAGTTTGTCCAAATTTGCACTGGAGCGTAGGACAATAGTATATGTGTCCCATCTCTCAGGCAGTGATCTGAGAAATCTGTTATTCATCTGGATATTGGTGTACTCATGTTTAACCATTTTTAATTCAGAGATCAAACAAGAGAAACGCTCAAACTGTTGAGTCAGTGTCTCACCCTTCCTATGAGAGAATGTCTCATATTGTTGGGCAAGGATCTCTCTATTATTTGCCAAGACCTCATCTGTTCCTCCAAATTGTTCTTTCAAGGCATTCCAGAGGTCATGGGCAGATTCATAATGCATTAGCCCAGAATAGATTTCATTGGGTAGTGCCATGGCCAGAATTCCATGGGCTTTTGCATCAATCTCAAACAATTTTTTATCCTCATCTGAGTATTGATCCCTCCTCTTCGGAACCATTTGATTGGTTTCCGGGTTATTCACCATAGGCTTGTGTGGACCATGTACCACTGATGTCCAACAACCTGAGCTGTTAACAGACAGGTGATGGAGCATACGTCGTTGCCATATGTTATACTCATTCCTAACCAGCATTGGAGGCTTAGTTGAGGAACCAGTATTGTGAGGATCATTGGAAGGAGTAGTCATTTTAGGTCCAAAAACAATTTAATTCAAGCTTTTAAAAGATTTTACACAGACCACAACAGACTCAATAAAAACCAAGAATAAATCTCAGGATGAATGACCAAAAACACAGAAAATTCAATCTCTATAACTGTTTCTTGCAAAAATGCTAATTCAATCAAACTTGGATCTTGAATAGCAGTTTCAATGATCAATTATTAGATCGATCAATGATTAACCTGCTCTGATACCATTTGTCAGGATCAGTGATCACAAGTTCGATGGATTAGAGTGTAACGCAGCGGAATAAGATCAAGAATTAGACAAATTGTAGCAAGAATTTGATATTCGTATGCATTAAAAACAAATACGAGAGAATATCTTTCTGTGACAAGGAATGTTTCAATTATAACAAATATTTTTGCTCAATCATTCACACATTACAATAAGGTTGACACTCCTTATATAGAGTGCAATCACTGCTGTAATCACGGGATAGTGACAACTGGCAGATCTATTACAAAAATAACTAACACTTAACAAACTACTGTATGTTCACAACTACTGAGAATATTTCAGGGTGCTAAGTACAAAATATAAAACTACTGATAAGATACTACTAAAACTACAACGACTGAAGAACAAGCTCTTCAGTCGTTTTACAAAACTACTGAAAACATAAAACTACTGAAAGTAAACCGCCACAACTACTGAAGAAGTCCTCTTCAGTTGTTATGACAACGTCTGATACTTGGTCTTCAGCACGTGTGTCTTTAGACTTTGTCTTCAGCACTTGTGTCTTCAGACTTTGTCTTCAGCACTTGTGTCTTCAGACTTTGTCTTCAGCACTTGTGTTTTCAGACTTTGTCTTCAGCACTTGTGTCTTCAGACTTTGTCTTCAGCACTTGTGTCTTCAGACATTGTCTTCAGCACTTGTGTTTTCAGACTTTGTCTTCAGCACTTGTCTTCAGACTTTGTCTTCAGCACTTGTCTTCAGACTTTGTAATCAGTTGTTGTCTTCAGCTGTTGTGGACTTTAGCGGTTGTTGTGACGTCTGTGGGACTTAAAGGTTTTTCTGATCCGGCTCATTGGTTCTTTTGGTCCAACATCTTAGCTCAAATCTAGAATCAAGATCACCTGCTGACAAGAGATTTGTGAACTCTGAAACATGCTCACAAGATCTGTTAAAACAATTAGTAACTACATCAAGATCAAACAACCAATCAGGACCAGAACCTTTCACACTAGGAGTGTGCTGATTGAAAGTCGCATTCGCTGACTCCTCAACTACTCTAGTTCTGAGATTGTATACTCGATAATCTGCATTAGTTAATGTGGATGAAAAAAAAGAAATGCTGATGAAGACTTTTGTACTTAGACTAGTTCTCTGATGTATAGGTCAGTGGTAGTTTAGTCTTTTTGTAAAAGGCATCTTGTCAGCCTATAAATAGAATAGAAATCCTCGTATGTGAGGTGACTGTTGATAGACATTATAGACAATCAGAATATTTTGTTTAGTCTTATGTTCCCAAGGTGTATTGTTACTGTTTAATGATCAAACCCTAGCATTCATTATAACCGATCACCTTCATCAAAACAAAGAGCATTTATGAGTATTTCTTGCATTCAATGTTCATTGATTGTTTGATTCCGCCATACAATCATTGACTCAATCATCATATACTGTCCTTGTTGATTCACATCAACAGAGAATATCATTCTCATACCCAGTCACAGATGACTTTACAAGATTCACATGGGTCTTCTTTCTTAGAACTAAGGATGAGACCCTTGAGATTCTGAAGAATTTCATCTTAAAGATTGAGAATCAATGTGATAACAAGGTTAAAACCATAAGATGTGATCAAGGAACTAAATTTAAGAACCAAATCCTTGATAGATTTTGTGATGAAAAAGGTATTACAAGACAATATAATGCTCCCAGGACTCCTCAGCAAAATAGTGTTGCTGAGAGGAGAAACATGACACTAATTGAAGCTGAAAGAACTATGTTGTCTGACTCTAAACTACCCATCACCTTTTGGGCAGAGGCAGTGAACATTGCTTGCTATGTGCAAAACAGAGTTTTCGTTAAGACACATGGTAAGACTCCTTATGAACTTTGGCACAAGAGGAAACCTTTCATTGGTTTTTTCAGGTTATTTGGATGTCCTTGCACCATCTTGAATACCAAAGATCAAATTGCCAACTTTGCTAAGAAATCAGATGATGGACATTTTATTGGATACTCTTCCCAAGCCAAGGCTTATAAAGTATACAATCTCAGAACCAGAGTAGTTGAGGAGTCAGCAAATGTGACTTTCAATGAGCACACTCCTAGTGTGAAAGGTTCTGGTCCTGATTGGCTATTTGATCTTGGTTTAGTTACCAACTATTTTTAACAAATGTTGTGAGCATGTTTCACAATCCAAAGATATACTACCTACAGGTGATCTTGACCCAAGATTTGAGCTGAAAAGACCTTCAAGTTACACAACTTCAGCTCCAGTTGTAACTAATCCTGCAAATGAAGTTTCTACCAACACTTTAATGACAAATCCAACTGATTCTTATGGGGTGCCTTCAAATTCCAGCTTAGAAGCATAAAACTCGGATAAAGGAGCTTCAAATGTAGGAGGAAATGGTGGTGGTGAAAGTGATCAAGAATTTCTTGATGCTTACAACCACTCCATTGAAGACAACATCAATGATGTCACACACTCATTGGATCAAGTCAATCTTGGTAAGTGTGCTGATGTGGAGGGTGAATCCTCAATGCCAGATCAAAATTTATTTAATTTGGATCTGTCTAAGTAACTTTTTGTTATCCCTCAGCTAAGGATCCACAAGTCTCATCCTACCATAAACATCACTTGAGATATTGATTCATGGGTAAGAACAAGAAAACAAACCCATGATGCAAATGTTTGTCTTCACTCTTGTTTTCTATCCCGGATAGAGCCTAAGAAGATTGACGAGGCTTTAAAGTATGGAAGTTGAGTTGAATCTATGTAGGAAGAGCTGCTTCAATTCAAGAGGCAAAAGGTTTGGAACCTATGTCCTCTTCCTCAAGGGAAGTCTAATATAAGAACCAAATGGGTGTTCAGGAATAAGAAGGATGATAAGGACTTGTCATCAAGAATAAGGCAAGACTAGTTGTTCAAGGATACACTCAAGAAGAAGAAATTGACTACACAGATGTATTTGCTCATGTAGCAAGACTGGAAGCTGTCAGGATATTCCTAGCTTTTGTTGCATCCAAGAATTTCAAGGTCTACCTGCTTGATATCAAGTGTGCTTTTCTCTATGGGATGATTGATGAAGAGGTGTATGTCAGACAACCACTTGGGTTTGCAGATCCTGATCATCCTGATTATGTCTGTAGGCTTGATAAGGATCTTTATCGGCTACACCAAGCACCAAGGAAGTGGTATGAGACTCTATCTCAGTATCTTTGTTAGCATGGCTACAAAAGAGGTACTATAGATGGAACTCTCTTCATCAAAGGAACAGGAAATGATATAATGCTAGTTCAAGTGTATGTATATAACATTATCTTTGGGTCAACTAATCCATAGCTTTGCAAAGACTTTGAGAAGCTGATGAAGGATAGATTTGAAATGAGTGCCATGGGGGAACTCAATTTCTTTATAGGAATTCAAGTGAAGCAAGTTGAAAATAGCATCTTCATAATTCAGTAAAGTATGTACAAGACATACTTAAAAGATTCAACATGACTGATTGTAAGGTTGCTAAGACACCCATAGCCAGAAACCACTCCCTTGGACCTGATCTTGAGGGGGAGAGTGTGGATGAACATCTTTATATGGCTATGATTGGGTCTCTTATGTACCTCACAGCTAGCATGCCTGATATCATGTTTGCTACATGTATTTGTGCAAGATATCAAGCCAACCCCAAGATGTCACACCTGCTCACTATCATGAGAATTTTAAGATATCTCAAAGGTACTCCATCACTTGGTCTTTGGTATCCAAAGAATTCTGACTTCAATATGTATACATATACAGATAGTGACTATAGTGGAGGCAATATGACCGCAAAGTCTACATCAGGGGGATGTCAATTTCTTGGTGGAATGATAGTCTCTTAGCAAGGCAAGAAACAATCATGTGTGTCTACATCAACTGCTGAAGCTGGAATACATTGCTACTGCAAGTTGCTGTGCTCAAGTGTTTTGGATTCAAAATCAGATGCTGGACTATGGATTCAACTTCAAGAAGACTCCTATCCACATAGACAACAACAGTGTTATCTCAATCACTGAGAATCCTGTGCAGCACTCAAGGACAAAGCACATCAATATCTGGTACCATTTGATTAGAGATAACTTTGAAAAGGGATTAATCAAACTAGTCGAAGTTAACAAAATTGAACAATATGCTGATCTGTTCACCAAAGCTTTTGATGAGCAGAGATTTAAATATCTTCTATCAGCTATTGTGATGATTAACTTTGAGTAACTTTTATTAAAACTTAATCATATTATTTCTAAAACCTGTGTGTCCTAAGTTTTATATTTTATCACCTTCATAAGCCATGGTTTATTATGGAAGAAAAATCTTTTTTGAAAGTCATTCCTTAGATTTTTGAAAATTTTGATATGTTTATCCTTCAGAAGATTTGTAGTTACCTTCAGAAGAACTTATGTCTTAGAAAACAAATAACTACTTCAGTAGATTTACCTTCGGAAGAAATTTTCGAAATATCTTTCAAAGCTTAAAATTAACTTAAGAACTTATATCTTTCCAAAAAAAAATTCTCTTCCGAAAACAATTTACTCACGGAAATTTTATTCTTCTTAGAATAAAATCTCTGAGTATTAAATCTCTTCCGAAACAAAATTCTCAAAACTCTTTGGAATATCTTCCGAAGTCATTTTGTCTTCGGAAGCTTTTCATCAAAACTTCCGAAGCTAAAATACCTTCGGAAGCTTTTTCGACTTCCAAGAAAACTACTTTTTGGGCAAAAGTAAACTACTACTCAGAGGTGGGACCGACATTCGGATTTCAAAGTTTATCCTTTGTCATTCACTTTGTCTTAAATCCATTTCATATATATACCCAACGGTTCCCCCCTCTTTCACTATCTTCTTCATCTGAACTATTCACAAAACACCCAAACCGCCTTTGTTCTTCACTTCCTTCATCCTTAAGCTTTCTGAAATGGCTAACGTATACCGTAGAAACAACCCTGATTTCTCCATGCAACTTCAAAGGCAGCACAATCATGTTGCCCTCTTGAACTCTGAAAAAGATGATAGTTTCTCAGAGGTTTGCTGTGTTCTGGCTCTATCCAATTACCTCACCTCCCTAACCATTGATCCTACTCTCTATGAGGATCATTTGCTTGAATTTTGGAAGACTTGTCAAGAGGTCATCATGGATGGGGAGAAGGCACTATCTGCCACAGTGCAGGGGAGGACAATCTTTATCACTCCAGCCATCATCAAAATTCATCTTCAGCTGGATGATGAAGAAGGTGAGTTGTCTTTTCCAAAGGAAACAGTCAATCATTCCTTTGAGCAAATGGGCTATGAGGGAGATATCTCTGTAAAGACCTTCAGGAAAGGGAAGGTCTCATCCAAGTGGAAGTACCTGCTACATGTGGTCATCCACAGCTTGTCTAACAAGCATGGAGGGTGGGACCAGATTCCTAAGGATCTCTCCTTCTTAGTGCATGGAATGGTTCAAGGGGTCAAGTTCAAGTACTCTCAATTTGTATATACAAATTTACTTGCAAACTTGGACTCCTTAGAGTATTACGTGTTTCCTAGATATGATCAATACATTCTTAACTATAAATTGGGCTCACAGTTGAGGGAAATAGGTAACATTCTTAAATGGGGATAGATGAAGCAGGACATCTTTAAAATCATGAAGAAGCCAACTGTTGGCTTCTGTGGGGTAGAAACAGCCCCTGTACCTAAAATGTTAGAGCTCATTGCTCTAGGTGACAACCTAGAAACACAAGCTAGTGTTGAACCCACACCTTCTAGCTCTCAACCACCCAAACAGCCTCAAATCACTCTCACCTACTGTAACACCCGAAAATTTCCTTTGAAGCCGACGAAAGAAGAAAAAGAAATAAAGTCCAAAGCCGAGGGACCAAACCCGCCAACGAGAGAAAACTTCGATGCACGGGAGTATAAAAGGGAGGAGACACTCCCATTCTCCCCATTTTTCAGCCAAGAAATGAGAAGAGAAGAGAAGGAGAAAAGAGGAGAAAAGTTGTTCGGGTGGATTCGAGCGTGGAATTCGACGTGGAGCGAGTCAAATCGAAGCTCTACTCGACGGGATCGTTAAGGTGAGTTCTAGGACCCCTCTTTTATATGTTTTCAAATGATTTTGGGGCTGGAACACATCTGAAAACCTATTTTTGAGTTTTTGGGTGAAGACCCATTTTGATGCATGTATGTATGTGTATGATGCGTTTGAGGCTCGATTTCTTGCTTGGTTATGCTTGTATGAGGTCGTGGTATGTTTCCCTAAGGTTTAGAATGGTTGATTTGAGCTTAAAAGTTGTTTGGAAGGGTTGGAGGTCGAAAACCCGCGGCTGCAGTCGAGCAAACTGCATTCTGCATCAGCAAGGGCTAGGCGACCGACTGGAGGGCGACTGGAGGCCATTCGGCCGATTGAAGTGCGACTGAGGTCCATGCGCACGTTTGCCATGCGACTGAGGTCCATACGCATGATGATCATGCGATTGAAGTTCATGTGCTTGGGAGTCATGCGATTGAGAGGTTGTGCGACTGAGGTTCATTCGCACGAAGGTTATGCGTCTGTAGTCCATGCGCCTGGAGGCCATGCGACTGAGATTCATTCGCACGAAGGGTATGCGACTGAAGCCCATACGCCAGAAGTCATGCGACTGAAGGCCATACGCATGAAAGTCATGCGACTGAGAGTCCATTCGCATAGATGTTCATTCCCCCATAGTTCATTCGCATAGGGTCCATTCGCATAGGTGCCTATTCGCCTAAGTGTTCAGAAATGATAGCCGAGATGAAATTCCTTGACGATGTGAAGGACATGGACGGTATAAGGTGACGCAGGATGATGAGCTCATGATGAGGATGATGATGGAGATGATATTGATATGTATGATGTTATGTGTATGTTAGGCACGGCGGTGCGTGTGATGCATAGTATGTATAATGTGTGTGATGTGGCGTAAGATTGATGCGTATGTATGATGATGCTGTATGTTTATGTTTATGTTATGTTCCTTATTATGTATGATTATCTTTCTATGGCTTTGCGTTGAACGTTAATGAATGAAATGAAAGTATTATGTAACGTAAAGTGGAAGATAAAGAAAAGAGGAACGTAATGAATGAATGCATACATTAATGAATGAAATCGCGTGAGGCTTGTAAGTGAAGCGTAGTGAAGTGCACGGCTCTAAATGCCTTAAGCTCAACCGTGTGAGGTTCAGCTATCCTATAGTGTGGACGCAAGGGTTCCAATCTTTGTGGCTGACCTTCGATGTAGTACCCATGTTGATGGGGGTGATGTACCCATGATGATGGGGGTGATGTACCCATGATGATGGGGGTGATGTACCCATGATGATGGGGGTGATGTACCCATGTTGATGGGGGTGATGTACCCATTTCGGTGGGGGTGTAGTACCCATAATGTTGGGGGTGTAATGTATGATGGTTACCCGGGTTACGCATAACTCCGGGGGTGTAGCATAAAGCCATGCATATGTATGAGGTGAGCAACCCTAACGTTGCGAAAGACTCGAGTACGTGCTATCATGATGTTGCCTTGGGGTGAGCAACCTTGTTGTTGCAAGAGACTCGGATAGCTTGCTATCATTAAGATGGGCAATGAGGTGAGCGACTTTGTGTTGCGACAAACTCGGATGGAGTTCAATCCCTGTGATTGACTCATATGAGATCCGTGTCGCGTATCCCTGTGTTGTGTCAGTCTTCAGACATGAGTCGGGGGCTTATGAGCAGGTCCCGGCACAACATCAGCTTTCGAGCATGAGTCGGGGATATTGCATGAGACAAGATCTGAGTAATGAAAGCGTAATGAGTAAAGTAATGAAAGAAAGAACGAATGTATGAAATGAACGCTAATGAGATATCCTAATAATGTACGAAATGGGATCCTCGTCATTCGACCTCAGTAATCGTGGCTGTGTGCCATGAAGAGGGTAAAGCCTGGCAGGATCTCGAATGAAGTGAAAGGTAATGATGTATGATAAAGGATGAATGTAACGAACGTAATGATGAAGATAATAATGATATTATCTGTATGTACGTATGATGTGTGAACGCATGTATGTAACGAATGTTTCAATAAAGAAAGTAAAGAACGATTTTACGAAAGAAAAGTAAGTTTTATTATAAAACTAGAACTCACTCAGCAACGCTGACTTTGATGTGTTTCCAGTTGGCAGGTATGTTGCTGAGGATTGCACGGGGCGGCAACTCAGCGTATTTTGGATGGCATCTTTATGTTTAATGCTTTTGTAATAAATGTAACATGATATTGTTAAAGGAACGATTGTACTTTTGTGCAAAAGTATTTTGATGGATTGAAATGGTGTTTTTTTAATGTTTCTGCTGCAACTATTTATGAAAGGAAAAATGTAAATATATGTTTTGAGTGCGATGAATGACCAACTGTAGGCGTCCCGGGAACGGGGCCTTACACCTACCAAAGAAAATCCAAACGAATCCCTGCTCAAACTATTGAGCTTGTGCAGGCCCCCATAGCTCTCACTTCTCCTGAGGAGCAAACCACTCCCATCTCTTCAAGAAGTGAAGACAGATTTCTTTCGAAAACTTTTGAACACATGCTTTATCTGATGTACCTTTCCATAAAGCTGGACCACCTTTCCGCTGCAACTCTGTTGAGTCACCAAATTACATGAGTTGGTGAAAAGGTCCATGGTTTTGGTAATTGTACATTGAGATCTTGAGTTTGTGCTTTTTACTTTATGTACTTTATCCATTTTGTAATATATTAGGATGTGAGCTATGGCATGTCATAGTCACTAGTCAAAAGTCAATCTGCCTTTTGACTCTACATTTGATTTTTTTTGTCTAGTATTATGTTTCCAGCTGGCATTTAAAGTATGGCCGACTATAGGATGTAGTATGAAGTATCTCAGGTCCTTGAAACTTTCTTTCATGCTTTGTAATACTTGTAAAAGAACTTGAGATCAATATACATCATTCCTGAAAACCATACACTTGTGTTGTTTGCATCTTGTTCTGTCTCATATTTTACTTGTGTTCTTAGTATCATACATATAAGTTACCAGTTCCCTATTTGATCTGTTAAATGTTCTAAAGATCTCTCCTCATTGTGTTATTGTGTTGTAAGTGACCAGCCCTTAAACGGTCCTGTATTTGGTATCAGATTATTCCAGGCTCTTGATTATAAGATCTCACCATCTTAAGATCCTTCACACACACAAAATACTTAACAACTCAAATGGCAGCTATTACTAAGGCTGATATGGAAACTGGAACAATGACAAAGTCCCCACTGATCACTCATGAAGACTTTGATACTTGGTGTCAAAGAATGGAAGGCTTTATCAAGTCTCAAGGCTCCAGGATGTGGGACTCTGTTGTCAAAGTACCTTACATACCAAGAACCTCTTCAGATGCTGCTGGAGGTGGTATGATTCCAAAGGTTGTGGCTGATTATTCTGATGAAGACAGAAAAAGAATTGAGATTGATCAGAAAGCCATGACAGCCCTTCAAACTGCTTTTCCAAACTCCATCTACAGGAGCTTCAAAAAGTGCAAAATTGCCAAGCAACTATGGGATGCACTGAAGATCATGTATGAGGGGTCCACTGAAGCCAAGGAGAACAAGAAGGACCTCTTGAAGCAGCAGTTTGAAAACTTCACCTTCAAATCAGGTGAAACCATAACACAACAATACTTCAGGTATGTTGAGATTGTGGATACTCTAATGGATGTTGGAGTAACTCTTGAGAACAGGGACATTGTGAGGAAGTTTATGTCCTCTCTTCCTTGACAATGGACACATTAGTGTGTTGTTAATAGGAGAACTGAGAACCTTAAGACTCTCACTTAGACAGAGTTGTATGGTATTCTTAGTGAATACCAGATGGATATGAACATGCAAAATTCAACTGGTAACTCTAACAATCAACTGAGTGCAACCGTCCATGTGGTTGAAAGGGATAGCATTGAACCACAACATCATCTTATATACTACCCTGACAACTCATAAAAGGGTCCTTTCATCACCTTCCCGGAGACACCAAGAGAAAGCTAGACTCAAGGAAGTCCATTCCAAGAGACAAATTCTTCTCATGCCTTTGTTTCTATTGATGAAAGCACATACAACTTTCTCTTCACCCTTGAAGACCTGGACTGCATCCATCCAGATGATCTGGAATATATAGAGATAGTTCAGCAAATGGCTCTGCTCACTCACAGAGTCAAGAAGTTCTACAAGAGAACAGGAAGAAAGTTTCCAAGCAATACAGCCAGTGGAAAGTTTGGACTGGACAAAAGCAAAGTGAAGTGTTACAACTATAATCAAATAGGTCACTTTGAAAGGGAGTGTAAGACACCAAGGACAAATGGTGGCCAAACATAAGCCAGACCAAACTACACTAAAAGAGCTCCCTAGAATGAGAAGCCAAAGCAGCAAGCTGCAGTTGCTGTTGAAGAAGGAGGCTTTGACTGGAGCTTTTAGGTGGAAGATACATCTCCAAACCAAGCACTCATGGCAGACCACGATGAAGCCAAGGTATTGGAACATCTTTGTACTCCTGAATGTATTGCTAAAGTAAATATATACAGGTCCTACAACTTAGAGATGAGATCTGATCTTGAGTCCTTAAATATCTTAAAATCTGATTTTAAAAGAGCTGAAAATGATTATAATCTAAAGATAGGGGACTTATAGAAAACCATTTCAACTCTTAAACATGAGCACACCAACTACAGGACTCAGATCAAAGACCTCATAACTAAGTTGACTGAATGCCAGGGTGAGCTTGTGATCAGCAAAGCCAGGGCAGAAAAATGTGTTCTTGAAGAAGAGACCTTCAAGAACATAATATCCCATCCTTGCATGCAAAAAGTTGTTATCAAAATAAGCAGGGACTGGGATCTAGTGAGATAGCTCCTCCACACACAATCTTGTTAGTAAGATCTTCTAGGTGTGAAACTTATGAAGATGAGCTTCCTCTCATAGACCCCATGACTGAAGAGGATGAAGAGGAGATGGTGAAGAATGCCTCTGAGAAGAGTGAAGAAGAGCATTCTAAGAAGGGTCACCATTCCTCTGAGGAGAGTAAAGCTGTTGGGATGACCAAGTCTAAGAGGGAGAACTTGATCAGGAAGGCCAAGAGAAAGTCCAAGAAGGCTTGAGAGATCAAGGCCACCTTTAACTCTGCACAGAAACAAGTTTTTATTTCTACAGGATTTGAGGTGGTTAAGGCTGAAGACACAAACTTGAACTCCAATAACAAGAGTTCTAGTTCATGTCCAAATCATCCCAGCATCAAGAAGAAGGCTAATCAGTTGTGTATACTGCTATACAACCAGAACCATTCAGCTCTAAAGGTAGTTCTATCCCTACAAGAATTGTGACAGCATCTGCAAAGATGAAGATGGAGAAGGAAAGTGATCAAGTTCAGCCTTGTTCACAAAAGAAGACTCTTAGAAAGAAGAAAATGGACTGTTTCATGTGTGGTGGTACCTCTCATCTTGCTAAGGATTGTTTCTACAATCCAAAGCGTACTATCCACATGACAAAGAAAGAAACTTCTAAGAGTTTGGAGAAGAAGAAGCAAGCTACGAAAGGAAAGTATTTTCCTCTCGGAAGCTTCAAAATGAAGATGAAGACAAGTGGAAACTTGCCTTGGAAGAAAATTTGGTCTCGGAAGAAAGGAATACTTCCGAAGCACTGAAGCCTGCTGCAGTGAAAGCAAGATCTTTCGAAGGTCTAGTCATCAAAACTTCCGAAGTCAATAAAACTTCCGAAGTAATGATGGTCAAGTCTAAGCTTCCAAAGGTGGTTTGAAAGACAAAGAAAGACCAAGTGGCTGAAAGTTCTTCATCAACATCAGCAAATGATCCTTAAAACATGACAATAGGATCAATTACTATTGCATAGACTTCATCTTCTTTTGATATGCCCAAGACCAATAAGGCTTGGGTTTCCATATGTAACTAATCATCTCTTTTATGCAGGAACATATTAAGACAAACAGAAATGTATGGATCATTAACAGTGGATGTTCAAGGCACATGACATGCAATAGGTCACTACTCCAAAATTTTGAAAGAATTGATGGAGGACCAGTTGCTTTTAGAGGAGATGCTAGAGGTCACATTACAGGAAGGGGCAGGATCACAAATAGTAATCTCAGCATTGAGAAGGTAAACTTTGTCAAGGAGCTTGGATACAATCTTTTGAGTGTATCTTAATTTTGTGATCAGAGTCATAACATGCTCTTTACTGAGCATGATTGCATTGTTCTAAGGCCTGAGGTGGTTATTCCTCATGAGCATATCCTACTCAGAGCCCCCCGGGAAGGGAACATGTACAAGATGGATTTGCAAGAAACATCTCCCTCGAGAGAAGTTTCATGCTTTCTATCTAAAGCCAATAATGATGAGTCTTTCCTCTGGCATAAAAGAATATGGCATGTAAACTTTAAAAACATGAATAAATTAATTAAGAATGGTTTTGTAACTAGAATGCCAAAGAAAGAGTTTACAAGTGATGACCATTGTGTTGCATGCATGAAAGGGAAGCAACACAAGGTATCTCACAAGCCAAAGAAAAGAAACTCCATCACTACTCCCCTACACTTATTACATATGGATCTCTTTGGCCCCACTGGTGTAATGAATCTAGGAAGGACCTCTTATTGTTTGGTGATCACAGATGACTTTACAAGATTCACTTGGGTCTTCTTTCTTAGAACAGGATGAGACCCCTGAGATTCTGAAGAATTTCTTCTTAAAGATTGAGAATCAATATGATCACAAGGTTAAAACCATAATATGTGATCGACGAACTGAATTTAAGAACCAAATCCTTGATACATTTTGTGATGAAAAAGGTATTACAAGATAATATAGTGCTCCTAGGATTCCCCAGCAAAATGGTGTTGCTAAGAAGAGAAATAGGACACTAATTAAAGCTGCAAGAACTATGTTGTCTGACTCTAAACTGCCCATCACCTTTTGGGCAGAGGCAGTGAACATTGCTTACTATGTGCAAAATAGAGTTTTAGTAGTTAAGACACATGGTAAGACTCCTTATGAACTTTGGCACAAGAGGAAACCCTTCATTGATTTTCTCGGGTCATTTGGATGTCCTTGCACCATCTTGAATACCAAAGATCAAATTGCCAACTATGCCAGAGAAATCAGATGATGGACATTTTATTGGATACTCTTCCCAAGCCAAGGCTTATAGAGTATACAATCTCAGAACCAGAGTAGTTGAGGAGTCAGCCAATGTGACTTTTAATGAGCACACTCCCAATGTGAAAGGTTCTGGTTCTGATTCGCTATTTGATCTTGATTTAGTTAACAAGTGTTTTAACAAATCTTGTGATCATGTTTCACGATCCACATATATACTACCTACAGGTGATCCTGATCCAAGATTTGAGCTGAGAAGACCTTCAAGTTACACAACTTCAGCTCCAGTTGTAACTAACCCTGCAAATGAAGTTTCTACCAGCACTTTAATGACAAATCCAGCTGATTCTTCTGGGGGGCCTTCAAATTCCAGCTTAGACGCACAATAATCAGATGAAGGAGCTTCAAATGTAGGAGGAAATGGTGGTAGTGAAAGTGATCAAGAATTTCTTGATGCTGACAACCACTCCATTAAAGACAACATCAATGATGTCATACACTCATTGGATCAAGTCAATCTTGATAAGTGTGCTGATGTGGATGGTGAATCCTCAATGCCAGATCAAAATTTATCTAATTTGGACCTGTCTAAGCAACTTGGTGTGATCCCTCAACTAAGGATCCACAAGTCTTACACTACCACAAACATCATTGGAGATGTTGATTCAGGGGTAAGAACAAGAGGACAAACCTATGATGCAAAACGTTTGTCTTCACTCTTGTTTTCTATCCCAGATAGAGCCTAAGAAGATTGATGAGGCTATAAAGGATGGAAGTTGGGTTGAAGATATGCAGGAGGAGCTGCTTCAAATCAAAAGGCAAAAGGTTTGGAACTTATGTCCTCTTCCTCAAGGGGAGACTACTATAGGAAACAAATGGGTGTTCAGGAATAAGAATGATGATAGAGGACTTGTAATCAAGAATAAGGCAAGACTAGTTGTTCAAGGATACACTCAAGAAGAAGGAATTGACTACACAGACGTATTTGCTCCTATAGCAAGACTGGAAGCTGTCAGGATATTCCTAGCTTTTGCTGCATCCAAGAATTTCAAGGTCTACCAGCTTGATGTCAAGTGTGCTTTTCTCTATGGGGTGATTGATGAAGATGTGTATGTCAGACAACCACCTGGGTTTGCAGATCCTGATCATCCCGATTATGTCTGTAGGCTTGATAAGGCTCTTTATGGGCTGCACCAAGCACCAAGGAAGTGGTATGAGACTCTATCTCATTTTGTTTGTCAGCATGGCTACAAAAAGGGTACTATAGGTGGAACTCTCTTCATCAAAGGAACAGGAAATGACATAATGCTAGTTCAAGTGTATGCAGATGACATTATCTTTGGGTCAACTAATCCAAAGCTCTGCAAAGACTTTGAGAAGCTGATGAAGGATAGATTTGAAATGAGTGCCATGGGGGAACTCAATTTCTTTCTAGGAATTCAAGTGAAGCAAGTTGAAAATTGTATCTTCATAAGTCAGTCAAAGTATGTACACGACATACTTAAAAGATTCAACATCCCTGATTGTAAGGTTGCTAAGACACCCATAGCCGGAAACCACTCCCTTGGACCTGATCTTGAGAGGGACAGTGTGGATGAACATCTTTATATGGCTATGATTGGGTCTCTTATGTACCTCACAGCTAGCACGCCTGATATCATGTTTGCTATATGTATTTGTGCAAGATATCAAGCCAACCCCAAGATGTCACACCTGCTCACTGTCAAGAGAATTTTAAGATATCTCAAAGGTGCTCCATCATTTTGTCTTCGGAAGCTTTTCATCAAAACTTCCGAAGCTAAAATACCTTCGGAAGCTTTTTTGACTTCCAAGAAAACTACTTTTTGGGCAAAAGTAAACTACTTCTCAGAGGTGGGACCGACATTCGGATTTCAAAGTTTATCCTTTGTCATTCACTTTGTCTTAAATCCATTTCATATATATACCCAACGGTTCCCCCCTCTTTCACTATCTTCTTCATCTGAACTATTCACAAAACACCCAAACCGCCTTTGTTCTTCACTTCCTTCATCCTTAAGCTTTCTGAAATGGCCAACGTATACCGTAGAAACAACCCTGATTTCTCCATGCAACTTCACAGGCAGCACAATCATGTTGCCCTCTTGAACTCTGAAAAAGATGATAGTTTCTCAGAGGTTTGCTGTGTTCTGGCTCTATCCAATTACCTCACCTCCCTAACCATTGATCCTACTCTCTATGAGGATCATCTGCTTGAATTTTGGAAGACTTGTCAAGAGGTCATCATGGATGGGGAGAAGGCACTATCTGCCACAGTGCAGGGGAGGACAATCTTTATCACTCCAGCCATCATCAACACTCATCTTCAGCTGGATGATGAAGAAGGAGAGTTGTCCTTTCCAAAGTAAGCAGTCAATCATTCCTCTGAGCAGATTGGCTATGAGGGAGATTTCTCTGTAAAGACCTTTAGGAAATGGAAGGTCTCATCTCAGTGGAAGTACCTGCTACATGTGGTCATCCACAGCTTGTCTAACAAGCATGGAGGGTAGGACCAGATTCCTGAGGATCTCTCCTTCATAGTGCATGAAATGGTTCAAGGGGTCAAGTTCAAGTACTCTCAGTTTGTATATACAAATTTACTTGCAAACTTGGACTCCTTAGAGTATTACATGTTTCCTAAATATGTCCAATACATTATTAACTGTGAACTGGGCTCACAGTTGAGGGAAACAGGTAATATTTTTAAATTGGGACAGATGAAGCCTAGCATCTTTAAAATCATGAAGAAGCCAACTGTTGGCTTCTCTGGGGTAGAAACAGCCCTTGTCCCCAAAATCTTAGAGCTCATTGCTCAAGGTGACAACCTAGAAACACAAGCAGCCTCAAATCACCCTCACTTACCAAAGAAAATCCAAACGAACCCCTGCTCAAACTATTGAGCTTGTGCAGGCCCTCATATACTCACCCATACAGGTGGAAGTGGACACTAGAGCTCCCTCTTCATTTGAGGAGCAAACCACTCCTATCTCTTCAATAATCAGTGCTAAGGTTCCTCATGCTCAGCCTTCACTCTGAGTCTCAACACTCAAGTGAACAACCTTTAGGGGACAGTTACCATCCCCAGCCTTTAGATTAAAGCCAACCCATTCCCAGCCTAGAATTATATACTGATGAAGACATAGGATTTAGTGAGTGCTCTTGAGTCTCCTATGTCTAGCTCACACCAGTCACCCATTACTGAGGTGGACTTCCCTGAACCTGTTCAAGAGATGCATATGGAAGAGGCTCTCACTTCTACAAGTGATTACATCATTAAGACCTCAACCATGGCAACTCAGCCTATTGACACTTCAATTGAGGCTGCCAATAAGCAGAGGAAATCCAGCAGCCAAGAACATGAAGCTGGTGGTGAGACTGAGGACTTTGGTCCAATTCTCTCATCCCCCTATGATTCTTCTGATGAAGATGAGGGGAATTTAAGACTAAAGGTGCAAAAACTGTCACAAACATGCACCTACCTAGTCTTTACGGTGAGTCACCTTGAATCTTAGTGTAAGGCCCCATTCCCGGGACACTCACAGTTGGACAATCATCGCACAAAACACATAAAATACATATTTAAGTTTACTAAAGCACTGCAGCGGAATAACTTAAAAACCATTTCATATATCAATGACAGCTTTTGCAAAATAATACAATGTTGCTAACTGTTACAAAATATCATAATTTGCATTACATCACAGAAACATCATTGTTATACAAATGGATGTCATTCCAAAAATGCCAAGTAGCTGCCCGTGCTATCCTCAGCAACAATCACATGCCAACTAGAAAATACATAAAAGTCAGTGTTGCTGAGTGAGTTCTAGATTTATAAGATAAAATACTTTTACTTCCATTTAAAACCATTCTTTACTTTCATATGTGATCATGCATCATACGTACAAATAGATAATCTTAACATTATCTTCATCATCGTTCATTAACAATCATTCAATGCACATCATCATTAACATCCGTTTTCATTCATAGTCTTCCTTACTTATCTTCCGTACATTCTTCATCATTCTTACTTACATTCCGGACCTATGCCATGTGCTATACCCCGAACATTGTGCACGAAGCTGGTTACTGGGCCTGAGGTCTATCATAGACCCCGAACATTATGCACGAAGCTGACTCCAGTACCTAGGGAAAGCGACAAGGGTCTCATACATATGGTCAATCACAAAGATTAGACCCCAGTGTGCATCCTTTCGGGGTAGCTAACCCGCATACCGTTGAGCTAACACCCTTAATTGGATGTGAACCTCCTTAAAGTGCTTGCAAGAATTTTCTTACATTCGTTTGTTCATTAATGCATGCATTCATTCTTTCGTTACGTTCCACTTATCATTATCATTAACTTCCGCTTTACGTTACATAATACTTTTCGTTCATTTCATAATCACAACACGTAAGTCACCGAATAATACATAATAGGAACATATGGTCAAAATAACACCTTCATACATAACATTACCATAAACATCACTTACAACATCACACATCATAATAAACATCATACACCATCCATCCCCATACAGATACACATGCACATGCACATAGGGGTATACACCCAAATCTTATAAAAACATTAAATATGCATTTCCAGCCCCAAACAATTTGAAACCTTTAAAATACGGGATTTAGAACTTGCAGGACCGGTTAAGGGCTTGAACAATTTACAACACAACAACACAATAAGGAGAATAACTAAACTTGATCAAACAGTGAACTGGATTAACTAATATTGATACAAAGAACACAAGTAAAGTAAAAGAGACAGAACATGAGAGTTGGGTTTCAAGGAGGCAGTATATTGCTTTCTCAAGTTCTTTTACAATAGTTACAATGCATAAAGAAAGATACAAGAACTTGGAATACTTATACTACAACCTACAGCCGGCTATACTTTGAAAGCCAGCTGGATACAATTGACTAGACACAAACAAAATCAATTGTAGGATCAAAAGGCATATCTGCCTTTTGACCTTGTGACTATGACATGCCATAGCTCACATCCTTATCTATTACAAAAAGGATAAAGTACATAAAGTAGAAAGTTACAGACTCAAGACCTCAATGTACAGTTACCAAAAGCATGGACCTTTTCACCAACTCATGTAAGTTGGTAACTTTACAGAGATGCAGCGGAAAGGTGTCTAGCTTTATGGAACAGTACATCAGATAAAGCATGTTACTAAAAGTCTTCGGAAGAAATCTGTCTTCATATAGTGAAGCTTCGGAAGACTTTGTCTCTGAGGCTTCGGAAGACTTCATGTTTGGCTTCGGAAGATATTGGTCTTGGCTTCGGAAGATTTTACACTTAGGGTATTTTCTAGTGTATGGTGTAAAACTTCCGAAGCATTTCTTACTTCAGTACTTAGTGCATTTGTTGCAGAGAGACATTGGATGTTTTGGTTTGCATCAGACTTAAAGGAATCCTTACAAACTCCCCCTAGGCTGATGCTACCAAAACACTTAGAAGATCTTCAGATGTTAGTGGTCTTCAGTACAATCATGACCATACCCTTCTTCATTAGATGGTCAGGATCATCAAGACCTTCATAGTATCTTCTCATCTCAAAGAGATCATGCAGAGGTAAGTTGATTATGTCTTGCCAAGTATAGACATTCTCAAAACCTTGATCTCTGATTACATGCCATCTTTCTGGATTGGTAGAGTAAGTCCAGGATAAGATGGGTGTCTCAGTTGTCAGATGAGCCACTTGTATTGGAGTTGATTGGGCTGCCTCATCATGCACTTTCTCAGGTTGATCTGACTCAGCCTGAGGTGTAGAGGTAGATGACTTAGGCTTCTTCTTCTTAGACTTTGGTTTAGAAGCCATTCTCTTCTTCCTTTTAGATGACTTTAACTGAGAAGACTGGTCTGCAGCACCTTGTTGATCATCCTTGTCTTTCTTAGTTGGGTGTTCCTCCCTCACAGGTTCAGAAGGAGAGGGAGTTTGACCTTGCTTTGGATCAGAAGATGGAGCTTGCTGAGGCTCAGCAGGAGGTCCGGGTTGAGGTGTCTCAGGTTGTTCAATCTTAACCTCCACTTCAGGTGGGACTTGACTTGGATGAGAGTGTAAGTCAATTAGTTCACCACTCTTAATCTTCTGCTTGATCACCCTTATATGCTCATACATTGTGGATAGAGACATAGGGCCAAGTCTCCTTCCGGAGAATCCATATAGCTTCAAGAAGCTCATCATCCTTTGTCTATCAGCAGACTTCTTCATACTCTTTTGGATGATGGCTCTTAACTTTGCAGCTTCTTCCCTTAGCTTCCTTTTAGTTGTCTTTCTCTCTTTGACTAGCTCAAGTTCAAGTTATTTTAAGTACTCAAACTCAATGAAGTCATAGGACAGGGGAAGAAGTGCATCTGCCTGATAGAAGCCTGTGGCACTCAGGTAGTTGATCATTTTGATCCTATCTTCTTCTTTGTCTACCTGAGGTTCTTGTGGAGCCACATCTTCTTGTACAGGACTTTCTTGAACTGGAGAGAGAGTGGGAGCATGCTTGTAGAGTCTTTTCTGTCTCCTCTCCTCTTTGAATTGGAGAAGTAGCCTTGCATCCTCTTTTTCTTTCATCTCTCTTGACACTTCCATGTCAGCCAGTTCATTCAATTCTTCTAAGGGGAGGGAGATGATTTCATCAATATCATAGTTCCTGGTCTGTAAATAAGTAATCCTGACTGCCCTCAACTCATCATCTTGAGTATTTGGTCTGGGAGCAGCCCTGATTGCAGCTTGCATAAAGCTTGAAGACCCAGAGGAACTTTCTCCCCTTAGCTTCCTTTTCCTCTCTCTCTCTCTCTTCCTCCTCAATTTCCTCAGGAGTCATAATCCTTTTCCCTTTGTCACCCACAGACCTTTGTGACTCAGGGTGGATAGAGGCTTGGCCTTCATTGCTTGGTGTAGCTTCCATGCTCTGGCCAGAGAGAGGCTGAGAAACACCTTCACCAGCAGGTGTCTCAGAAGGAGTGTGAACCTCTACAGCAGTTGTTGATGATGAGACAGGGGTCTCAGGTTCTGCCACTGGGCCTTCAGTCAAGGTTTCCCCTATGAAACTAATCTTAGGGTCCACCTCAACATCCAGTTGACCGATGACATTGCCTGATTGCCTAAGTCTCCTTCTTAGAGTGAACTCTGCAAGGATCCTGTCTTGGATTCTTTGAGCCAATCTGTCAGCTTGTCTTGAGTTGCTTGGATTGACAAGTGGCATATTGACTAGATCCAATCTTTCATAGAAGTTCAAGCTTTGAAAATCAAATACTTCTTGTTGCCCTTGAACTCTGTGAAGAATAAGGGCTCTTCTGTCAGCATCATACCTCCACCTTATGATGTAGTTTGAAGTTCCTTGTGGTGGAGATGACACAGCCCTTGGTATACCTTCCTCAAAGAGACTCCTGATGATAGAGTCTATAGAGTCCACATTAATGTGAACTTTAGGAAGTTGCTGAGAATGCACAACTGCAAGTGAGGATGGTGAGTCCTCTATGTCCATTCTCTGTGAAGAACTCCCAGGTTCTGTGGCTGCAATAACTTTCTCCCCCTTTTTGGTAGCATCACCCACTTGCATAGGTGAGCTGGAGGATAAGTCAATCACTTCCACAGGTTCTTGTGTTCCTGGTTGAGCTCTCCTTAAATGTCTCCCAGCTAGTTTTTCCTTAAGATATGAAATCTGAAGTTGCTGATCATTGACCCTGTTTTGTAAGGTAGTCACCTGAGATTCAAGGTGACTAACCTTAGAGACTAAATAGGAGCATGTTTTTGACAGTTTTTGCACCTTTAGTCTCAAATTCCCCTCATCTTCATCAGAATAATCATTGGGGGATGAGATGATTGGACCAAAGTCCTCTCTGTCACCACCAACTTGAGGTTCTTGGCTGCTGGTTTTCCTCTTCTCACTAGCAATCTCAGTTGAGATGCCAGTGGGCTGAGTTGCCATGGTTGAGGTCTTAATGATGTAATCACTTGCAGAAGTGAGAGCCTCTTCCATATGGACATCCTGAACATGTTCAGAAGTGTCCACCTCAGTAACAGGTGACTGATGTGGGCTAGACTGAGGAGAATCAGAGGTACTCATCTCTCTTTAAGTAGGGGAGGAGAAGAGAGATTCATGGTACTCACTGAATCCTAAGTCTTCATCAGTATAGAAGGATAGGTTGGGAATGGGTTGGTTTAGATCTAAAGGCTGGGGATGGTAACTGTCCCCTGAAGGTGTTCACTTGAGTGTTGAGGCTCAGAGTGAAGGCTTAAGGTTGTTGGGCTTGTGAGCTCATCAGGGTGAGCATGAGGAACCTCAGCCCTGATAGTTGAAGAAATGGGAGTGGTTTGCTCCTCAGGAGAAGTGGGAGCTCTAGTGTCCACTTCCTCCTGTAAAGGTGAGTATATGGGGACCTGCACAGACTCAATAGCTTGAGCAGGGGTTCGTTTGGATTTTCTTTGGTAGGTGAGGGTTATTTGTGGTCTTTTTAGTGGTAAGGAAGAAGAAGGTGTGGGTTCAACACTAGCTTGTGTTGCTAGGTTGTCACCTTGAGCAATGAGCTCTAACATTTTGGGGACTAGGGCTATTTCTACCCCTGAGAAGCCTACAATTGGCTTCTTCATGATTTTAAAGATGTCGGGCTTCATCTGTCCCAATTTAAGAATATTACTTGTTTCCCTCAACTGTGAGCCCAGTTCACAGTTAAGAATGTGTTGAACATATCTAGGAAACATGTAATACTGTAAGGAGTCCAAGTTTGCAAGTAAATTGGTATAAACAAACTGAGAGTATCTGAACTTGACCCCTTGATCCATTCCATGCACTATAAAGGAGAGATCCTCAGGAATCTGGTCCCACCCTCCATGCTTGTTTGACAGGCTGTGGATAACCACATGGAGCAGGTATTTCCACTGGGATGAGACCTTTCCTTTCCTGAAGGTCTTTACAGAGAAATCTCCCTCATAGCCCATCTGCTCAAAGGAATGATTAACAGCTTTCTTTTGGAAGGACAACTCACCTTCTTCATCATCCAGCTGCAAATGATGGTTAATGATGGCCGGAGTGATGAAGATTGTCCTCCCTTGCACTGTGGTAGACAGTGCCTTCTCCCCATCCATAATGACCTCTTGGCAGGTCTTCCAGAATTCAAGCAAATGATCCTCATACAGAGTAGGATCAATGGTCAGGGAGGTGAAGTAGTTGGATAGAGTTAAGAATTGGCAAATCTCTGAGAAACTTGCATCTTTTTCAGAGCTTAACAGAGCAACCTGATTATGTTGCCTGTGAAGTTGCATGGAGAAATCTGGGTTGTTTCTGCGGTTAAGATTGGCCATTTTAGAAGCTTAAGGTTGAAGAAAGGTAGAAGGCAAAGGCGGTTTAGAGAATTAGGTTTGAGGAATAGTGGAATTGAGGAAGATAATGAGGAAGAGGGGAACCGTTGGGTATTTATGTGAAAAGGTATTTGAACCAAAGTTAATGAAAGAGGATAAACATTGAAATCCGAAAGTCGGTCCCACCTCTGAAAAAGTAGTTTACTTTTGCTCAAAAAGTATTTTTCTTGGAATTCGAAAAGCTTCCGAAGGTAAATTATCTTCGGAAGTTTTAATGAAAAAGCCTCCGAAGCTAAAATGGTTTCGGAAGATTTTCCAGAGAGTCTTGAAAATTTGCTTCGGAAGAGAAATAAACACTTGAATGCTTTGTATAAGGAACAACAAAGCTTCCGAGAGTTAATTTTGCTTCGGAAAGAAAAAGTCTTTAAAAACAAATAAGTGTCTGAGAAAAGAATTTAAGCTTCGGAAGATAGATTTAGACTTCTTCCGAAGGTAAAATTTTTTAGATAGTTATTTATTTTGAAGACATGATTTTCTTCCGAAGATAAAATTTTATCTTCCGAAGGATCAGAAAATTTTCAAGAATCTAAGGAAAGTCTTTAAAAAGAATTTTATATCCAAAGAAAACATGAGCTTATGAAAGTGATGAACTAGACAACTTAGAACACACATATTTTAGAAATAATTAGAATTAGTTTTAAGAAAATGTCTACTCAAAGTTAATCATCCCAATAGCTGATATTAGATATTTATATCTCTGTTCATCAAAAGCTTTTGTAAACAGATCAGCATATTGTTCATCTGTATGAACATTAACTAGTTTAATTAATCCCTTTTCATAGTTATCTCTTATTAAATGATACCTGATATTGATGTGTTTGGTCCTTGAGTGCTGCACAGGATTCTCAGTGATAGAGATAGCACTATTGTTGTCTATGTGGATAGGAGTCTACTTGAAGTTAAATCCATAGTCCAGCATCTAATTTTGAATCCAAAGCACTTGAGCACAGCAGCTTGCAGCAGCAATGTATTCAGCCTCAGCAGTTGATGCAGACACACAGGATTGTTTCTTGCATTTCCATGAGACAACCCTTCCACCAAGGAATTGACATCCCCCAGATGTAGACTTTGCAGTCATGTTGCAACCACCATAATCACTATCTGTATAAGCATACAGATTGAAGTCAGGATTCTTTGGGTACCATAAACCAAGTGTTGAAGCACCTTTGAGGTATCTTAGAATCCTTTTGACAGTGATTAAGTGAGACATCTTAGGGTTGGCTTGATATCTTGCACAAATACATGTAGCAAACATGATATCAGGCCTGGTAGCTGTAAGATACATAAGAGACCCAATTATAGCCCTGTATAAATGTTCATCTACACACTCCCCCTCAAAATCAGGTCCAAGGGAGTGATTTCTGGCTATGGGTGTCTTAGCAATCTTACAATCAGTCATGTTGAACCTCTTGAGTATGTCGTGAACATACTTTGACTGACTTATGAAGATGCCATCTTCAACTTGCTTCACTTAATTCCCAGAAAGTAAATTGAGTTCTCCCACACTTTCATCTAGTCAGATGATGTCCAAAGTCATCTACTATAAGTTGAACCATGTCCTTTCCATATAGACCTATCTGTTTACAGACAATGTCTCATACCATTTCCTGGGTGCCTGATGCAGCCCATAAAGAGCTTTGTCAAGCTTGCAGACATAATCAGGATGATCAGGGTCTACAAAACCAGGTGGCTGTTTGACATAAACCTCTTCATCAATCACTCCATATAAGAAAGCACACTTTACATCAAGTTGAAAGACCTTGAAGTTCTTGGATGCAGCAAATGCCAGGAATATCCTAACAGCTTCTAATCTTGCTACAAGAGCAAAGACATCAGTGTAGTCAATCCCTTCTTCTTGTGTGTATCCTTGAACAACTAGTCTTGCCTTGTTCTTGATGATAATTCCTCTATCATCCTTCTTATTCCTAAAAACCCATTAGGTTCCAATGGTAGTCTTCCCATGAGGAAGAGGACAAAGGTTCCAAACTTTCTGCCTTTTGAATTGAAGTAGCTCTTGTTGCATAGCTTCAACCCAACTTCCATCCTTTAGAGCTTCATCAACTTTCTTTGGCTCTATCTGAGATAAGAAACAAGAGTGAAGACCAACATTTGCTTCATGGGTTTGTCCTCTTGTTCTTACCCCTGTGACAACATCTCCAATGATGTTTGTGGTGGGGTGAGACTTGTGGATCCTTAGCTGAGAGATCACAGCAAGTTGCTGAGAAAGATCCTAATTTGAGAAATTTAGATCTGACATAGATGATTCACCCTCCATATTACCACACTTATCAAGATTAACTTGATCCAATGAGTGTGTGACATCATTGATGTTGTCATCTATGGTGTGGTTATTAGCATCAAGGAATTCCTGATCACTTTCACCATCACCATTGTTGTCTTCTACAATTGAGGTATCATTATCTGGTTGTGGAGCCTCTGAGCTGGAATTTGAAGGCATGCCAGATGTATCAGCTGAATTTGTCATTGTAGTGCTGATAGAGACCTCATTTGCTGAAGTAGTCCCAACTGGAGCTGAAGATGTATGAGTTGAGGGTCTTCCTAACTCAAATCTTGGATCAGGATCACCTGTATTTAGATTTTCTGCAGATCCTGAAACATTCTCACAAGATTTGTTAAAACAGTTGGTAACTAAATCAAGATCAAATAGCCAATCAGGACCAGAACCAGCCACACAGGGTGTGTGTTCATTGAAAGTCACATTGGCTGACTCCTCAACAATTCTAGTTCTGAGATTGTATACTCTATAAGCCTTATCTTGGGAAGAGTATCCAATGAAGTGTCCATCATATGATTTCTCAGCAAACTTGGCAATTTGATCCTTGGTATTCAAGATGGTGCAGGGACATCCAAATGACCTGAGAAAACCAATAAAGGGTTTTCTCTTGTGCCAAAGTTCATAAGGAGTCTTACCATGTGTCTTAACTACCAAAACTCTGTTTTGCACATAGCAAGCAGTATTTACTGCCTCTGCCCAGAAGGTGATGGGCAGTTTAGAGTCAGACAACATAGTTCTTGCAGCTTCAATTAGTGTCCTGTTTCTCCTCTTAGCAACTCCATTTTGCTGAGGAGTCCTGGGAGCACGATATTGTCTTGTAATACCTTTTTCATCAGAAAATGTATCAAGGATTTGGTTCTTGAATTCAGTTCCTTGATCACATCTTATGGTTTTGACCTTGTGATCACTTTGATTCTCAATTTTTAAGATGAAATTCTTCAGAATCTCAGGGGTTTCATCCTTAGTTCTAAGTAAGAAAACCCAAGTGAATCTTGTAAAATCATCTGTGATCACTAAACAATAAGAGGTCCTTCCTAGACTCATTACACTGGTGGGGCCAAAGAGATCCATATGTAACAAGTGTAGGGGAGTAGTGATGGAGTTCTTTTCCTTAGGCTTGTGAGATACCTTATGTTGCTTCCCTTTCAGGCATGCAACACAACGATCATCACTTGTAAACTCTTTCTTTGGCATTCCAGTTACCAAATCATGTTTAATTAGCTTATTCATGTTCTTAAAGTTTACATGGCACATTCTTTTATGCCATAGGAAAGACTCATCACTATTTGCTTTAGATAGAAAGCATGAAACTTCTCCGGAGGGAGATGTGTCTTGCAAATCCATCTTGTCTTGGGCTCACTAAGTATAATAGAAGGTAATGCAACAGTAATAGATCCTATGGTTGTACTAGGGGGATCTTCAGCTGTTGTTGATGGAGAAACTTCAGTCATTTGGTCTTTCTTAGACTTCCACACCACCTCTGGAGTCTTGGACTTGACCTTTAAAACCTTAGAAGCTTTTGGGGCTTCACAAGTTTTGATGACTGATCCTTCGGAAGATTCTACAGTCACTGCAACAGACTTCAGTGCTTCGGAAAAACTCCTTTCTTCCAAGACCAATTTTTCTTCCGAAGGTAATTTTCCATTTACCTTCTTCTTTGATTTGGAGCTTCCGAAGGAAACATACTTTCCTTCCGAAGCTTGAATCTTCTTGAAACACTTTGAAGTCTTTGTATTGGTCATATGGATAGTACTTTTAGAATTGTATGGGCAATCCTTAGCAATGTGAAAGGTACTTTCACACATGACACATAACATTTTCTTCTTCAAAGGAGTTTCCTTATGAGAGCAAGACTGGCTTTGGTCACATCCCTTCTCCACCTTCATCTTTGTAGATGATGAGACAGTTCTTTTGGGCTGTGAACTGTTCTTGGAGTTTGATGGTCCAGGCTGTGCAGCAGTGGTACACAGCAGCTCAGTCTTCTTCTTTGTACTGAGATGATTTGAACAAGAACCAGAACTCTTAGCTGAGGAGTCTTGGTTGATGTCTTCAGTCTTTACTACTATAAAACCTGCAGAGATAAAAACTTGTTTCTACTTAGAATCAAAAGTAGCCTTGATCTCTTGAGCCTTCTTTGCTTTTCTTTTGCTCTTCCTGATCAAGTTCTTTCTCTTGGACTTGGTCATCACAGTAGATTTCTTCTCCTCAGAAGGATAGTGGCCCTTGGTAGAATCCTCTTCTTCACTCTTCTCAGAGGAATTCTTCACTATCTCTTCTTCATCCTCCTCACTCATAGGATCTATGAGAGGAAGCTCATCTTCACAAGTTCCACACCTAGGAGATCTTACAGACAAGATTGTGTGTGGAGGAGCTATCTCATTTGATCCCAGTCCCTGTCTATTTTGATAGCACACTTTGTTATGCAGGGATGAGGATATCATGTTCTTGAAGGTCTCTTCTTCAAGAACACTCTTCTCTGCCTTGGCTTTGCTGATCACAAGCTCAGCCTGGCACTCAGTTAACTTAGTTATGAGATCCTGGATTTGAGTCCTAAAATCTGTATGTTCATGTTTTAGTACTGAAATGGTTTTCTCCAAGTCCTCTATCTTTAACTTGTAATCATTTTCAGACTTTCTAAAATCAGATTTTAATATGTTTAAGGACTCAAGATCAGATCTCATTTCTAAGTTATAGGACATGTATCTGTTTACTTTAGCAATGCATTCAGGAGTACAGAGATGTTCTAATACCTTGGCTTCATCATGGTCTGCCATTAGTGCTTGGTTTGGAGAAGCATCTTCCACCTGAAAGCTCCAGTCAAAGCCTCCCTCTTCAACAGCAACAGCAGCATGTTGCTTTGGCTTCTCATTCTGAGGGGCTTTGTCAGTGTAGTTTGGTCTGGTTTGTGTTTGGCCACCATTTGTTTTAGGTGCCTTACACTCTCTAGCAAAGTGGCCCATCAAGTTACAGTTGTAACACTTGACTTTGCTTTTATCCAGCCCAAACTTTCCACTGGTTGCATTGCTTGGAAACTTCCTTTTTGTTCTCTTGTAGAACTTCTTGGCTCTATGAGTGAGGAGAGCCATCTTCTGAACTATTTCCATGTACTCCAGGTCATCTGGATGGACACAGTCCAGGTCTTCAAGAGTGAAGAGAGAGTTCCCACAACTTTCATCAGAAGACACAAAGGCTTGAGAAGAGCTTGTCTCTTGGAATGGGCTTCTTTGAGTGTAGTTCTCCATGGGTGTCTCTGGGAAGGTGATGAAAGGACCTTTTGGTGAGTTGTCAAGGTAGCATATGAGATGATGTTGGGGTTCTATGCTATCCCTTTCAACCACATGAAGGGCTGAACCCATTTGATTATTGGAGTTGCCAGATGAACCTTGCATGTTCATCTCCATCTGGTATCCACTAAGAATCCCATATAACTCTGTCAGAGTAAGAGTTTTGAGGTTCTCAATCCTTTTGATTACCACACAGTAGTGTGTCCATTGCCTAGGAAGTGAGGACATGAACTTCCTTACAATGTCCCTGTTCTCAAGAGGAACTCCTCCATCCACTAGGGTATTCACTATCTCAACATACCTGAAGTATTGTTGAGTCATGGTTTCACCTGCTTTGAAGGTGAAGTTTTCAAACTGCTGCTTCAGGAGATCCTTCTTGTTCTCCTTGGCTTCAGAGGAGCCTTCATACATCAGCTTCAGTGCATCCCACAGCTGTTTAGCTGTTTTGCACTTCTTAAAGCCTCTGTACACAGAGTTTGGAAGAGCAGTTTGAAGAGCAGTCATGGCCTTCCTATCAATCTCTACTCTCTTCCTATCTTCATCAGAGTAGTTGGCCACATCTTTTGGAATCATACCAGCACCAGTAGCAGAAGGAGTGCTGGGTATGAAAGGTCCATTCTCAACAGATTCCCACATTCTTGAGTCTAGAGACCTGATGAAACCTTCCATTCTCATACACCAGGTGTCGAAGTCATCAAGAGTGACCAGTGGGGATTTGTTCATGGTTCCAGTCTCCATATCAGTCTTTGAGATGGATGCCATTTGGAGAGTTTAGTTTTTGTGTGTGTGAGGGATCTTAAGATGGTGAGATCTTATATCAAGAGCTTGAAAAGCTCTGATACCAATTGCAGGACCGGTTAAGGGCTTGAACAATTTACAACACAACAACACAATGAGGAGAATAACTAAACTTGATCAAACAGTGAACTGGATTAACCAATATTGATACAAAGAACACAAGTAAAGTAAAAGAGACAGAACAAGAGAGTTGGGTTTCAAGGAGGCAGTATATTGCTTTCTCAAGTTCTTTTACAAGTGTTACAATGCATAAAGAAAGATACAAGAACTTGGAATACTTATACTACAACCTACAGCCGGCTATACTTTGAAAGCCAGCTGGATACAATTGACTAGACACAAACAAAATCAATTGTAGGATCAAAAGGCATATCTGCCTTTTGACCTTGTGACTATGACATGCCATAGCTCACATCCTTATCTATTACAAAAAGGATAAAGTACATAAAGTAGAAAGTTACAGACTCAAGACCTCAATGTACAATTACCAAAAGCATGGACCTTTTCACCAACTCATGTAAGTTGGTGACTTTACAGAGATGCAGCGGAAAGGTGTCCAGCTTTATGGAACAGTACATCAGATAAATCATGTTACTAAAAGTCTTCGGAGGAAATCTGTCTTCATATAGTGAAGCTTCGGAAGACTTTGTCTCTGACGCTTCGGAAGACTTCATGTTTGGCTTCGGAAGATATTGGTCTTGGCTTCGGAAGATTTTACACTTAGAGTATTTTCTAGTGTATGGTGTAAAACTTCTGAAGCATTTCTTACTTCAGTACTTAGTGCATTTGTTGCAGAGAGACATTGGATATTTTGGTTTGCATCAGACTTAAAGGAATCCTTACAGAACTCACCTAGACTTAGAGAGTAGCTTCTCAATCAAGCTTTCTAAGCAGGGGTCACTCCACACAGACTGCAGATAAGTCAACACCCAAAGGGGTTAATTTCTGCCTAAATTCGCTGCTAATTTCGCTGCAAGATTAGTAGATTCGCTGCTAGTTTCGCGGCTAGTTTCGCAGCTAGTTTCGCGGCTAGTTTCGCGTGGCATTTTCGCCCAACTTTCGTTGGTATGCATGGCTGCGAAATTAATGATCCACAGTTTTGCAGGAAGAACTGACAGTTTCTCTAGACGAACTGATAGTTTCTCTAAACAAATAAAAATGACGATCTAGCCCGTTTTTGACCCAAAACTTCAACTTTTTACATCCAAAACCTTAGTTTTCATCCATAAACTTATATCTAAGCTTTTTACATGTTTTCTTACACAAAAACGTGAGTTTTGGATGATTCTTTGCCACTTTCAAAAACCCGAACCCTAGAATCTGGGTTTAATCTAAAGAGACGATTAATGGTGTTTCATACCTGGATTCTTGGTCTTTTCTTGTTGTTTGGATGCCCACAAACACCGATCTTCAATCTCTTTGATCAACCAAGCCTTGAATCACCACTTTCTCTCCACTTTCTCTCTCTACACTCTCTCTCTAAAAGTTGGGTGTTGAGTTGCAAATGGGAGTGGCTCTGCTTGATTCGTTTATATATATCGGGTGTTCCCGGGACTTCCAAATCGCCATACACGTAATCCGTATGATTAACTCAGTCCTTAATCCACTTCCCGCTTATTTTCATTAAATAACCCCAACTAGCCATTATTATTAATTGGTTCGCTTTACTTTATTCCGGGCATTACACTCAGGTGACTACCCTATAAAATAGGGCCAATGATTAGCAACTTGAGATATCTCAGGAAACGACTAGCTAAGAGACCTTTAAGGAGAGCTCATCCAGGAACACAAGAACCTGTAGATGTGATTGACCTAACTTCTACTTCCTACAGCCGGCCATACTTAGAAGGCCAGCTAGAAACATTGATCTAGACAACAAAATTAATGTAGAGTCAAAAGGCAAATCTTCCTTTTAACTAGTGACTATGACATGCCATAGCTCACATCCTAATATATTACAAAAAGGATAAAAGTACATAAAGTAGAAAGTTACAGAGTTAATACCTCAATGTACAGTTACAAAAAGCATAGACCATTCACCAACTTGTATAAGTTGGTGAGTCTAGAGTTGCAGCGGAAAGTTGGTCAGGTTTATGAAAAGTACTTCAGAGAAAGCATGTTCTTCAAAGTCTATGGAAGAAATCTGTCTTCACTTTATTGGCTTCGAAAGACTTTGTCTTTGAAGCTTCGGAAAACTTCACTTTTGGCTTCGAAAGATATTGGTCTTGGCTTGGGAAGATTTTACACTTAGAATATTTCTGATGCAGGGTGTAAAACTTCTGAAGCAACTTCTACTTAGTACCAAGTGCATGCATGCAAGAAGCACTTGGTTTGTCTTAGGTGCATCAGCATTCATATAAGCCTTACAGATCACTTTCTCCATATTCTACTCTATCAAATTGCATGACGTAAATCCCGAGTTCTTCCATTAATTTTTGAAATATAAAGACAATTGGAACACTAATTATTATGCATGTAAGATCTTAGTTTAGAATTTAATTCTTGAACGTAAAATCCAAATGGGATATCAATTTTATGCAACAAATGCTATAAAACACACAGATCTATATACAAAATACAAAAAAGATAAAAGGTTTATGTGTATATACTTCGAAAACCATAAAGTTCATCTTTTTCTCCATCATCGTCCCTCTAGCCTTTCTCCTTCCCCATCTTCCATTCTTCGTCGCTGCCGTTTGGTCTTCTGATCGGTTCTTTCATCCTGCTTTGAGTTTTTTGATTTACTCCTCCAACCTAACTTTTGTAAGTGAACAAATTTGATGTGTTTGTATATTAGTTAAAATCAATTTTTTTATTTGATGCTTTAGTTGTTCGTTTCTTCTATAATTAGGGTTTTTATTTGGTTCTGTGATTTGATTCATGATGCTATGAAATTCATTAATGTTTCATGGATAATTTTTGTGGGGTTTGACAAAACAGTAGCCGATGTATGTGTATTACAACTTGGGAAGTCAATGTTTATAGAGTTTATATATATAACATGAAATTATATTATTCTTTAAAGTCGATTCAATAATAACTCTTTATTGGACAAGATTTATAGTTTTACCCTATAGATTTGCATTATGGCTCTTTAATTTGTATATATTAACTTTTTTTGTTTGGTTGGTAGTTTTTAAATTCCGGATTTGAATTGGGTATCATTTATCTAATACAAAGGCTCTTTCTCTTTGCACAATTAAGTACCTGGTAAAGCTTTATTTGAATTCTACATAGATGATGTTGTTGCAGACCTCCAGCATACAATTTGTATTTAAGGTGATGGTGATGTGTATGCTTTTGGTGGGAATTAATTCGGCCAGTTGCATACAGGGGCTGATCAAGCTGAGGTAAGTAATCACCAGCGTCTTTTCTTGAACTTTTCTAGTATGCATCACTTCATTTGTTTAGAAAATGTGAAAAAGGTTCAATTTTTCATGATAGTATGCTATAGCTTTCCAAATTCAAGTTAATATGATAATTTTACAAATTTAACTCTTGAGTTGCACATAAAATTTCATGATAGGTGCTGTTAAATGGTGTTAAATGAAACTGATCGATCATTAAAAAACTTAAAGAACTTCATGTGAAGCTACAAACACTTGAGAGGGAGAAGGTAATTCTGCTCTGTTTACCATTAAATTTATCATAAATTTAATAGAGGAGTTTGTTTTTAAACTTATTACTAATTAATTGTTATTCTTCTCTTAATTATATAGAGTGATCGACCAAAGAAAGTACTAGCCACATGAACACATTGAATTCATTGTGTTTAGAGCTTGGACTGGACCTTAAATAAGCAATTTATGAAATTAATCCGAGTTTACTATAATTAAAAGGAACAAGGAGGATAAGTGATGATGTAATTGGGAGGATTACTGTCGTTATAGAGAGATTACACGAGGTCAAAATAGAGAGAAAGAAAAGAGTAAGTACATGGTTAGTCTTATATTCTAATGGGTAAAAATAGAACAAGTTAAATGGATTGAATGATGCAAAGTGACCCAAAGTTTATTTTAATACATGGTTAAGTAGTTTAATGAAAAAATCAATATGGTTACAATTACAGCCTTTAGAATTGCTTTATTAGAAAATTAGATTAGTATATTCAATTTTATTTTATTTAATTAAACTTAATACGTTAAAATATATAAAAGTCCACACAATCCGTTTCATTTTGTCACCAACTGTTATGGTCTTTAACTTGATTAATTTGTTAAACTTTTGTTAGCTCCAAAATTTTGCTAGATCTCTATTAGAGCTCTAGAATTTAAAGGATACACCTATTAAGAGCATCAAATATTTCAGAATGTTACATGTAACATCGCCGCTCAAGAGCAAAAGATCATTAGAGCCCAACTTGCTTTATGTCAAGTTCACTAATTATGTAAGTTAGGTTGTAAATCATATGTAATATTTTGTAGGATTACTATATATGTTACATTTAACATATATTTTGTTAAGTTACTTAGGAGCTTGGATTGGGGACTATGAGCATCCAGGATTATGTTTCATAGGGTCACATTGGTATATTAATGTTGGCCATTTACTAAATGTGTTTGGGATGGTTGAAAGATGAGATGATAAACATTTAGATTTGTTTGAGTTTGGAAGATGAGTTTGGTTGGAACCATAACATGAAATAATTATGCATTCAAAGTATTATTTGTGACCAAAATTATTACCTTCACTTTATATATAATTGAGATGTTTCATGTTTGATTAAATTGCCAGGTTAAAACATGATATACTACAAGAGGATGATTCAGTCTTTATGTAGAAGTGGTCTAACTCTCTTCTCTTCAATTCTTAGGGTTTGGGTTTTACACCACTATCGTCTTAATCTTTTGCTTTTGTTTACCAAGTTTTCTTACTTTTTAATGACTAATTTTTATAGCTTTTGAATATAGTAAGTTATTGTTGATACATGTATGTCACTAGATCATGATATGAATGTAATAGATCTTGTTTATCTGATTCGGATGTAATGTTTGGAATGATTAATGAAATGATATTGATTGTTTGTGATTTATAATATTTAATATTTCATTAATGAGTCGATGTTGAATTGGTTAATTAGGTTTGTGGTTGTTTGAATTGTTACACATAATGTTATATTAAGTAATACATTCAAACTTAACAAAATGAAGTTCTCATGCGAATGGCACATGTGAATGGACCATACGCATGAATAACTTCATACGAATGACTCAGTCGCATGACTGAACCAGGAGACTGGATCAGTCGTATGATTGTAACATAAGATTGGCTCAGTCGTACGACTGAACTCTCAGTCGTGCGGATGAATAAACCGCATGGTTCAATCGCACGACTGAACCATACTTATGGTTCAGTCGCACGAATGAACAATACTAACCTATAAATACAACCCAATTCGTGGAAAAACGTAAGCATTCATTCTATTTCGACTCCAGACGTACCCTAGCTGTCCAGAAGCCTCCTAGTTCGTTCTCCAAGTTCATAGAACGCTGTAGATCGATTCCCAATCGATTCTTAACGTTTGATTCAATACTTTATTGATTCTACGTGTGTTCTCACTGATTGGATCGCCAATCAAATAGGATTCCGCACTATTTGGTTTGGTTTACACGCTAATCATTAGGTATTTTGTTCAAATACCAGGTCCTAACAAGTGGTATCAGAGCTTTGGCTCTTGATTACGTGTGATTCAATCAAGATTGATAAAAAGTTTGTGTTTTTACACTAAAAACGCAATCTTTTGTGTCAAAAGTGATCTTGGACGTCCCCTGCTCATCAAGTTTCGGTTTCTACGGCCTTAGGCGATTAGAGTTGGCGAAATTTCGAATTTTTACGGCTAAAACACGTTTAACCTAGAAATTTTCGCAAAACAGCAGCTTCAGTCGCACGAGTGAGCCATTCGCACGACTGGACTTCATTCGCATTGTCCAGACGCACGATTGGACCTAGTCGCATCTCCATTCGTACGACTGAACCATCCGTTCGCAGTGTTCATACACATCAGCTTCATTCACACGACTGAACCAATCGCTTAGTTCAGCCGCACGATTGAACCAGTCGCATAGTTCATTCGCACGGATAGCCCATTCGCATCACCCAGTCGCACCAGTTTGACAGATTGTTTAGTACACTTAAAGTTATTCGACATGGAAGATCAGATGTTAGCGTTTACTGCCGGGAAGGACTCAAGGATCCAGAACCTACTGTTACTTGAGAGTGAGGTGGGGAATCATAATAAACCACCAAAGCTCTTAACGTTAGATGAGTTTCCCCACTGGAAACAACGTTTTGAGATCTACCTCAATGCAGTGGATCCAAATTTGTGGGAAGCTATCGAGATTGGGTACAGTATGCCGGTTGGAGCCGATGGGGTAAAGCTTACTTTAGGAGGGATGACTGACGCTCAGAAAGTTAAGTATAATGCAGAGAAGAGAGTCTATGCACTGATCACACAGTCTATTCCTAAAGATATTTCCACCAGTACTCGGAGAATAAGCAGGCCAAGAAACTATGGGATGAGCTGGAAAAGAGATATGACGGGAATGCATCGCTAAAGGCAATCAAGGCTAAGGAGTTAAAGAAGGAATTTGACAACTTCTCATCGATGGGAAACGAGAGTTTAGACGACGTCATTGATAGATTCTACCATCTGATGAGTGAACTGCATACACATGGGGTTGCTACTACCATGGAAGAAAAAGTGACTAACTTTGCAGACGGATTGCCAGAAAAGTGGGCTTCTTTTGTGTCAAATCTGAGACAGAATGAGATGCTGGCAAAGCTGGATATCAATGACTTCATTCTAAGCTGCGAGAAGAAGCACTTAGGATGAAGTACAGAGCTCAGAATTCTTCGTACAGTCAGAATCCAGCTTTGTACAATGCCACACCTCAAGCTAAGACATCTGGAGCACCTCTTCAGACTGCATTTGTGTCTAGCTCATCGGGTCCTTCACAAGCTTCTCCTTCAGGATCAGAAACGTCAGGGTCTTCTTGTACCCATTATATTGGATCTGAAGCAAATGCTACTAGACTGAAGACCGAGAACCTCGGTAATGTGACTGTGGAAGTAGCTCGAGAGCACATGGATCTCTTGGCAGCAGTGGTTCATTCCTATGATGGACTTGTTGCTGGGAAGATTGGAAACTACCATCTGGCAGATGAGGACTACGAGCAGGTGGATGAAATGGAGCTGGAGAGGATGGACATTATGTGGGCCTTAGCAAGTGCTGTCCGGAGGGCGAAGAAGTTTGTGAAAAAGACCGGACAGAACTTAGTTGCTACTAAGGATACCACATTTGGCTTTGACAAGAGTAAAGTGACCTGCTTTAACTGTGGAGAAAAGGGGCACTTCAAGAGAGAATGTGTGAAGCCAAACAAGACGGGGAACGGGAACCCATTCTCGTCCTTCACTCGTCAAGACAAACAAGCTAGCAGTTCTACTTCATCAAGCAAGGATCCAAAAGCCTTGACAGCTAATGATGATGAAGGACAGGACTGGAGCTTTCGGTTTGTCTCTCCAGGGGAATCTAATATTGCAAGTGTAGAAGACTTAGATGACGATTCCGCGAGTGAAGGAGATATTGCAGTTGAGATAGCGATGTCAAATAGTGAAGAAATAACTGCAACTGAGGTCAGCTACAAGCTTGAAGAAGGGACTTCCACAGCAAAGATAGAATCACCAGAACCAGAGACATCTGATGCTGCGATGATGGCTAATTCTTCTGAACCTCCTCAAGTAAGTACCACTGACCAACTGTCTAAAAATCATGCTTGTTCTGACTGTAATACATTTAGAGATAGCATAGATGAGAAATTTGCTAGGTTATTAGATCATAATGATAACTTAGTAAAAGATTTGCAACTGTGCACTGAGGCTAATAGAGTGTTAAAACAAAATGAGCATAGTTACAAAGAAAAGATAGACCTTTTGACTAAACAGCTTAGAGAAACTGAAGTAGTTGCTTTTAACCAAGCTAATGACATGAGGTATTATCTTAACTCCCTAGAAGACACTAAGAAGCAAAAGGCAGTTTTAGAAGTAGAAGTAAACTCTTTAAAGCAAAAACTGCACAGTTGGACAAGTTCATCACACATTGTCCAACACTTAGTGAGAGAAAGAAACAACGGGGAGGGTTTGGGTTATAAGTGGTTCCACCACCACCTGAGACCTTGATGAACACTAAGAGTAGACCAATAAATAATAACCCCATCAAGGATCATGTGGTGTCTACTCCTCTTGTTAGTGATCCAGATTCCTCATGTTCATCAATTGAATCTGGAACAAAACAAAAGGAGGCCACTTCAAAGGCAAAGGGTAAAATGCCTTGTGTTAATCTGGAAAAAGAATTTGAAAAGGTTAACTTAAAGTCAGGGTCAAACAAAGTCAAATCAGAACCTAAAAAGACTGTTAATGTAAATCTTTCACAAGTTTCATGTCAAAAACCAGTTAACCAAAAAGAAGAAGATGTTAAAAATATTAAAACAATTAATTTTGTTAAACAGGAGAAAACATCAAAAGAAACAGGGTCAAAACCCAAATTGAGTGATGTTACTAGGGTGAAACACACATCTCCACAAAGAAAGTTTAATCGTAAAGTTGATAGCAGATCATGCTACAACTGTGGAGAGTGTGGACACATTGCTTCCTTTTGTCCTTACTATCAGACACCTAGGAAGAAGATTGAACTTCAGGATTCAAAGCCTAGGTCCTCTAAGAGGAGTTCCTTAACTCCACCTAGAAGAACTAGTGAACCTAAAGTTCAACCCGTTAGCCAGTCGATTGTTTATCACAAACAGGGATTGCACAAATCTGGCTTATGGAAAGAAAAGTCATCCTGCGTGTCTGATAATGATGACAAGAAGGAACCTGAGCTACCCTCACCAGCTAAGGGTCAGTGGGTTGAATTCATGATGTGTGATGCCTCTGGGAAACCCAAGCCAGTAAAGGCTTGGGTTCCTAACCTAAACTAATGATTTACATTGTATGTGCAGGGTGTTCGATACAGTGCTGAAACCAACATGTGGATTGTAGACAGCGGAGCATCCAGGCACATGACAGGAAACAGGGCTCTTTTATCAAACGTCAAACAAATAAAAGGAGGGCATGTTTCGTTTGCTGGAAACAAGGGAGGCTATATCACAGCTTAGGGAGAAGTTGGGAATCAGAAAGTTAAGTTTGATAAGGTGAACTACGTTCAACAACTTCAAAACAACTTACTTTCTGTTTCCCAAATCTGTGATAAAGGATTTAAAGTCCTATTCGACAACAAGAAGTGTTACGTCCTAAAGAAAGACTACGTGATTCCAGAGGACCAAGTTCTTATGACAGCTTCAAGATATAAAGATCTTTATGTTTTGGATCTGTCAACAGCTTCTACAACGGATCATGAAGTTCAGTGCTTTCTATCCAAAGCCACTAAGAAGGACTCCATCTCCTGGCATAGGATAATGGGACACATTAATCAAAGGAAGATGAATCACTTGATCCAGAAGGATCTTGTGAGAGGAGTTAACGTCAAGAATTTCCAGCTTCCTGATTTTTGTGTAGCTTGCAAGAAAGGCAAACAGACGAAGAAGTCTCATAAGGAAAAGAAAGTTCATTCAATAGAACTTCCTCTTGAACTTCTTCACATGGATCTGTTTGGTCCAGTCAGTACAAAGAGCATTGCAGGAGACTTGTACTGTTTTGTGGTTACTGATGACTACTCAAGGTTCTCTTGGGTAATGTTTCTGAAGTCCAAATCATTTGAGTCATTCAAGGAGTTAGTAACCACACTGGAATCTCTCTACAAGCTGAAGGTTAGACAAGTACGCTCAGACAACGGGACTGAATTCAAGAATCAGTGGATGGAGGCCTACTGCAAGGAAAAGGGAATTGTGCATCAATTCACTTCTGCCACACGCCTCAGATGAATGGTGTTGCTGAGAGAAAGAACAGAAGCTTGATAGAGACTGCACGGACAATGCTGGCAGACTCGAAACTGCCTATCCAATTCTGGAATGAGGCAGTGGCTAATGCATGTTATACACTGAATCGAGTTCTGATAGTCAAGCGCCACGGAAAGACATGTTACGAGCTACTACAATGACGTAAACCGAATCTGGATTATCTCGAACCATTTGGCGCGTCGTGCACACTTCTGAAGAAGACTCAAGAAGGTAAATTCAGCGAGAAGGCTGATGAAGGGATTTTCTTAGGATACAACATACCGAACAAGCGAGTTTACAACAACTCAACGGGTTTAGTAGAAGTGTGGTATAATGTTGATGTTCAGAGATATACCACACCACCTACTGGAAAAGGACCCGCCTACTTTTTCGACTATGATGGATTCTTCAAGTCCTTCAACATCCCTATCTCTCCTTCGGATGACGAGTTAGCTACTCGAATGATGTACGATATCTTGAACACACCATCTCTTGATTCAACATCATCGAGCTCACAAGGAGAATCATCTACTCAGTCAGGGGGAGTAGTCGACGACAGTGACTCCTCCTCAGAAGATGAAGCTGAAGAAGATGACCAGAACAGTCAGGAGGAACAGGTTCCAGTTCCTGCAAGTCCACAAGCATCTAACAGTGATGCACCTTCGACTTCGGAACCTCAAACTCCTTCTACCTCAGATGCAGAACCACATGTTCACAATCTTGGCTCTGAGGTAGTTGTTCCTACTACTCCAGGATCACGACTAAACGTCTATCATCCCTTGGGGATGTCAGATCAGGAGTACAAACCCGAAATTAGCTTTACTCAGCTGATTATGCCTCTGTTATGGAAAAGGGATACATTCATGATGGTGCTTATCGGTGTTTTGTCTCGCAGGTTGAGCCAAAATACGTCAGTGATGCACTAAACGATGAGGCGTGGGTGAGTGCCGTGCAAGAAGAACTTCTTCAGTTCAAGAAGTTAGGTGTATGGACTCTGGTAGATAGACCTAAAGGTGCTAAGGTCATTGGCACCAAATGGGTCTTGAAATGCAAGAAGGATGACCAAGGGGTCATTATCAGGAACAAGGCTCGACTGGTGGTTCAGGGATTTCGCCAAGTCGAGGGGATTGACTACAATGAAGTGTTTGCACCCGTGGCAAGGATGGAAGCCATTCGTATCTTCCTTGCCTATGCATCGTACATGAAGATTAAAGTCTATCAATTAGATGTGAAGAGTGCATTCCTTCATGGGGAAATAAGAGAGACAGTCTATGTCAGTCAACCCGAGGGATTTGAAGATCCTTATCATCGGGATAGAGTTTACAAACTCGACAAGGCTTTATACGGGCTTCATCAAGCTCCAAGGGCCTGGTATGAGAAACTCTCGACTCATCTTGTGAAGCACGGCTTTCGTAGGGGAGTCATTGACTGCACACTGTTCATCAAAGAAAAAGATGGAGACCTACTGCTCGTACAGATCTATGTCGATGACATAATCTTCGGTTCAAAGAACGAAGAATTATGCAAAGAGTTTGAAGCAGTTATGAAGAAAGAGTTTGAGATGAGTGCTATGGGGGAGATGAAATTCTTTCTCGGGTTACAGGTGGATCAGACACCAAATGGGATCTTTCTACAAGTATGTGGGAGACATTCTCCGTCGGTTTGACATGGAGAATGCTTCTGCTGCTAGGACTCCACTTGCTACTAATCATGATATAGCTCCTGATGAAAATGGAGATCTAGTGGATGCCACAATGTACCGAGGAATGATTGGATCCCTCATGTACCTCACTGCCTCAAGACCTGATATCATGTATGCTACATGTTTATGTTCTCGATATCAGGCTAAGCCGAAGGTTAACCATCTGATCGAGGTCAAGAGGATATTTCGTTATCTGAAGGGTACACCCACACTTGGGTTGTGGTATCCTCATGATGATGACTTTGAGCTTACGGCGTATAGTGACTCGGATTACGGGGGCTGCAAGATGAACTACAAGTCTACATCAGCAGGTTGTCAATTCTTTGGGAGGAGATTAATTACCTGGCAGTGTAAGAAGCAGACCTCGGTTGCATTGTCAACCTGTGAAGCTGAATACGTTGCTGCTGCAAGTTGCTGTTCACAAATCATCTGGATTCAACAGCAAATGCGGGATTACGGTTTAAAGTTTTCTTCTACTCCTATCTTTGTTGATAACTCTGCTGCAATTGCCGTAACTAAAAATCCGGTACAACATCCAAAGACCAAACACATCGGTATTAAATACCATTTTATAAGAGATTGTTTTGAAAAGAACTTAATCGATGTGGTAAAAATTAATAATGATTTTCAACGCGCTGACCTCTATACAAAAGCCTTTGATAAACCACGTTTTCTATATCTGTTAGAGGTCAACGGTGTGAAAAAGAAAAGTGATGTTATTCCTGATGATGATCATGTGTAGTCCGATGCAGTTTAGTTAAATTTTTCTTTTTTATTTTATTTTCCTTATGTATTTTATTCTGTTTAAATTAAACTCATGTTATTTAGTTGTTTATTAAAATCCTAAAATAATTAAACCAGTTATGATTTTAGAATTTTAGGGGGAGAATAAGTCAGCCAGTAACATTAAAAAAACGAGGGAGAAGGAGTGGATAGCTGATATAAGGTAGATCGTATCTGTGATACCGATTCAAACCCTTTGGAAAATGATAGTACACAGGAACAAATCAAGAGGGACTTTAAAATTTAATTTAGAAAAGATGCAAAATTCAAAGTATAAGTCTGTGTAGTCTAAGCAATATAAAAGGGAAGATGATAGTAAAACTGGTAACTACTAAGGTAACACAAAGAAAGTAGACCTTGAGGTTGCTAGATCACAAATGATATGTCGGTAGATTCAACACAATAGATGATTAGACCTGACTGGTGATCTCAAGATCAAACTAAGTTGTTCAACTGACTGTGGGCTCCCATCTTATCACTGGTTAACACAATCAACAATATTCTAATAAGGGGCACTGAGCATGTAAACGCCACAAATGTGTGCGGATGACCATAAATAGAGCAAAGCACGAAAAAAAATGAAAGATAAATGCTATCAAGCTAATGACTTATGTTGTTGGTGCATTTTGTGCAAAATAAAATTAAGCTGCTCTAACAAGAAGATAGGTTGTGTGCCTCTCTGCTGTGCGATGGCACTGACCTGAGGATAAGCATAACCTAGATATTCTAGAATTCATTGTTGTTTGCCGCCTCTCTGCTGTGCGATGGCACTGACCTGAGGATTGGCTTCTCTTTGAAAGCTCTAAGAATAGTCTCTTCTTGTAAAGATACCTGTAGACCGCTCAAAAGCTCCCGAGGAATGTTGATTACCATATAAGTGTGGGATCCACAAATGTTAGTTGAAATAATTAAACCTAAAACTGTCACCAATTTGTGTCAAAAGTCTGTGTATGGATTTAAGAGGACAAATATACTGACAATCACTGTGGCTGCAATTCTTGAAAGTTCAAATCAATGTGGGAATCTAATAGTACCAGTATGATTTCCTAAATTTGCTAACGACTCTGGATGAAAACCAAGAATTGAGCATCAAAAGGTTTTGATAACAAGTCCCAAATGATTTGACTTGCCTGTATGATTCCAAAATTGAATTGGTCCAGGTGTGGTCAATCTAAGTTGAAGCTGCCCATTCTGGAACCAAATCCAGTAGATGTCTATCTTAGGATTTATCTCTCACAAAAAGTCAAAATCAAGTTTAATTTTTGTACTTTAGTTTAATTTTCTAATTTATTTAGTCATTTTAGTTTGTTTGTTCGTCGGACTACATCATGAAAATCAGTATGGGATTAACTCACCTAAAAGGGTCATGTATGAGATGACCACATGTGTTTTTCAAAGTTTAAAAAGAGTCACGTCTGAGGTGACAAAGTGCTTAAAAGGATCACGTCTGAGGTGATCACAAGTTTTCAAGTTAAAATGATCATGTCTGAGATGATCAAATGCTCATAGTATTACTTTCAACAATTAAAAGGGGTTTAAATGTTAAATGTTCAAAATGGCAGAAAAATTAATAAGTATGACCCATTCGCACGAATGGACTAATCATATGAATGGGAGCCATTCGTACGAATGGACCATGAGTATGGACCATCCAACCGAATGGCCCATACGAGTGGCCCAGTCGGATGCTTAAGGGCGAACGAGTGAGTCAGTCACACGACTGAGATCCAGTCGGACGACTGAAGAAGAGCGACTAAACCAATCGCACGACTGAGTCCTACTCGCACGACTGAAAGGTGCGTATGAGCTCAGTCGCACGATTGAATCTAGGGTTAGTATAAATAGAGGGAGAGTCGGTCGCAGAGACTCACCACCCTCAAATTAACCCTAAATCGCACGACTTAACGTCACTCTGCCCAAATTTCATTTGATCTCTAAAAACCCCCGTTTCTTGATTACTGACCATATACATCGACTCTACAGGTAATTTGCGGTGAAGAAGCACTTCCATAACTTTCAATTTGACACAAAATCAGTACATTCGGACTCGCAAAAGAACAAAGACTTAAGTGACTAAATAACCTAACTAAATGACTCAAACAAAATAAATTAAAGATGTTAGGTGTTATAAGAATGTATTGCGAGTCAAATGAACCAAATAAAGAAGTCTAAAACTCAAAATTGGTGAAAAAGTGAATTTGAATTAACAGTCAGTACATCATGCGAATGGACAGGTTGATGAACTTCAGTCGCACGACTGAAGGGTGCGAACTGCTTAACCACACGACTGAACCATGCGTATGAGTTCAGTCGCACGACTGGTGTAACCGCATGAGATTACATACGGATGAACTCAGTCGCACACTCAGTCGTACGTATGGGGTCATTCGCACGACTGAACCCCAGTCGCACTGTTCAGTCGCACGACTGATCTTAGTCGCACAACCTCAATCGCATGACAGAAAGATTTTTCTTCAAGTCCAAGTGTTTCATGACTTTCTTAGCCAATGGCACTAACGTTTACTATGTTTGTGTAACAGATGGCGAGTCGATGGACTATGAGCACGAAGCACAATATATGTGCTCATCTGGATTTGACATCCAGAAACGCTGCTGATTTCTCGGGCATTATCACATTTCTACTGAGGTTGAGGATTGCACACGCCATATCTACTCCTTGTACTCCTTATCGGTCCATTCAGCAGGCCTTCTGGGAAGGTGCTACAGTTGATAGATCCTCTGAGCCTCACTGCATCAGAAGTACCATCTTTGGAGAGGCTATAGCTGTTATAGAGGAGGACCTAAGGATAGTGTTACTGTTGGGGGACGACGCTGATTGTCCGACTAGATTACACCCCCTCACTGTCAGAGGATGCTTTCTTAGAGCCAAGTACTCTGGGGACATCAAAGCTGGGGTACTCAACAAGAGTAACCTCTGTCCCCAGTTTAAGTATCTTGCGCACGTGCTGCTTAAGTGTATTGCTTCCAGGAAGGGAGGTTTTGATGAGCTATTTGACCAGATACAGAACGCATATGTTGCGTTGGTGCTGAACCACCCGTTCAGCTTCTCCAAGATGATCTTCACCTACCTAGTGGAGAACATCGAGGGGAAAGGGAAGGAGGGCTTCTGTATGTACCCGAGGTTTATGCAGATGATCATAGATCAGAAGCTCCCCTCCCTGCCGAAGGAGAAGGATGATGCGATAGTCCTCGAGGTGATGGATGATACTATCTTGGGGAGGATGAAGGTATACAGGGGGAAGCAGGTGAAACCCCCTGTCAGGAGATTGTTTGGGCATCAGGCCCGGGAGGATTACATGGTGCCAGCCAAGAGGAAGTGGCGCCATGACGATAGCGATTCTGATGTGGAGCAGATTGCTCTACCCACTCATGACTCGGATGATGATGACAGTGGGGATGCTGGAGATGATATGCCTATTCCACCGAGGGGCACAGCTTCAGATGTTATACCTCCAGTATCTGCCCCAACTGGTGACATAGCTGAGTCTGCTGGTTTCCATCAGGACTTTATTCCTGGTGAGGAGGAAGACGAGTCGGATGAGGAGCCCTTGACGAGGACTGTGGGAAGCAAGGTTGTTCCCACAGAGTATGGACTCCGGGCGGTAGGTGAACGCTCAGGGATTCGGGAGAGACTACTGCAGATCCTAGCTATGCCCCTGATTCAACTAGCCGTGTTCTAGGGGGATCATCCACCTCAACTGGATCGAGGAGGAAAAGGATGGCTCAGCCCCACGGCCAGAAGAAGAAGAAGAGAAGACTGACCTTCGTTACCACCACAGCCACTACATCTACCACCACCACTACCACTTCTACAGCCACACCATCCACCACCACAGCCACCACAGCTACCACTACCACCACCACACCTCCCACCACAGTACATATGCCAACCACCACCATATCTTTCACTCCTACATCACCTCCACTATCTCACAGACCCAACCCCATCTTCACTACAGCCACCACCACCACCACTAGCCACCAAGCAGGACCCTCTTCACATCCCTCACATACATATGGATCACCTCTACCTCCAATTGGGGTAGAGGAACAGCTTTCCGCGCTAAACCGGATGGTGATGCACTTGTTAGCTGCTGATGAGGAGAAGACGGCTCAAATCCGCCAGCTGGCTGATCTTACTGCTGCACAGTCTCAGCAGATCTCGGAGCAGGCTCGGTTGATTGAGGAGCAAGCCCAACAAATGGCTGCTCAGAGCCACGAGATCGCCCAACTCCAAGAGCATAGTGTCACATCTGCTAAACGGATTGAGGAGTTGGAGGAGGCTAAGAAGACAATCATGCTAAAGCTAAAGGGATCTAAAGAGGAGCCCCTGAAGATTAAAGAGGGAGACGGAGATGATGGTGATGACGATGATGAGGATGATGATGAGGATGATGAAGATGAGACTGAGGATGATGAAGGGATTGAGGACGAGAGGACAGAGGAGAGGAATGAAGAGGATGATGAAGAAGGAGGGGATGCAGCTGCATCTGCTTCTGCCCAAGGTCAGGAAAGGAGATCCAAGAATAAACAAGACCAACAAGCTTCCTCCTCTGCTCCACCAAGTGATGACCCAGTGATTCAAGACAAAAGTAAAGATTAGATGTCTATGTATTTAATTACTTTTGTATTTGAATCATGTATTTAAACTGATTTATTTTATGTTTATATTAAGTTTAATGCATTTCCGTTTTGATTATTAACTAATGATTGATGTGTTGCATGTTTAAATCAAACAGATCCAAACTACCAAAGGGATGAATTCGATGTTGCTCCCCTTCAGCAGGTCAAGACTCATCTAACTATGATTCTTGATCTGCAAGGGATCGTAAGGAGGTCGGTGTAGTATACCCCGGAAGAAGGGGAAAATTCACCATCTATCAAACGAGCAACTCAGAGTCTTCAAGCTAAATCCCGATGAGATTGTAAAGGATGCTCCAACATGTGACTCTACAAGTGACGAAGAGCTCAACGACGTTGATGAAATAGAGATAGAAGATGTCACTGCAGAGTACTACCCTCAGTATGCTGACAATGAAGGAAATGTGGTCCCCAATGTGGGTGAATCCCTTGTTAGCGATACTTTTGAGGTGTTAGACAAGATGGAGCAGGAGTCAGAGAAGACAGAGGGCACGGCCCAAGCCTCAAACGATGATGTTGACATCCGAAAGGCTGAGTGGGATGCATGTTTTGAAGAAGTTAGAGCCCAACGCGCTGCACCTAAACAGGACGCCTACACCAAACTCTACAGAGTCAAGAAACATCATAAGGTGTCGGGCAGGATTATAGCGTGGACATATTTTGAGGACCTTAACGTCTATGCAGTTAAGAGGGAGAAGGGCATAGAGTACTTTAGATTCCCACATGATCTAAAGACTCTACCAGGTTTTGAGCTCAACCAGCTGGCCAAACTGAAGCTGTTGTATGCTGACCCGAGAAAGATGTCAGGCTGGTTTGAGGCTGCCCTAAGGAAGGAGTACCACACCAGGTGGGTTAACTTCAGACCCCAACAGCCTACAAGGTATATCAGAAGGTCTGAAGTTGATGCCATTACTGGAAAGCCAAAGATAGTGCTGAAGTGGAGTCCTCCGCGCACAATGTCAAGAATCACCCCGCTCAGGGAAATGCCACAGGACTTCACTCCACACTTTAAGTAGTGGGTACTATGATGGAGACAGGAGAAGCGGTCATAGTCCTAAACAAAGAGGGTAAAATGGATACTATCAGGGTATTTGACCCAATGTGGCTTACCAACTTGTCAGCTAATGATGTCTACACTTTATACAAGTGGCCATTGTTCTATGATACGCAGGATATAGTACAAGCCCTCCAGTTCCAGAACGTCATAAGACTCTGTTTTGCATTTGAGATTCATGCAGGAGTCACAAAAGAGGATAAGTACAAGAAATATGAGGAGGTAATGAAGAAAACAAGACATTAGAGAGATCTAGGTCCAAGGGAGAGTTTGTTGATACATGTATGTCCCTAGATCATGATATGAATGTAATAGATCTTGTTTATCTGATTCAGATGTAATGTTTGGAATGATAATGAAATGATATGGATTGTTTGTGATTTATAATGTTTAATATTTCATTAATGAGTCGATGTTGAATTGGTTAATTAGGTTTGTGGTTGTTTAAATTGTTACACATAATGTTATATTAAGTAATACATTCAAACTTAACAAAATGAAGTTCTCATGCGAATGGCACATGCGAATGGACCATACGCATGAATAACTTCATATGAATGACTCAGTCGCACGACTGAACCAGGAGACTGGACCAGTCGTATGATTGTAACATAAGATTGGCTCAGTCGTACGACTGAACTCTCAGTCGTGCGGATGAATCAACCGCATGGTTCAATCGCACGACTGAACCATACTTATGGTTCAGTCGTACGAATGAACAATACTAACCTATAAATACAACCCAATTCGTGGAAAAACGTAAGCATTCATTCTATTTCGACTCCAGACGTACCCTAGCCGTCCAGAAGCCTCCTAGTTCGTTCTCCAAGTTCATAGAACGCTGTAGATCGATTCCCAATCGATTCTTAACGTTTGATTCAATACTTTATTGATTCTACGTGTGCTCTCACTGATTGGATCGCCAATCAAATAGGATTCCGCACTATTTGGTTTGGTTTACACGCTAATCATTCGGTATTTCGTTCAAATACCAGGTCCTAACAGTTATAACGAATATATATAACATGGTGACATTATTTTTTTACATTTACCCGGATGTGGGTTTGAATCCCATACCTTCATGTATTAAAGCAAAGGTAAGTCAAATTAACAGAAGTACTATACAATATATCATGAGAACTAATAAATTAACTTTAACGAGTACCATAATATAATTTGCCACCAACGCTGCATTGCGAGGGTTTCCCGTGTGTGTGTATGTATCACACACCACACATGCAATCTAAAGATTTCATGCATGCATATTTAATACGATATTCGAATAATATACTAATAATCCTATCAAATACTAGCCATACAATTCTAACCAATTAATTTAAAATCAAGATAATTAAAATGAAATAAGACAAAACTATATTATGCAAGCATGCATGCATGCATACATACATACACTCCCGACACACACATTCATATGCATACATACGTACAACACCGCATGCACACATGAAAACATGCATACAAGTTACTTGCACCGACTCAAGTCTTACAAATTTTATATAAAATCACACTAGAACATTTTATAAAAACTAACAAGAGTTTTATATAATCTTGACTAGTCTAATCACCCCCCCCCCCCAACCCACCTAATTCACACCGAGTCTTCAACACAATATCTTTCTTTTTTGATCCTCAACATAAATCACTTATCATCCAACCATATCTTGTAAAATCCAAGAAGTTGTAGCTCCCAATCCCTTCTCATTTCCCCTATTTCGGCCAACCCCGTCACCATACCCACACCCACCTTTATTTTCAAATCATAACCCTCTTTAATCTTTTTCCTTGATTACTATACTTGTGATAGCCTTCTTGCACTCAAGAACACTCAAGTTTCAGAATTTGGAAGCTCTTAGTATCAAAACAACATCAACCCTTTCAAGGCAAGGTCATCACACATACACCTATACATTGTTCAACTCACATCCTTCAATTCTCTCATTCTTGAACCTAAACTAACTTATCATTTTGGGCAGCTTATCCTCATTATTCTAACTCCCTAAAGAAGCCCTTGAACTCGTCACAACCATCCTTCACGTCAAGGTAACAAGACAAAACCTGAAAACACGTAAAATATAATGTATAAGGTGACTGCAGGACCGTTGAAGGGGGTCAATGCAATAGTTACACCATGAGAAGAGACTTAAAGCACTTAACAGATCAAATAGAGAAACTGGTTTAAGTTGATGATACTAAGAACACAAGTAAATATGAGACAGAACAAGAACAAGATAGTATTTGATTTTCAATAATGTTGTATATTGCTCTCAAGTTCTATTACAAGTGTTACAAAGCATAAAAAAATAAAGACAAGTACTTGAGACACTTTATACTACATCCTACAGCCGACTATACTTTGAAAGCCAGCTGGAAACACTAATCTAGACAACAAGATCAATGTATAGCTAAAAGGTAGATTGTCTTTTGACTTGTGACTATGACATGTCATAGCTCACATCTTAATATATTATAAAAAGGAAAAAAAGGTACAAAAGTAGAAAGTTACAGACCAATAACCTTAATCTATAGTTGACAAAAGTATGGATCTTTTCACAAACTTATCCAAGTTGGCGAGTCTTCAGAGGTGGCAGCGTAAAGTTGTTCAGCTTTTGTCAAAAAGTGATTAGAGAAATCATGTATTCTCTATATTTAGAAAAAATCAGTGTTTAGCTTCAGAAAAATTTGTCTCTGAAGCTTTGGAAGACTTCATATTTGGCTTTGGAAGATTTGGTCATTTTGCTTCAGAAGGTTTTACACTTAGCATATTTTCTTTGAGTTGTGTAAAACTTCCGAAGTAACTTTCCTTTGTACTTCATGCATGCATGCTGAGAGCTCTTTGGTTGCTTTCGTTGCATTGGCCTTTAAGTGTAAACCTTACAGTGACTCAACAAACCCCATGACATCCCCAATGTCTTATAAACACTTAAAACATCATATTAACAAGTTCCTAAAAGATACAAAAGTTTACACCTAGTGTCGTTGGTTATAACCACATTTTTAGTAAAACTAGTTTACCTGAAAAACTTTGTTTTACGTAAAGTTAAGAAAAATATATAAGATGATTTCCAAATCACAATATTAATATTTCTGAAAGTTTAATATGATTGACTTAAGTTATAAAAAAGTATCATGAATTATGAAACTGTAGTTTATTTTCTATCTAAGATTAAAAGCTTGGAAAATATATTTAACAAAAATATAAAAATAGTTGGGATTCAAAATTATTGATATATGAGATTATTTTTTGTTTATTAATATAAGGGACCGATTTAGGAAAAGAAAAATCTATTTAAAATGCTTGAAATGCCAAAACCAAGTCTTAATTCGCATTTAATGTGACTAACCAAAACAAATAGGAAAAATAGTAATATAAACTTTCAAAAACTATATAATTATAATAGCATAATAATGATAATAAATGGCTAAAATTTAAGTTTCATAATTTTTAGAGTTGATTTACATGTTAAACAAAAATACAAATGTAAAATATGCTAAAAATATAAAAAGTGTTAAAACGAGTTCTATTACCAAAAATTTAAAAAATCCAGAACCTAATAATGATGTAAAATATATTAAAGTATCTTATGACCACAATGAGACCCGAATCTTTGTGAACCCAAAAACGCATTAGAAACCAAATTGTGACGGTTAAAAGCGTAAAGCTGAAAAACAACTTAGAATCTGAAATATCTTAAAAAAGAATTTATTATATTTAACAAAGTTAAAAACAAAGTATTTATAGAATTTTCTTATGTATTATATAGAAATTATAACTATTAAAAGGTAGTTAATCACAAAAATAGAAAGTAAACTATAAAAAATCCAAAAATAGGAAACTTAAATAATGCAGGACCGATGAAGGGTATGCACTTACAACACAACAACACAATGAGGAGAGTTGCTTAGAAAACTTAACAGATCAAATAGGGAACTGGTTAACTTGTTAATGAAAGATGCTAAGAACACAAGTAAATATAAGACAAAACAAGATTGCAAACAACACAAGTATTTGGTTTTCAAGAATGCTCTATATCGCTTCTCAAGTTCTATTACAAGTTACAAAGCATCGATATAAAGTTACAAGTACTAGAGATACTTTATACTACATCCTACAGCCGGCCATACTTTAAAGGCCAGCTGGATACAATTGAATAGACAACTACAAAATCAAATGTAGAGTCAAAAGACTTATCTGCCTTTTTGACTTATGACTATGACATGTCATAGCTCACATCCTAATATATTACAAAAAGGATAAAAGTACATAAAGTAGAAAGCATGGACTCAAGACCTGAATATACAGTTACCAAAAGCATGGACCTGTCACCAACTCATGTAAGTTGGTGACTTTACAGAGTAGCAGCGGAAAGGTGGTCCAGCTTTATGGTAAAGTACATCAGATAAAGGCATATCTCTAAAAGTCTTCGGAAGAAATCTGTCTTCACTCTTTGGATTCGGAAGACTTTGTCTTTGAAGCTTCGGAAGACTTCACTTTTGGCTTCGGAAGATGTTGGTCTTGGCTTCAGAAGATTTTACACTTAGATATTTCTAGTGCATGGTGTAAAACTTCCGAAGCATTTCTACTTCTGTTCTTTAGTGCATGCATGCATAGAGACTTTGGATGTTTTGGCTGCATCAGACTTATAGAAATCCTTACAAACTCCCTCTAGGCTGATGCTACTAAAACATTTAGATGATCTTCAGATGTTTGTAGTCTTCAGGACGATGATGACCATACCCTTCTTCATCAGATGGTCAGGATTACTCAGACTCTCATAATATCTTCTCATCTCAAAGAGATCATGCAAAGGTAAGTTGATTATGTCTTGCCATGTATAGACATTCTCAACACCTTGATCTCTAATCACATGCCATCTTTCTGGATTAGTAATGAAGGTCCAGGATAAGATGGGTGTCTCAGCTGCAAGAGTAGCCACTTGAATTGGAGTTGATTGGGCTGCCTCTTCATGCACTTCCTCAGGTTGATCTGACTCAGCCTGAGGTGTAGAGGTCGATGATTCAGACTTCTTCTTTTTTGACTTTGGTTTGGAAGCCATCCTCTTCTTCCTCTTAGAAGACTTTAACTAATAAGACTGGTTTGCAGCACCTTATTGATCATCCTTGTCTTTCTCAGTTGGGTGTTCCTCCCTCACAGGTTTAGAAGGAGAGGGAGTTTGACCCTACTATGGATCAGAAGATGAAGCTTGCTGAGGCTCAGCAGGAGGTCCAGGTTGTGTTGTCTCAGGTTGTTCAACCTTAACCTCCACTTTAGGTGGGATTTGACTTGGATGAGAGTATAAGTCAATCCGCTCTCCACTCTTGATCTTCTGTTTGATTACCCTGATATGCTCATCCATCGTGGATAGAGACATAGGGCCAAGTCTCCTTCCGGAGAATCCATACAGCTTCAAGAAGCTCATCATCCTTTGTCTGTCAGCAGACTTCTTCATACTCTTTTGGATGATGGCTCTTGACTTTGCAGCATCTTCCCTCATCTTTTTCTTTGTTGCCTTTTGTTCTTTAAGCACTTGAAGTTCAAGTTGTTTGAGATACTAAAACTCAATGTACTCAAAGGACAAGAGAAGAAGTGCAGATGCCTAGTAGAGACCTGTGGTGCTCAGGTAGTTGATCATGTTTTGTCTATCTGTTTCCTTGTCTACCTGAGGTTCTTGTGTAGCAGCCACATTCTCTTGCACAGGGCTTTCCTGAACTGGGGAGAGAGTTGGAGCATGCTTGTATAACCTTTTCTATCTCTTCTCCTCTTTGAATTGGAGAAGTAACCTTGTATCCTCTGCTTCCTTCATCTCTCTTGACACTTCCATGTTAGCCAGTTCATTTAATTGCTCTAAGAGGATAGATAACATCTCATCTATGTCATAGTTCCTGGTCTGCAGGTAAGTAATCCTGACTGCCCTTAACTCATCTTCTTGAGTGTTTGGTCTGGGGGCAGTCCTGATTTCAGCTTGCATAAAACCTGAAGACCCAGAGGAACTTTCTCCCCTTAGCTTCCTCTTCCTCTCTCTCTCCTCCTCAATCTCCTTAGGAGTCAGAATCCTTTTTCCTTTGTCACCCACAGACCTTTGTGACTCAGGGTGGAGAGAGATTTGGCTTTCATTGCTTGGTGTAGCATCCAAGCTCTGGCCAGAGAGAGGTTGTGAGACACCTTCACCAGCAGGTGTTTCACAGAGGGAATGAATTTCTGAAGCAGTTGTTGGTGTGATAGGGCTCTCAGGCTCTATCACTGGGCCTTCAGCCAAGGTTTTCCCTTTGAAGCTAATCTCAGGGTCTGCCTCAGCATCCAGTTGACCAATGACATTACCTGATTGCCTTTGTCTCCTTCTAAGGCTGAACTCTTCAATAATTCTGTCTTGAATCCTGAGTGCTAACCTGTCAGCTTGTCGTGATTTGCTTGGGTTGACAAGTGGCATGTTGATCAGGTCAAGACCTTCATAGTACTTCAAGGTCTGAAAATTGAACACTTCTTGCTGCCCTTGAACTCTGTGAAGAATGAGGGCTCTTCTATTAGCATCATACCTCCACCCAATAATGTAGTTTGAAGTTCCTTGAGTTGGAAATGACACGGCCCTTGGAATGCCTTCCTCAAAGAGACTCCTAATGACAGAGTCTATAATGTCAACATTAATGTGAACTTGAGGAAGTTGTTGAGTATGCACAGTTGCAAGTGAGGATGGTGAATCCTCAATGTCCATACTCCCTGAAGAACTCCAGGTTCTGTGACTGTAATGACTTTCTCCCCCTTTTTGGTAGCATCACTCTCTTGCATAGGTGAGCTAGAGGTTAGGTCAATCACATTCACAGGTTCTTGTGTTCCTGGTTGAGCTCCTCTTAAAGGTCTCCCAGCTAGTTTTCCTTGAGATAAGATATCTCAAGTTGCTGATCATTGACCCTATTATGCAGGGTTGTCACCTGAGATTCAAGGTGACTAACCTTAGAGACTAAATAGGAGCATGTTTTTATAGTTTTTGCACCTTTAGTCTCAGATTCCCCTCATCTTCATCAAAAGAATCATTGGGGGATGAGATGATTGGACCAAAGTCATCTCTCTCACCACCAGCCTCAGGTTCTTGGCTGTTGGATTTCCTCTGCACATTAACATCCTCAATTGAGGTGTCAATGGGCTGAGTTGCCATGGTTGAGGTTTTAATGATGTAATCATTTGCAGAAGTGAGAGCCTCTTCCATATGGATATCCTGAACAGGTTCAGAAGTATCCACCTCAGTGATGGGTGACTGATGTGGGCTAGACAAAGGAGACTCAGGAGTACTCATCTCTTTTTGAGTAGGGGAAGAGTAGAGAGACTCAAGGTACCCATAAAAACCTAAGTCTTCATCAGTATAGAATGAGAGGTTGGGAATGGGTTGATTTAAGTCTAAAGGCTGGGGATGGTAACTGTCCCTGAAGGTTGTTCACTTGAGTGTTGAGACTCAGAGTGAAGGCTTAAGGCAGTTGGGCTTGTGAGCTCATCAGGGTGAACATAAGGAACCTCATCCTTGATTGTTGAAGAGATGGGAGTGGTTTGCTCCTCAGGGGAAGTGGGAGATTTAGTGTCCACTTCCTTCTGTATGGGTGAGTATATGAGGGACTGCACAGACTCAATAGCTTGAGTAGGGGTTTGTTTGGATTTTCTTTGGTAGGTGAGGGTGACTTGTGGCCTTTTTGGTGGTTGAGAGGTAGAAGGTGTGGGTTCAACACTAGCTTGTGTTGCTAGGTTGTCACCTTGAGCAATGAGCTCTAACATTTTTGGGTCAAGGGCTGTTTCTACCCCTGCGAATCCTACAGTTGGCTTCTTCAAAATTTTAGAGATGTCGGGCTTCATCTGTCCCAATTTAAGAATATTATCTGTTTCCCTCAACTGTGAGCCCAGTTCACAGTTGAGAATGTGTTGAACATATCTAGGAAACATATAATACTCTAAGGAGTCTAAGTTAGCAGCAAGTTTGTATAAACAAACTGAAGTACCTAAACTTGACCCCTGAACCATTCCATGTACAATGAAGGAGAGATCCTTAGGAATCTGGTCCCACCCTCCATGCTTATTTGACAAGCTGTGGATAACCACATGAAGCAGGTATTTCCACTGGGATGAGCCCTTCCCTTTCGTGAAGGTCTTTACAGAGAAATCTCCCTTATAGCCCATCTGCTCAAACGAATGATTTACAGCTTCCTTTGGGAAGGACAACTCACCTTCTTCATCATCCAGCTGCAAGTGAGTGTTGATGATGGTCGAGTGATGAAGATTGTCCTTCCTTGCACTGTAGCAGACAGTGCCTTCTCCCCATCCATAATGACCTCTTGCTAGGTCTTCCAAAATTCAAGCAGGTGATCCTCATAGAGAGTAGGAGCAATGGTAGGGAGGTGAAGTAGTTTGATAGAGCTAAGAAACGGAAAATCTCTGAGAAACTTTCATCTTTCTCAAAGCTTAGCAGAGCAACTTGGTTATGTTGCCTGTGAAGTTGCATGGAGAAATCTGGGTTGTCTCTGAGGTTTAGGTTGGCCATTTTAGAAGCTTAAGGATGAAGAAAGATCAGGAACAAAAGGCGGTTTGGAAGAATTTAGGTTTAAGGAATAGTGTAATTGAGGAAGATAGTGAAAGAGGGGGGAACCGTTGGGCATTTATGTGAAAAGGATTTGAGACAAAGTTAATGAAAGAGGATAAACTTTGAAATCCGATGTCGGTCCCACCTCTGAAAAGTAGTTTACTTTTGCCCAAAAAGTAGTTTTCTTGGAAGCCGAGAAATCTTCCGAAGGTTATTTGCTTCGGAAGTTCTGAAGAAAAAGCTTCCGAAGGCAAATTGGCTTCGGAAGATATTTCAAAGGTTTTTGAGAATTTGCTTCGGAAGAGAATTTACACTCAGAGATTTTTATTCTAAGAAGAATAGATACTTCCGAAGGTAAATTGCTTTCGGAAGAAACTTATTCTTTGAAAACATACAAAGTACTTAAGTTGATTTTAAGCTTCAAAAGATATTTCAGAAATTTCTTCCGAAGGTAAAATCACTGAAGCAATTATTTGTTTTCTAAGATATAAACTTCTTGAAGGTAATTTTGAATCTTTCGAAGAGATCGAGATTTTTCAAAAATCTAAAAAAAGTCTTTTGAAAAGATTTTCTTCCAAAGAAAACAAGGGCTTATGAAGGTGATATATAGACAACTTAGGATACACAGGTTTTAGAAATAAATATGATTAAGTTTTAAGAAAAACTATTCAAAGTTAATCATCCCAATAGCTGATACAAGATATTTAAATCTCTGCTCATCAAAAGCTTTGGTGAACAGATCAGCGTATTGTTTATTTGTGTTAACTTTGACTAGTTTGATTAATCCCTTTTCAAAGTTATCTCTAATCAAATGATACCTGATATTAATATGCTTTGTCCTTGAGTGCTGCACAGGATTCTCTGTGATGGAGATAGCACTATTGTTGTCTATGTGGATGGGAGTCTCTTTAAAGTTGAATCCATAGTCTAGCATCTGATTTTGAATCCAAAGCACTTGAGCACAGCAGCTTGCAGCAGCAATGTATTCAGCCTCAGCAGTTGATGCAGACACACAGGATTGTTTCTTGCATTGCCAAGAGACTACTCTTCCACCAAGAAATTGACATCCCCTGATGTAGACTTTGCAATCATGTTGCAACCACCATAGTCACTATCTGTATAAGCATACAGATTAAAGTCAAAATTCTTTGGATACCAAAGGCCAAGTGATGGAGCACCTTTGAGATATCTTAAAATTCTTTTGACAATGACCAGGTGTGACATCTTGGGGTTGGCTTGATATCTTGCACAAATGCATGAAGCAAACATGATATCTGGCCTGCTAGCTGTGAGGTACATAAGAGACCCAATCATTGCCCTATAGAGATGCTCATCAACACACTCCCCCTCAAGATCAGGTCCAAGGGAGTGATTTCTGGCTATGGGTGTCTTAGCAACCTTACAATCAGTCATGTTGAATCTTTTAAGTATGTCATGTACATACTTTGACTGACTTATGAAGATGCAATTGTCAACTTGCTTCACTTGAATTCCTTGAAAGAAATTGAGTTCCCCCATGGCACTCATTTCAAACCTGTCCTTCATCAGCTTCTCAAAGTCTTTGCAGAGCTTTGGATTAGTTGACCCAAAGATAATGTCATCTACATATACTTGAACTAGCATCATCTCATTTCCTATTTCTTTGATGAAGAGAGTTCCATCTATAGTACCCCTTTTGTAGCCATGTTGACAGAGATACTGAGATAGAGTCTCATACCACTTCCTTGGTGCTTGGTGCAGCCCATAAAGAGATTTATCAAGCCTGTAGACATAATCAGGATGATCAGGATCTGAAAACCTAGGTGGTTGTAGACATTTGTGTAGTCAATTCCTTCTTCTTGAGTATATACTTGAACAAGTACTCTTGCCTTGTTCTTGATGACAAGTCCTCTATCATCGTTCTTGTTCCTAAAAAACCCATTTGGTTCCTATGGTAGTCTTCCCTTGAGGAAGAGGACATAGGTTCCAAACCTTTTGCCTTTTGAATTGAAGCAGCTCCTCTTGCATAGCTTCAACCCAACTTCCATCCTTTAGAGCCTCATCAATTTTCTTTGGCTCTATCTGGGACAAGAAACAAGAGTGAAGACAAACTTTTACTTCATGGGTTTGTCCTCATGTTCTCACCCCTGAATCAACATCTCCAATGATGTTTGTGGTAGGATGAGACTTGTGGATCCTTAGCTGAGGGATCACAGCAAGTTGCTTAGATAGATCTAGATTTGAAAATTTTTGATCTGGCAAAGAAGATTCACCCTCCACATCAGCACACTTATCAAGATTGACTTGATCCAATGAGTGTGTGACATCATTGATGTTGTCTTCAATGCAGTGGTTATCAGCATCAAGAAATTCCTGATCACTTTCACCACCACCATTTTCTCCAACATTTGAAACTCCTTCTTCTGAGTTTTATGCTTCTAAGCTGGAATTTGAAGGCACCCCGAAAGCATCAGCAGGAATTGTCATTGATGTGCTGGTAGAAGCTTCATTTGCAAGAATAGTTACCACTGGAGCTGAAGATGTGTAACTTGAAGGTCTTCTAAGCTCAAATCTTGGGTCAGGATCACCTATGGTAATATATCTGTAGATCATGAAACATTCTCACAAGATTTGTTAAAACAGTTGGTACTAAATCAAGATCAAATAGCCAATCCAGACCAGAACCTTTCTGTTGGGTATTCTATCTTGGAAGAAATTGAAGATTTCAATATTATTGAAGTTGAAGACTTGAGCACGAAATCAACAAAAATATTAGTCTAGGGTTTATATTGTAATTATTTTTTTTTTGCTAGACTAGTATACAATATTAGCACATATTAATCATTGTAAAGAGTGAAAGACTAATCACACTTGTTAGGGTGAATAAGTTCATCATCAACACAATATATATCATCATCAAGGATGATGATTTCAACAATATATCAATAAACATCAAACATTAAACACGTTGGTGTTCTTCATCGTGTTCATCATTATTATATTTTAGCATCTAATCACTCAAGTCTTGTTATTATAATTATGAATCCTAAAATCCAAGCTCATTGTTCCGTTCATATCGGGAACACACAATTGGTATCAGAGCCGGAGTTGATGGATTCATATTGATTTTGATGAGATTTTATGTTAATTTGCTGATTGTTGAAGATTGAAGCAAACCATCAACAATCAATCAACATTAGGGTTTGCGGCCGCCTCAAGTATCAAACAAATCAGGGTTGCAAAAGAAGATGTCGTAGGCAGCTTGTGTCGAAAGTTTGTAGGCTGCAATGGCAACTGCCAAAGATGTCCCTAGCAAATCAAGGGAGCTGCCGAAGGCAGCTTTTGCGAACCAACTATAGCTGCCGATAGGGCTGCTTCTAAATGCGGCTGCCTATTTGAACTCCCTGCGGATGAGGGCTGTTTCCAAACAAATGAAGCTGCCGAAGGGACTCTTGTGTCGAAGGGAGCTGCCAAAACTATGGCTGCCGAATGGGGTTGTCTTCGAACCAAGTGATGAGGCCGAACATGGCTGCCAAATGCGGCTGCCAAGTGTAGAGCCTCATGCGAACTTAGGGCTGCCCAATTAGGTTGCCGAACAAAGTTCATTTGCGGCCACATTAGGGTTGCAAAAATTAAGTTTGCAACCTAGGGTTGCAAAGGGCTCGAGCAACACAATTGGGTTTGTTTTTGGGCTCCATCAGTAAACAAAACATTAGTAAGGAATTGGGCTCAAGCATTGAAAATTGGGCTTATGATCAACAAAACAAATTGGGCTTCGTATTGGCTCCATTATTAAAACAAAACATTAGTGGAATTGGCTCAAGTTTGAAGATTGGGCTTATGATCAACAAAACAAATTTGGGCCTCGTATTTGGGCTCTCAACAACAAAAAAACAAGTGACATGAGTACATAATATAGTTGTACCAAAGTTTTGAAGACCCACGCTTCCGCTTGTCAACAACATATTTCTTGACTTTGGATAACATTCAACAAAAACAAGATCAGCTTCAATTCACATTGGAAATCTACAATGTAGGGGGAGTATTGTTGGGTATTCTATCTTGGAAGAAATAAAGATTTCAATATATTGAAGTTGAAGACTTGAGCACGAAATCAACAAAAATATAGTCTAGGGTTTATATTGTAATTATTTTTTTTTGCAGACTAGTATAAATATTAGCACATTATTATCATTGTAAAGAGTGACTAATTCACCACTGTTAGGGTGAATAAGTTCATCATCAACAACAAATATCATCATCCTTCAAGGATGATGATTTCAACAATATACAATAAACATCAAACATAAACCGTTGGTGTTCTTCATCGTGTTTATCATTATTATGTTTTAGCATCTAATCACTCAAGTCTTGTTATTATTGTCAGGATCAACGATCACAAGTTTGAAGTATTAGAGTGTAATGCAGCGGAATGAAGAGAAGAATTAGTCAAATTATAGCAAGAGTTTGTTACTTGTAAACAAATGCGAGAGAATATTTTCTGTGATTAGGAATGTTTCAATAATGCCCAATATTATTGCTAAATCATTCACAGTTACAATAAGGTTGGCACTCCTTATATAGAGTGCAATCACTGCTGTAATCACGGGATGGTGATTACTAGCAGATTTAGTACAAAAATAACTAATACTTAATAAACTACTGAAATGTTCACAACTACTGAGAACATGTCAGAGTGCTAAGTATAAAACATAAAACTACTGAAAGGAAACTACTGATACTACAACGACTGAAGAACAACTCTTCAGTCGTTTTACAAAACTACTGAAAAGAAAGAATATAAAACTACTGAAAGTCAAACCGTCACAACTACTGAAGAAGTCCTCTTCAGCTGTTGTGTGACAACGTCTGATACTTTGTCTTCAGCACTTGTCTTCAGACTTTGTCTTCAGCACTTGTCTTCAGACTTTGTCTTCAGTTTTGTCTTCAGACTTTGTAATCAGTTGTTGTCTTCAGCTGTTGTGGACTTCAGTAGTTGTTGTGACGTCTGTGGGACTTAAAGGTTTTTCTGATCCGGCTCATTGGTTCTTTTGGTCCAACAAACTCCCCCTGAACCAATGCAGCCAAAACCTTTAACTTTATTGAGGTCCCACTTATTGTTGGCAAAATGGTTGGTCTTTTTCCTTCTTGATCAGTTGAGAAGATGACCCATATAAGCACCGGCCTGGAAGTAAGTCTCTGATGATTGGTTGGGCAAAGTATGGATGGGAGCTCTGTATTGGGAATTGGACACTGAGCTGTTCCCCCATCCATGAAACTCACTTCCCATGTATAAGCCTGTAGGATTCTCTGGTGTATGCTCTGAGAAACATGATTTGTTCTTCCATGTAAGATTCTCTGGTTCACCATCGAACAATCCTTCACGCCCATACAGCTCTGAGATGTATTTGGCCTGTTTGCCATTTTTGAGCTCAACTGTTGTGATCTGTCTGTAGGCAAACTCATCTGGGTGATTACCTTCAAGTAACAGACTGAGCTCATTTTGTTTGAAGTTCTCAAGCTTCTTGTAGACTAACCCCTTCTTGATTACTCTGTTTCTAACATCTTTTGGGGAGGCTGTTTAGTCTCATAAGCCTTCTTGAAGTCTTCTACAATCTCCCAGGGTGATACTACAAGGACCACTGTGATCTCTTCATCTACGATCCTTTTATCTGGCCCTTGTATCTTGCAGGAATGTCCTTCTTCACAATTCTGTGAGCCACCCTAGGATCAGGCCATATCCTCACCTTTTCCTTTTGATATTGAAATGTGTTGGCAAGGGTGTACAGTCTCAGAGCTTCTTTCTTCATACTTATTATTGATGAAGAAGCAGCATAAGTTTTGTCTATACTCTTCAGCATCTCCTCATCATGAAGCCTTTGCAGTTGCTCTTCTTCGATCTTTACTCTCACAGTTTCCATCTGTGAGGTGGGAGTGATGGGCATAGATTTGGCTTTAGGCAAAGTTAGGACTGCAGAAAGAGGCAACCTATCTTCTTCCTCATCATCCTCTTCATCTTCTTCTTCTAGCCTCAACATCCTTCTCTTCTTCTTCTTGGATGCATCATCGGCTGTTGGTTTTGAGGGTAAAGGAGTTGGTTTAATGGGTTGTGGTAGTGGTGATTTTGAAGTGGTAGGTTTTGCAGGTTGTTCTAGCATTCTTGTAATGAGTGAGGCTTTGGAGTATTTTGCTAGTTCGTTTCTGTTTCCAGCACCTGCTTCATTTAGTGCTTCAATCACTAATCCCTTTGTGTATGCTTCAGACGTACAGATCTTGGTGGTTATTGCCAAGATACTGTCCCTGGTCCATGACTTAATCTCTATCAATGATCTTCCAAGATACTTCGCAATGAATCTGATCATGATCTCCAGTCTTTCTCTTCTAACACATCATAACTTGCCCATCTTGAGTTAATTTCTTCAACTTCAAGTCTTCTAATCTCTGAGTCAAGCTGTGCAGTATCGAACCCTTGTCTGTATAGTTGATCAATAATGGAGTCCATAGATTTACTATGTGTAGCATCCGCCATTTTGACCATCTCATCAAGTTGGAGTTCTTTTTCTTTTCTTTCAATCTTCCTCTTCTTATATGTGATGTGAAAGTCTTTGTGACTTTCACTCACTTGATCAGTGTCAGCTCCCTTCACATACTCTTCCTCCTTCTCAGTCTCTTTCACAACCTCTTCTTCCTCCTGTTCTCTCTCTATCAATATCCTCTTCCCTTTGTCTTTCACTAACTGACTCTCCCCCTTTTGGTTGCATTGGTTGCAAGGGTTTGAGTAGTAGAAAGCCTTGTGCTCACAATCTCCTCCACCAGTGGCTGTATGATTGAGGGAAGTTTGTCATCCAAGGTTTTGATCACAATGTCGGTGATCATTTGTGAGTGATGAGAGGTAGGGATTTGTGGAATATAGCAGCTGTTTGCTCAGAGGGGTTCTGTCCCTGAGAAGCAGTGCCAGAAGTAGAGGCTGGTGGATTGAATGTTTTTAGTGGCTGAGTGTTTAGGAGACCTTCAGGTGAAGGTGCCATCTGTGGGTGTATGGTGGTATCAGATGGACTTGCTTCTTGAGAGAATTGGTCAAGTAGTCTTTGTAGTCTACTGACTTCTTCCTCAAGAATTGTGTTCTGGGCTAGAACATCATAAAAGAAGCCCAGGTCATCATCAGCAGATGCTGAATCACCTGACCTCCTGCTAGTAGTAGCAGATGTACATGCCCTGGGTGTAGACCAGATGTAGCATGTGCCCCTTTTTCTTGGAACTGGGGACTTCCAGCCTCAGGACGATGTCCTTCATCAGCTGTTGCCTCTGATGAGGTCTTAGCCATGTTACCAGCCTCAGTCTGATCATGTGCTGATGCAGAAGAGGTGGCAGCCTCACCAGATATTCTTGTCTCCGTATCTACACTAGGAGACTGAACATTTAAACCCCTGTGCTGTGGGTTGTCAGAAGCATGTTGATCCTCTACCTCAATATCTGTGGTTTCCCTTTAGGTGGTTGTTGGGGAGGAGGAGAGGCATGCAGCTGAGTCAGCACATTGCAATTATAAGTGTTGGACTTTGGGGGGCATTTTCATGAGGAGATAGGGTATCATGCACCTGGGGAGAATGGTGTGTGTTTCAATGGCAATCTCCTCAAATGAGGAAGATTCCAGATTTGTGGGTACCCCTTCTTTGGTTGCTTCAGGTTCCTTTTGAGAGGAAACCTGAGCGGCTGTGGCTGGGTGAGTCTCTGATACTACTGGGGGGTTTACACCAGTAAGTATATCCTGTCTTGGTGGTACAGGAGCATCTTCAGGGGACTCATCTTCCTGATTAGCTGTTTTGGTTTGTTGTTTTTGGTTTGGTGGGGACTTTGGATTTTGTGGTGGTGGCTGTGGGTTCCAGCTGCGTGGGTTTGCGCAGCTTGGCAGCCATTTTGAGTGATTGGTCAGAGTTGTGCCGGGAGTATACTTCAGGCAATACAGCCATAGCAGGGACTCCCAGGCCAACAAGTCCCTCAGCTTGAAGCTGGTTTTCAATTATGGCCATTATAAACCGAGGATATAATATCCAACGGTTAGAAAGTTGTTTTGGGCCATATCCTTGAGCTCTAAGAATAGTATTTCAGAAAAATTTAAAGGTTGTTGCTCAAGGATAGAGTACAATACCTGTTGCCACCTTGTGGACATTTGATCCCATGATGAAGTCTTGGGAGCCAGGCAGACATTTACCATATGAAAGATAAGCCGTTCAGCATCCTGGAAATGTTTCTTCAATATGGTAGAGGCACTCAGGTTGCCTTCGTATCCATGGTGGGCAAATGATAGATCAGTGGTGCCCTTTGGATAGCTAGTCGGGAAAGTGGCATCATCCAGATTGAGGGTTTGGCGAAGAATCTCTGGATTGATGACCACCTTTTGGCTATGGACAAACGAATGAAGTGACTCTGTGTCATTCTCCTCAGAGACAAGAGTGACGTTTGTCCAGAATTGGCTAAGGGATTCGGCATATATGGTGGGGTTTATCAGAAAAGCTGTTTGGTAAGGTGACTGGACCATTAAATCAATGGCGTTGTGAAACTTGGTCCAGAATGGTGATTTAGTAAGGTGAGCGACACAGTTGTGTCGTGGTTTTAGTTGTATGGTCGCCATGGATGAAGAGAGGGTACAGAGTTTTTGAACGTTAGGTTTGAGAGGAAAGGTGAGAAAAACTCTGGTGAGATAAGGGATTTATAGGGTAGGGTTATGAACCGACTGAAGGTTTGGTGTGTTAGTCATCATTTGGTGAAACTGGTGATGACGTGGCATTAACTTTCAGAGGTTTGAAATGACTGACCGTATTGGTGTGATCATCAGTTGTTATAAAACAACTGAAGACTTGGGTTTAACCGTCAGACATTGAAACAGCTGAAGTCTTTGATTTAGTCTTCAGTAGTTATAAAACTACTGAGGACAATTCCGACTTCAGTGTGGTGAAACAACTGAGGACATGGTGTTTGTCATCAGTAGTTATGAAACTACTGAAGACAGTGGTTTTGTCATCAGTTGTTGTAAACAGCTGAAGACTTAGTGGTAGTCTTCAGTAGTTGTAAACTACTGAAGACATAGCTGTGGCTTCAGTTGTTTAGAAACAGCAGTTGTAAAACAACTGAAGAGAAATTACTCATCAGCTGTTGTCGTCAATTCATAGCTTTTCAGCTGTTTCAGTCTGACCTCCACATTTAAATCCGAGTTTGATGTTCATTGGTCATCAGTACTTATCTGCATTTCTGATAGCAGTTGTAGTTACATCAGCTGTTGTGATTTCATCAGCTGTTATAACTACATCAGCTGTTTTAACAAATGAAGTACTTATATATGACATGGTTACCAATGATCATCAGTATTTATTACTGAGATTATCGGTAGTTGTCACTTATTCTAGCTGCAGCATACCAAGCCTTAACACCAGGTTGTGGAAGTTGAACTATCCAAAGGCTTAGTAAAAATGTCTGCAAGCTCATCAGCACTAGGAACAAATTTTGGATCAATCAGACCTTTTCAAAACAATCTCTAATAAAATGATGTCTGATTTCAATATGTTTAGTCCTAGAGTGCTGGACAGGATTCTTGACAATACAAAGAGCTGAAGAGCTGTCCATTAACAATGGAGTCTTAGTCTCAGTTATGCCATAATCCAATAATTGGTTTTGAAGCCATAATACCTGAGATGTACAACTTGCAGCAGCAATGTACTCGGCTTCAGCAGTTGATGTAGCAACTGAGGTTTGTTTCTTACTTTGCCAAGAAATCAAACAGTTGCCTAGGAATTGGCATCCACCAGAAGTTGATTTCCTGGTCAACTTACACCCTGCATAGTCACTGTCAGAAAAGGCAACTAATTTACCAGAATGTCTAGTAGAATACCATAAACCTAGAGATGGAGTGCCTTGCAAATATCTAAAGATCCTCTTGACTGCAATCAAATGAGACTCCTTAGGTGCAGCCTGAAATCTAGCACAAACACATGTAGCAAACATAATATCTGGTCTAGAAGCTGTTAAGTACATCAAGGACCCAATCATACATCTGTAAAGTGTTTCATCAACCACTTTACCTTTCTGATCTGTATCCAGTTGTGTGGTGTTGCACATGGGAGTAGAACAAGGTTTACAATTTTGTAAATCAAATTTTTCCAAAAGATTTTTTGTATATTTGGACTGATGAATGAAAATTCCATCAGCCTTTTGTTTGATTTGCAAACCCAGAAAGAATTGTAATTCCCCCATTGCACTCATTTCAAACTTTTGTTGCATCAGCTTTGTAAAGCCATCACACAACTGTGGATCAGAAGATGCAAAAATAATATCATCTACATAAATTTGAACAAGTAAATTATGCTGCCCTGCTTTCTTAATGAATAAAGTTTTATCTATGGTGCCTCTAGTAAAATTATTTTCAAGAAGAAAGTTTGATAATGTCTCATACCAGGCTCTAGGAGCTTGTTTCAACCCATAAAGAGCCTTATCAAGCTTATACACCCAATTAGGATGTTTGTTGTCCTCAAAACCTGGGTGGTTGACATACATAAACCTCTTCTTTAATTTTCCCATACAGAAAAGCACTTTTGACATCCATTTGAAAAACTTAAGATTTTGATAAGCAGCATAAGCTAAAAACAATCGAATTGCTTCCAGTCTGGCTACAGGAGCAAAGGTTTCATCATAATCAATACCTTCTTCTTGTGCAAACCCCTGAACAACCAGTCTGGCCTTGTTCTTAACAATAAGCCCATTTTCATCAGTCTTATTCCTAAACACCCATTTAGTGCCTATTGCACACTTACCTGGAGGTAGAGGACACCAGTTCCCACACTTGTGTTTCTTGAAACTGAAGAAGCTAAGCTGCATGGCATCAACCCATCCATTGTCCTTTAAGGCAATGTGATAATTCTTTGGCTCTTGCTGACTAATGAAGAGAGCATAGAAGCAGAAATTTGACATTGACTTCTTGTTGATACTCAGCAGTGATATCACCAATGATTTGAGACATAGGGTGATTCTTCAGATCTTGGTACACAATGAGATCAGTGCAAGTGTTTGTAGCAGGTTCAGCAGCAACAGATGGTGATGGTGAAGAATTTCCTTGAAACCAATCAGTTGATGGTAGTTCAAAGGAAGTTGAAGTTGTAGAAATCTCATCAGCATTTGTTGTGGATGTGCTGCTGGAGCTGCAGGAACATCAGGTCTAGCTGAATCAGGAAGTTGATCAGTAAATCTGAAGAGGTGAGTACTGCTATCATCATCATCAGCACCAGCAGTTACCACCAGGTGGAGAACTGTTGACAGGAGCAACAGCAGGAGTTTGATGAGGAGCATATTGTAGTATGTCCAGATCAATATCTCCACAGGATTTTGTGGAATCTTGTCCTTTGGAGATTCATTAAACTTAACATGTAGAGTCTCTTCACCATCTTTGGTCTACAGTTGAAGACTCTGTATGCTTTGCAAGTTGATGAATAACCAACAAAAATATCCTGCATCCACCTTAGAATCAAAATTTTTGGGAGTTGATCCCTGTGTTGAGAATGAAACAAGGACATCCAAAAGCTCTAAAGAATGAAATTAGAGGGGCCAAATGATGAAGAACTTCATATGGAGTTTTCATCAACCTCTTATTCACTAGAGCTCTATTTTGTACATAGCAAGCTGTATTGATAGCTTCAGCCCAAAAAGTCATTGGCAATCCAGAGTCAGCCAACATGGACCTTGCAGCTTCAATAAGGGTCCTGTTCTTTCTCTCCACTACTCCATTTTGTTCAGGAGTTCTTGGAATGCTAAATGCCTCTTGATTCCCTTTGAGAGGTAGAACTCATCAAGTGTATTGTTTCTAAATTCAGTTCCATTATCACTTCTAATACACTTGACTGAGAGGGAATACTGCTTCTCAACATACAACACAAAGTTGATAATCTTCTGAGGTGCTCATCCTTTGAATGAAGAAGAAAGTCCAAACAAATCTGGAGTAATCATCCACAATTACTAGACAGTATTTCTCTTAGCCATACTCATCACTCTTACAGGACAAAAGAGATCCATGTGAAGAAGCTGTAAGCAGGCTGTGGACTTAGGTTCTTCTATGGAGGGAAATGGAACTTTGTGTTGTTTCCTTAGACAAGCAGTGCAGTCATCTTCACATTTAAACTCCTTCATAGGCCATCCCCTTACTAAACCATGGTTGATCAGCTGATTTATGTTTTTGAGATTAACATGACCCAGCCTTCTATGCCATAGTGTAGATTCTTGAGGGGAAGCCTTGGAAAATAGGCAAGGATGGCCTTTGAGATCATTTTCTTAGAAAGATCTAAGGCATACACTCTTCCTGTCCTGTTGGCCTTAAGGAGAGTGTGTTTATCCAATACCTTGTCAATCAAACTCAGACTTTGGCTGACAGAATCCGGCAGTTCTGACTTGTGAAAAGAGCAACATGGCCTTTGTCACACATTGACTGACACTCAAGAGGTTGTACTTGAGATTTTCCACATGGTTAACATCATCAAACTTTATTTCCCCATTGGAAACAAAGCCTTTGCCAATGATGTAACCCTTTTGCATCATTGCCAAAAGATACAAATCCCTTCCTTCCTTGAGAGTAGTCATTAAGAAGTGATCTGTTTCCTGTCATATGCATGGATCCTCCACTGTCTACATACCAGATGCCTCTGTGGCATGTTGAAGAACCCTGCAGAACAAAGCAAATTAGTTAGATTTGAGACCCAAACCTTTTTGGTTTTGGGCCTATTCACATCAACAGTGGTGGACTAACAATTTTGCTGGAAATAACAGCTTGAGAGGAAGAAGATGGTGGGAGAGAAGAGGAATCCTTTGGCTTGGACCTCCTTTCTGTGGATTCAACATAGGAACATCTAATTGGTTGACTCTTCCCAATAGATGTTGAACCATCATAACCAGCTGTGTCTGATTTTGTGATAAAGCTTTCAGCTCTTCAGACACATTAGCACTGGAGGTTGATAAGTTCTTACGTTGCACCTTCTTCTTTTGAGCAACCTCAGCTGTTACCTGTTTAACCCCTTCCTTTTTGGATTTCTTTTTGGACTAAAGGATTACAGGATTTGATGTTGCTGGTACAAATGTGGCTTTAAACTCATTTTTCATTTTAACCATTTTCTCTTTAATTCATCTTTATGTTTGAGTTGGATCCTCTTTTGTACCAACAATCATCAGTGAGATGATTAAACAAACCACATACTTCACATGGTTTCTTTTTCATCTTATGTTGATCATCAACTAAAGAGGATGAAACTACTGAAGACTTGCTCTTCAGTACTTTGGAAGCACTATTTGCTTTCTTGACTTCCTCTTTAGTAGTCTTTAAACTCTTTCTACTGACAGTTTTCTTCTTCTCAGTGCTGTCAGTAGTTGGAGCTTGAACTTCAGGAGTTAAATCTTGCTCTCCAGTCCTTTCAAGACTTTCAGAAAACTCCTGAGTTGACCAACTCTTTGATCATGTGAGTGTCAGCAATTGAACCATCAACATTAGCTGGTAGGTTCTGAGAGGGCTTAGTGCTGACTTCAACTTTTGATGATGCTTTATCAAAAAGTGAATCACATGATGAGGTGGATTGGTTTATTGCTTTCTCCATCAGATTTCACCTCTACTCTTGGAGCAAAATCTGTAGGAGGAACAGTGTGATTATAACCAATGCCAAACTTCACATGGAAGCTGATTGCTTACTAAGAAGCATCTCAAAACCTTTGCATGATTGCACCCATCGATCACACTCTACTGGGGTGACTGCAAGGGTTTCTTTAAGACTTTTCTGGTCTTCCAGAATAACCTCTAGCTTAGCCTTTTCATCATTTAATTGGCATTAAGCTTATAAATCTCATCATTTTTACTATTAAGAGCAGACTCATACTCAGCTTGTCTTTTGGAAATTGTTTTCTTAAACTCAAGTTTTCATTTATTAATGCTACATTTGCCTCTCTAATAGAGACAAAGGCAGCAATGCAAGACTCAGAACATAACTTGGCTTTAGCTTCTGAAGATACCTGAGTTACCTGTGAAGATGATACAGTTGAGCAGGAACCCTCAGTTGATTCCAGAGCCATAAGTGCCAGATTCCCAAAGGACTATCCCCACCATGTTGATCAGCACTTGTGAACAGTTGTTCATGACCAGACATGTCATCTGGCAAGCTGCTCCAATCAACAACTTCTGGGGTGAAGAAGCTATGTTGTTGAGGTTGAGGGGGTTGATGAGATGGTTGAGGTTCTGGGGAGAGCATGAGGTTGTGGTACCATAGGAGCTTGAACTTGACTGGTTTGTGGCATGTAATAACACGGGTAAGGGTAAGGCATTTGACCCTGAGGAACAAAATATGCAGGAGATTATAGTTGAGACTGATGACTAGAATTGACAGGATGTTGCCCTTTGTTTTGTTGACTATTGCTAGGAGAAGTCACAAAAGGTGCAGAGGAATTAGATCCAGATGATCTACATTCTCTAGCAAAGTGTCCAAGCCTTTGGCATCTGTGACACCTCAACTTGCTCTTATCAAAACCAACTTTGGTTTTGCCAGAGAGTCCTGGAAACTTTCTTCCAGTTCTTTTGTAGAACTTCTGAGATCTGATATTTATCAAGGCCATTTGGCTCAAAATATCCATCTCTTCTAAGTCATCATCAGCAATCCCCTGAGATCATCCATGATGAAGCATAGATTGTCATTATTACACCCAGAAAATTGACTATCAACACTCACAAATGCTGAATCAGAAATGTTTGAAGAGAAATCAATATGCTCATCATACTGGCATTCAGATGAAGCATATTCTGACTCATGACTAACCAGAGCAGTGTTCCCTGGTACAAAGTCCTCAGTGAGCTTACCAGATGAAGACAGTTTTCTCTTTGTTCTATCTCTCTCTCAAATGTGAGCAATTTCCCATGAAGTTGGGTGAGAGTTAGTTTGTCCAAATTTGCACTGGAGCGTAGGACAATGGTATATGTATCCCATCTCTCAGGCAGTGATCTGAGAAATCTGTTATTCATCTGAATATTAGTATACTCATGTTTGACCATTTTCAATTCAGAGATCAAACAAGAGAACCGCTCAAACTGTTGAGTCAGTGTCTCACCCTTCCTATGAGAGAATGTCTCATATTGTTGGGCAAGGATCTCTCTATTATTTGCCAAGACCTCATCTGTTCCTCCAAATTGTTCTTTCAAGGCATTCCAGAGGTCATGGGCAGATTCATAATGCATTAGCCCAGAATAAATTTCATTGGGTAGTGCCATGGCTAGAATTCCATGAGCTTTTGCATCTATTTCAAACAATTTTATCCTCATCTGAGTATTGATCCTTCCCTTCGGAACCATTTGATTGGTTTCCGGGTTATTCACCATAGGCTTATGTGGACCATGTACCACTGATGTCCAACAACCTGAGCTGTTAACAGACAGGTGATGGAGCATACGACGTTGCCATATGTTATACTCATTCCTAACCAGCATTGGAGGCTTGGTTGAGGAACCAGTATTGTAGGGAGTCAGGATCATGGAGAGTAGGTAGAGGAAAACAAAATTTTTTTTTTAATTTTATTTAATTAACACACACAACAAACTCAATGAAACCAAGAATAAGTCTCAGATGAATGATTAAAAGCACAGAAAATTCAATCTCTATAACAGTTTCTTGCAAAAATGCTAATTCACTCAAACTTGGATCTTGAAGAGCAGTTTCAATGATCAATTATTAGATCGATCAATGATTAACCTGCTCTGATACCATTTGTCAGGATCACCGATCACAAGTTTGAAGTATTAGAGTGTAATGCAGCGGAATGAAGAGAAGAATTAGTCAAATTATAGCAAGAGTTTGTTACTTGTAAACAAATGCGAGAGAGAGAATTTTTCTGTGATTAGGAATGTTTCAATAATGCCCAATATTATTGCTGAATCATTCACAGTTACAATAAGGTTGGCACTCCTTATATAGAGTGCAATCACTGCTGTAATCACGGGATGGTGATTACTAGCAGATTTAGTACAAAAATAACTAATACTTAATAAACTACTGAAATGGTCACAACTACTGAGAACATGTCAGAGTGCTAAGTATAAAACATAAAACTACTGAAAGGAAACTACTGATACTACAACGACTGAAGAACAAGCTCTTCAGTCGTTTTACAGAACTACTGAAAAGAAAGAACATAAAACTACTGAAAGTAAACCGTCACAACTACTGAAGAAGTCCTCTTCAGCTGTTGTGACAACGTCTGATACTTTGTCTTCAGCACTTGTCTTCAGACTTTGTCTTCAGCACTTGTCTTCAGACTTTGTCTTCAGTTTTTGTCTTCAGACTTTGTAATCAGTTGTTGTCTTCAGCTGTTGTGGACTTCAGTAGTTGTTGTGACGTCTGTGGGACTTAAAGGTTTTTCTGATCCGGCTCATTGGTTCTTTTGGTCCAACAATTATCAATATGAATCCTAAGATCCAAGCTCATTGTTCCGTTCATATCGGGAACACACACTTTCACACTGGGAGTGTGCTCATTGAAAGTCACATCGGCTGACTCCTCAAGTACTCTAGTTCTGAGATTGTATACTTTATAAGCTTTAGCTTGAAAAGAGTATCCAATAAAATGTCCATCATCTGATTTCGCATCAAACTTGGCAATTTGATCTTTGTTATTCAAAATGGTGCAAGGACATCCAAATGACCTGAGAAAACCAATAAAAGGTTTTCTCTTGTGCACTAAAACTCTATTTTGCACATAGCAAGCAGTGTTCACTACCTCTGCCTAGAAGGTGATGGGTAGTTTAGAGTCAGACAACATAGTTCTTGTAGCTTCAATTAGTGTCCTGTTTCTCCTCTCAGGAACACCATTTTGCTGAGGAGTCCTGGGGCACTATATTGTCTTGTAATACCTTTTTCATCATAAAATGTATCAAGGATTTGATTCTTGAATTCAGTTCTTTGATCACATCTTATGATTTTGACCTTGTGATCACGTTGATTCTTAATCTTTAAGATGAAATTCTTTAGAATCTCAGGGGTCTCATCTTTAGTTCTAAGAAAGAAGACCCAAGTGAATCTTGTAAAATCATATGTGATCACCAAACAATAAGAGGTCCTTCCTAGACTCATTACACTGGTGGAACCAAAGAGATCCATATGTAATAAGTGTAGGGGATTAATGATGGAATTTCTTTCCTTTGGCTTGTGAGATACCTTGTGTTGCTTCCCTTTCAGGCATGCAACACAGTGGTCATCACTTGTAAACTCTTTCTTTGGTATTCTAGTTACCAAATCATTCTTAATTAATTTATTCATGTTTTTAAAGTTTACATGGCACATTCTTTTATGCCAGAGGAAAGATTCATCATTATTTGCTTTAGATAGAAAGCATGAAACTTCTCCTGAGGGAGATGTTTCTTGCAAGTCCATCTTGTACATGTTCTCTTTTCTGGGGGCTCTGAGCAAGATTTGCTCATGAGGAATGACCACCCCGGGCCTGAGAACAATGCACTCATGCTCAGTGAAGAGCATGTTATGACTCTGATCACAAAATTAGGATACACTTAGAAGATTGTACCCAAGCTCATTGACAAAGTTTACCTTTTCAATGTTGAGCTTACTATTTGTGACCTTGCCCCTTCTAGTAATGTAACCTCCTGCATCTCCTCCAAAAGCAACTGGTCCTCCGTCAATTCTTTCAAACTTTTGGAGTAGTGACCTATTGCCTGTCATGTGCCTGGAACAGCCACTATCAATGATCCATACATTTCTGTTTGTCTTGAGTTGTTCTTGCACAAAAAAGATTTAGTTACATTTGGAAACCAAGCCTCATTGGTCTTGGGCTCATCAAAAGAAGTTGAAGACAATGCAACAGTAATTGATCCTATAGTCATGCTAGAAGGATCATTTGCTGATGTTGATGAAGAACTTTCAGCCACTTGGTCTTTCTTTGACTTCCATACCACCTTTGGAAGCTTAGACTTGACCTTCAATACTTCGGAAGTTTTGATGACTTCAGAAGTTTTGATGACTGGACCTTCGGAAGATCTTGCTTTCACTGAAGCAGGCTTTAGTGCTTCGGAAGTATTCCTTTCTTCCGAGACCAAATTTTATTCCGAAGGCAAGTTTCTACTTGTCTTCTTCTTCATTTTGGAGCTTCCGAAGGAAACAGATTTTCCTTCCGAAGCTTGCTTCTTCTTCTCCAAACTCTTAGAAGTTTCTTTCTTGGTCATGTGGAGAGTAATCTTTGGATTGTAAACACGAACCTTAATAAGATGAGAAGTACTCCCACACATAACACAGTCCATTTTCCTCCTTCTAGGAGTTCTTCTTTGTGAACAAGGCTGAACTTGATCACTTTCCTTCTCCATCTTCACCTTTGCAGATGCTGTAGCAGTTATTGTGGGGTTGGAACTACCTTTAGAGCTGGATGGTTCAGGTTATACAGTAGTGATGCACAAATGATCAGCCTTCTTCTTGATGATGGGATGATTTGGACATGAACTAGAACTCTTGTTGATGGAGTTCAAATTGGTGTCTTCAGCCTTTACCACTTCAAATCCTGCAGAAATGAAGACTTGTTTCTGTGCAGAATTGAAGGTGGCCTTGATCTCTTGAGCCTTTTTGGACTTTCTTTTGGTCTTTCTGATCAAGTTCTCTCTTCTTGACTTGGTCATCCCAACAGCTTTGCTCTCCTCAAAGGGATGGTGACCCTTCTTAGAATGCTCTTCTTCACTCTTCTCAGAGCCATTCTCCACCATCTCCTCTTCATCCTCTTCAGTCACAGGATCTATGAGGGGAAGCTCATCTTCACAAGTTCAACACCTAGGAGATCTTACAGACAAGATTGTGTGTGGAGGAGCTATCTCACAAGATCCTAGTCCCTGCTTATTTTGATAACAACTTTTGCATGCAAGGATGAGGATATTATGTTCTTGAAGGTCTCTTCTTCAAGAACACATTTTTCTGCCTTGGCTTTGCTGATCACAAGCTCAGCCTGGCATTCAGTTAATTTAGTAATGAGATCTTTGATCTGAATCCTGTAGTTTGTATGCTCATGTTTAAGAGTTGAAATGGTTTTCTCTAAGTCCTCTATCTTTAGTTTATAATCATTTTCAGCTATTTTAAAATCAGCTTTTAAGATATTTAAAGACTCAAGATCAGATCTCATTTCTAAATTATAGGACCTGTATCTATTAACTTTAGCAATGCATTCAGGAGTACAAAGATGTTCCAATACCTTGGCTTCATCATGGTCTGCCATGAGTGCTTGGTTTGGAGATGCATCTTCCACCTGAAAGCTCCAGTCAAAGCCTCCTTCTTCAACAACAACTGCAGCTTGCTGCTTTGGCTTCTCATTCTGGGGGCTTTCTCAATGTAGTTTGGTCTGGTTTGTGCTTGGCCACCATTTTTCCTTGGTGCCTTACACTCTCTTGCAAAGTGTCCCATCTGGTTACAGTTGTAACACTTTACTTTGCTTTTGTCTAGCCCAAACTTTCCACTGGCTGCATTGCTTGGAAACTTTCTCCCTGTCCTCTTGTAGAACTTCTTGGCTCTGTGAGTGAGAAGAGCCATCTGCTAGACTATCTTCATCTACTCCAAATCATCTGGATGGATACAGTCCTGGTCTTCAAGGGTGAAGAGAAAGTTGCCTGAGGTTTCATTAGCAGAGACAAAAGCATGAGAAGAACTTGTCTCTTGGAAAGGACTTCATTGAGTGTAGCTTTCCCTTGGAGCCTCTGGAAGGTGATGAAAGGGCCCTTTTATGAGTTGTCAGGGAAGCATATAAGATGATGTTGTGGTTCAATGCTTTCCCTTTCAACCACATGAAGGGCTGAACTCAGTTGATTGCTGGAGTTACCAGATGAGTTTTGCATGTTCATCTCCATCTGGTAGCCACTAAGAATACCGTACAACTCAGTGAGAGTAATAGTCTTAAGGTTCTCAGTTCTCTTGATAACAACATAAAAATATGTCCATTGTCTAGGAAGAGAGGACATAAACTTCCTTATAATGTCCCTGTTCTCAAGAGTTACTCCAACATCCATTAGAGTATCCACAATCTCAACATACCTGAAGTATTGTTGAGTCATGTTTTCACCTGCCTTGAAGGTAAAGTTTTCAAACTGCTGCTTCAGGAGATCCTTCTTGTTCTCCTTTGCTTCAGTAGACCCCTCATACATCAGCTTCAGTGCTTCCCATAGTTGCTTGGCAGTTTTGCACTTCTTGAAGCCTCTGTAGATGGAGTTTGGAATAGCAGTTTGAAGGGCTATCATGGCTTTCTGATCAATCTCTATTCTTTTTCTATCTGCTTCAAAGTAATCAGCCACAGCCTTAGGAATCATACCACCACCAGTAGCAGAAGTGGTGCTTGGTATGTAAGGTCCTTCAATAACAGAGTCCCACATCCTGGAGTCTTGAGACTTGATGAAGCCTTCCATTCTTTGACACCAAGTATCAAAGTCTTCAGGAGTGATCAGTGAAGACTTTATCATAGTTCCAGTTTCTATATCAGCTTTGGTTATAGCTGCCATTTGAGTTGTTAAGTATGTTGTGTGTGTGAGGGATCTTAAGATGGTGAGATCTTATATCAAGAGCCTGAAATGCTCTGATACCAAATGCAGGACTGTCAGGATCAGTGATCACAAGTTCGATGGATTAGAGTGTAATGCAGCGGAATAAGATCAAGAATTAGACAAATTGTAGCAAGAATTTGATATTTGTAAACAAATACAAGAGAATATATTTCTGTGACAAGGAATGTTTCAATTATACCAAATATTTCTGCTCAATCATTCACACATTACAATAAGGTTGACACCTTATATAGAGTGCAATCACTGCTGTTATCACGGGATAGTGACAACTGGCAGATCTATTACAAAAATAACTAACACTTAACAAACTACTGAAATGTTCACAACTACTGAGAACATATCAGAGTGCTAAGTACAAAATATAAAACTACTGATAAGAAACTACTGAAACTTCAAAGTACTGAAGAACAAGCTCTTCAGTCGTTTTACAAAACTACTGAAAACATAAAACTACTGAAAGTAAACCGTCACAACTACTGAAGAAGTCCTCTTCAGCTGTTATGACAACGTCTTATACTTGGTCTTCAGCACTTGTCTTCAGACTTTGTCTTCAGCACTTGTCTTCAGACTTTGTCTTCAGCACTTGTGTCTTCAGACTTTGTCTTCAGCACTTGTGTCTTCAAACTTTGTCTTCAGTTGTTGTCTTCAGCTGTTGTGGACTTCAGTGGTTTTTGTGACGTCTGTAGGACTTAAAGGTTTTTCTGATCCGGCTCATTGGTTCTTTTGGTCCAACAAACTCCCCCTGAACCAATGCAGCCAAAACCTTTAACTTTATTGAGGTCCCACTTATTGTTGGCAGAATGGTTGGTCTTTTTCCTTCTTGATCAGTTGAGAAGATGACCCATTATAAGCACTGGCCTGGAAATGAGTCTCTGATGATTTGGTTGGCAATGTATGGACGGGAGCTCTGTATTGGGGAATTGGACACTGAGCTGTTCCCCCATCCATGAGACTCACTTCCCATGTATAAGCCTGTAGGATTCTCTGGTGTATGCTCTGAGAAACATAATTTGTTCTTCCATGGTAAGATTTTCTGGTTCACCATCAAACAATCCTTCACGCCCATATAGCTCTGAGATGTACTTAGCCTGTTTGCCATTTTTGAGCTCAACTGTTGTAATCTGTCTGTATGCAAACTCATCTGGGTGAGTACCTTCAAGTAACAGACTGAGCTCATTTTGTTTGAAGTTCTCAAGCTTCTTGTAGACTAACCCCTTTTTAATTACTCTGTTCTCTAACATCTTTTGGGGTGGCTGTTTAGTCTCATAAGCCTTCTTGAAATCTTCTACAATTTCCCAGGGTGATATTACCAGGACCACTGTGATCTCTTCATCTACGATCCTTTTTACTTGGCCCTTGTATCTCGCAGGAATGTCTTTCTTCACAATTCTGTGAGCCACCCTAGGATCAGGCCATATTCTCACCTTTTCCTTTTGATATTGAAATGTGTTAGCAAGGGTGTACAATCTCAGAGCTTCTTTCTTCATACTGATTATTGATGAAGAAGCAGCATAAGTTTTGTCTATGCTTTTCAGCATCTCATCATCATGAAGCCTTTGCTGCTGTTCTTCTTCTATCTTTACTCTCACCATTTCCATCTGTGAGGTGGGAGTGATGGGCATAGGTTTGGCTTTAGGCAAAGTTAGGACTGCGGAAAGAGGCAGCCTATCTTCTTCCTCATCATCCTCTTCTTCTTCTTCTTCTAGCCTCAACATCCTTCTCTTCTTCTTCTGGGTGCATCATCGGCTGTTGGTTTTGAGGGTAAAGGAGTTGGTTTAATGGGTTGTAGTAGTGGTGATTTTAAAGTGGGAAGTTTTGCAGGTTGTTCTAGCATTCTTGTAGTGAGTGAGGCTTTTGAGTGTTTTGCTAGTTCATTTCTGTTCCCAGCACCTGCCTCATTTAGTGCTTCAATCACCAATCCCTTAGTGTATGCTTCAGACGTACAGATCTTGGTGGTTATTGCCAAGATACTGTCCCTGGTCCATGACTTAATCTCGATCAATGATCTCCCAAGGTACTTTGCAATGAATCTGATCATGATCTTCAGTCTTTCTCTTTCTAATGCATCATAACTTGCCCATCTTGAGTTAATTTCTTCAACTTCAAGTCTCCTAATCTCTGAGTCAAGCTGTGCAGTATCGAACCCCTGTCTATACAGTTGATCAATAATGGAGTCCATTGATTTACTATGTGTAGCATCTGCCATTTTGATCATCTCATCGAGTTGGAGTTCTTTTTCTTTTCCTTCAACCTTCCTCTTCTTATATGTGATATGAAAGTCTTTGTGACTTTCACCCACTTGATCAATGTTGGCTCCCTTCACAAACTCCTCTTCCTTCTCAGTCTCCTTCACAAACTCCTCTTCCTTCTCAGTCTCCTTCACAAACTCCTCTTCCTTCTCAGTCTCCTTTTCTTTCAGTATGCTCTTCCTCTTTGCTTTCACTAACTGACTCTCCCCCTTTTTGGTTGCATTGGTTGCAAGGGTTTGAGTAGCAGAAAGCCTTGTGCTCACAATCTCCTCCACCAGGGGTTGTATGATTGAGGGAAGCCTCTCATCCATGGTTTTGATCACAATGTCTGTGATCATTGGGGTGATGAGAGATAGGGATTTCTGAAAGATAGCAGCTGTTTGCTCAGAGGGGTTCTGTCCCTGAGAAGCAGTGCTAGAAATAGAGGCTGGTGGGTTGGAAGTTTGGAGTGGCTGAGTGTTTGGGAGACCTTCAGGTGAAGGTGCCATCTGTGGGTTTATGTTGGTGTCAGATGGACTTGCTTCTTGAGAGAATTGGTCAAGTAGGCTTTGTAGTCTACGGACTTCTTCCTCAAGAATTGTGTTCTGGGCCAGAACATCATAAAAGAAGCCCAGGTCATCATCAGCAGATGCTGAATCACCTGACCTCCTGCTTGTAGCAGGATGTACATGCACTAGGTGTAGACCAGTTTTAGCATGTGCCCCTTTTTCTTGGAACTGGGGACTTCCAGCCTCAGGACGATGTCCTTCATCAGCTGTTGCCTCTGATGAGGTCTTAGCAATGTTACCAGCCTCAGTCTGATCATGTGCTGATTCAGAAGAGGTGGCAGCCTCACCAGATATTCTGATCTCCATATCTACACCAGGAGACAGAACATTTAAACCCCGGTGCTGTGGGTTCTCAGAAGCATGTTGATCCTCTTCCTCAATGGCTGTGGTTGTCCCCTTTGTTGGTGTTTGGTGGGGAGGAGGAGAGGCATGCAGCTGAGTCAGCACGTTTGCAATTATAATGGTTGGACTTTGGGGGGCATTTTCATGGGGAGATGGGGTAAAAGCATTATGCACCTGGGGAGAATGGTGCTCTGTGGGTACCCCTTCTTTGGTTGCTGCAGGCTCCTTTTGAGAGGAATCCTGAGCGGCTGTGGCTGGTAGAGTCTTTGATACTGCTGGGGGGTTTACACCAGCAAGTATATCCTGCCTTGGTTTTACAGGAGCATCTTCAGGGGACTCATCTCCCTGAATAGCTGTTTTGGGGTGTTTGGTTTTTGGTTTGGTGGGGACTCTGGATCTTGTGGTGGTGGCTGTGGGTTCCAGCTGCGTGGGTTTGCGCAGCTTGGCAGCCATTTTTAGTGATTGGTCAGAGTTGTGCCGGGAGTATACTTCAGGCAATACAGCCATAGCAGGGACTCCCAGGCCAACAAGTCCCTCAGCTTGAAGCTGGTTTTCAATTATGGCCATTATGAACCGAGGATATAATATCCAACGGTTAGCAAGTTGTTTTTGGGCCATATCCTTGAGCTCTAAAAATAGTATTTCAGAAAAATTTAAAGGTTGTTGCTCAAGGATGGAGTACATTACCTGTTGCCACCTTGTGGACATTTGATCCCATGATGAAGTCTTGGGGGCAAGGCAGACATTTACCATATGAAAGATGAGACGTTCGGCATCCTGGAAATGTTTCTTCAGTATGGTAGATGCACTCAGGTTACCTTGGTATCCATGGTGGGCAAAAGATAGATCTGTTGTGCCCTTTGGATAACTAGTTGGGAAAGTGGCATCATCCAGATTGAGGGTTTGGCGAAGAGTGTCTGGAGTAATGACCACCTTTTGACGATTGCAAACGATTGAAGAGACTCTGTGTCATTCTCCTCAGAGACAAGAGTGACGTTTGTCCAGAATTGGTTAAGAGATTCGGCATATATATGGTGGGATTTAACAGAAAAGCCGTTTGGTAAGGTGACTGAACCATTAAATCAATGGCGTTGTGAAACTTGGTCCAGTATGGCGATTTTGTGAGATGTGCGACACAGTTGTGTCGTGGTTTTAGTTGCATGATCGCCATTGATGAAGAGAGGTTACAGAGTTTTGAACGTTAGGTTTGAGAAGAGAGGTGAGAAAAACTCTGAAGGTGGGATAAGGTATTTAAAGGGTAGGGTTAGAAAACGACTGAAGGTTTTGGTGTTAGTCGTCATTTGTTGAAACTACTGATGACGTGGTATTAACTTTCAGAGGTTTGAAATGTCTGACCGTATTGGTGTGATCAGCAGTTGTTATAAAACAACTAAAGACTTGGTTTTAACCGACAGACGTTGAAACAGCTGAAGTCTCTGATTTAGTCATCAGTAGTTATAAAACTACTGAAGACAGTTTTGACTTCAGGTGGTGAAACAACTGAGGACATGGTGTTTGTCATCAGTAGTTGTGAAACTACTGAAGACAGTGGTTTTGTCATCAGTTGTTGTAAACAGCTGAAGACTTGGTGTTAGTCTTCAGTAGTTGTAAACTACTGAAGACATAGGTTTGGCTTCAGTTGTTTAGAAACAGCAGTTGTAGAAACAACTGAAGAGAAATTACTCATCAGCTGTTTTCGTCAATTCATAGCTTTTCAGCTGTTTCAGTCTGACCTCCACACTTATCAGACTTAAATCTGAGTTTCAGAGGTTTCATTGGTCATCAGTACTTATCTGCATTTCTGACATCAGTAGTTGTAGCTACATCAGCTGTTGTGATTTCATCAGCTGTGGTAACTACATCAGCTGTTTTAACAAATAAAGTACTTCAGTACTTGTGAGGCATGTTGCCTTCAGTAGTTATAAAAACTACTGAGGGTAAAGGAACTATCAGTACTTATATGTGACATGGTTACCAATGATCATCAGTACTTATTACTGAGATCATCAGTAGTTGTCACTTATTCTAGCTGCAGCATACCAAGCCTTAACACCAGGTTGTGGAAAGTTGAACTATCCAAAGGCTTAGTAAAATGTCTGCAAGCTCATCAGCACTAGGAACAAATTTTGGATCAATCAGACCTTTTTCAAAACAATCTCTAATAAAATGGTGTCTGATTTCTATATGTTTAGTCCTAGAGTGCTGGACAGGATTCTTGACAATACAAAGAGCTGAAGAGCTGTCCATTAACAATGGAGTCTTAGTCTCTGTTATGCCATAATCCAATAATTGGTTTTGAAGCCAGAGTACTTGAGATGTACAACTTGCAGCAGCAATGTACTCGGCTTAGCAGTTGATGTAGCAATTGAGGTTTGTTTCTTACTCTGTCAAGAAATCAAACAGTTGCCTAGGAATTGACATCCACCAGAAGTTGATTTCCTGGTCAACTTACACCCTGCATAGTCACTGTCAGAAAAAGCAACTAATTTACCAGAATGTCTAGTAGAATACCATAAACCTAAAGATGGAGTGCCTTGCAGATATCTAAAGATCCTCTTGACTGCAATCAAATGAGACTCCTTAGGTGCAGCCTGAAATCTAGCACAAACACATGTAGCAAACATAATATCTGGTCTAGAAGCTGTTAAGTACATCAAGGACCCAATCATACATCTGTAAAGTGTTTCATCAACCACTTTACCTTTCTGATCTGTATCGAGTTGTGTGGTGTTGCACATGGGAGTGAAACAGGGCTTACAGTTTTGTAAATCAAATCTTTCCAAAAGATTTTTGTGTATTTGGACTGATGAATGAAAATTCCATCAGCCTTTTGTTTGATTTGCAAACCCAGAAAGAATTGTAATTCTCCCATGGCACTCATTTCAAACTTTTGTTGCATCAACTTTGTAAAGGCATCACACAACTGTGGATCAGAGGATGCAAAAATAATATCATCTACATAAATTTGAACAAGTAGATTATGCTGCCCAGCTTTCTTAATGAATAAAGTTTTATCTATGGAGCCTCTAGTGAAATTATTTTCTAGAAGAAAGTTTGATAATGTCTCATACCAGGCTCTAGGAGCTTGTTTCAACCCATAAAGAGCCTTATCAAGCTTATACACCCAATTAGGATGTTTATTGTCCTCAAAACCTGGTGGTTGACATACATAAACCTCTTCTTTAATTTTCCCATACAAAAATGCACTTTTGACATCCATTTGAAAAACTTTAAGATTTTGATAAGCAGCATAAGCTAAAAACAATCGAATTGCTTCCAGTCTGACTACAGGGGCAAAGGTTTCATCATAATCAATACCTTCTTCTTGTGCAAACCCCTGAACAACCAGTCTGGCCTTGTTCTTAACAATAAGCCCATTTTCATCAGTTTTGTTCCTAAACACCCATTTAGTGCCTATTGCACACTTACCTGGAGGTAGAGGAACCAGTTCCCACACTTGCTGTTTCTTGAACTGAAGAAGCTCAAGCTGCATGGCATCAACCCATCCATTGTCCTTTAAAGCAATGTGATAATTCTTTGGCTCTTGCTGACTGATGAAGAGAGCATAGAAGCAGAAATTTGACAATTGACTTCTTGTTGATACGCCAGCAGTGATATCACCAATGATTTGAGACATAGGGTGATTCTTCAGATCTTGGTACACAATGAGATCAGTGCAAGTGTTTGTAGCAGGCTCAGCAGCAACAGATGGTGTGGTGGTGAAGCATTTCCTTGAAACCAACCAGTAGATGGTAATTCAAAGGAAGTTGAAGTTGTAGAAATCTCATCAGCATTTGTTGTGGATTGTGCTGCTGGAGCTACAGGAACATCAGGTCTAGCAGAATCAGGCAGTTGATCACTAAACTTGAAGAGGTGAGTATTGCTATCATCATCATCATCAGCACCAGCAGTACCACCAGGTGGTGAACTGTTGACAGGAACAACAGCAGGAGTTTGATAAGGAACATATTGCAGTATGTCCAAATCAAATATCTCCACAGGGCTTTGTGGAATCTTGTCCTTTGGAGATTCATTAAACTTAACATGTAGAGTCTCTTCAACCATCTTTGTTCTACAGTTGAAGACTCTGTATGCTTTGCAAGTTGATGAATAACCAACAAAGTACCCTGCATCCACCTTAGAATCAAATTTTTGGAGTTGATCCCGTGTGTTGAGAATGAAACAAGGACATCCAAAAGCTCTGAAGAATGAAATTAGAGGGGCCAAATGATGAAGAACTTCATATGGAGTCTTCATCAACCTCTGATTTACAAGAGCTCTGTTCTGTACATAGCAAGCTGTATTGACAGCTTCAGCCCAAAAAGTCATTGGCAGTCCAGAATCAGCCAACATGGTCCTTGCAGCTTCAATAAGGGTCCTGTTCTTTCTCTCCACTACTCCATTTTGTTCAGGAGTTCTTGGAATGCTAAGATGCCTCTTGATTCCCTTTGAGAGGTAGAACTCATCAAGTGTATTGTTTCTAAATTTTGTTCCATTATCACTTCTAATACACTTGACTGAGAGGGAATACTGCTTCTCAACATACAACACAAAGTTGATAATCTTTTGAGCTGCCTCATCCTTTGAATGCAAGAAGAAAGTCCATACAAATCTGGAGTAATCATCCATAATTACCAGACAGTATTTCTTCTTAGCCATACTCATCACTCTCACAGGACCAAAGAGATCCATGTGAAGAAGTTGTAAGCAGGCAGTGGACTTAGGTTCTTCTATGGAGGGAAATGAAGCTTTGTGTTGTTTTCCTTTTAAACAAGCAGTGCAGTTATCTTCACATTTGAACTCCTTCATAGGCAGTCCCCTTACTAAACCATGGTTTATCAGCTGATTTATGTTTTTGAGATTAACATGACCCAGCCTTCTATGCCATAGAGTAGATTCTTGAGGGGAAGCCTTGGAAAATAGGCAAGGATGGCCTTTGAGATCTATTTTCTTGGAAAGATCTAAGGCATACACTCTTCCTGTCCTGTTGGCCTTTAGGAGAGTGTATTCATCCGACACCTTATCAATCAAACTTAGAACTTTGGATGACAAAATCCAACAGTTCTGACTGGTGAAAAGAGCAACATGGCCTTTGTCACACATTTGACTGACACTCAAGAGGTTGTACTTGAGATTTTCCACATGGTTAACATCATCAAACTTTATTTCCCCATTGGAAACAAAGCCTTTGCCGATGATGTAACCCTTTGCATCATTGCCAAATGACACAAACCCCTTCCTTCCTTGAGAGTAGTCATTAAGAAGTGATCTGTTTCCTGTCATATGCATGGATCCTCCACTGTCTACATACCAGATGCCTCTGTGGCATGTTGAAGAACCCTGCAAAACAAAACAAATTAGTTAGATTTTGAGACCCAAACCTTTTTGGTTTTGGGCCTGTTCACATCAACAGATGGTAAACTAACAGGTTTGTTGGAAACAACAGCCTGAGAGGAAGAAGATGGTGAAGAAGAGGAATCCTTTGGCTTGGACCTCCTTTTCTGTGGTTTCAACATAGGAACATCTAATTGGTTAACTCTTCCCAATAGATGTTGAACCATCATAACCAGCTGTGTCTGATTTTGTGATAAAGCTTTCAGCTCTTCAGACACATTGGCATTGGAGTTTGATAAGTTCCTATGTTGCACCTTCTTCTTTTGAGCTATCTCAGCTGTTACCTGTTTAACCCCTTCCTTTTTGGATTTCTTTTTGGACTTAAGGTTACAGGATTTGATGTTGCTGGTACAAATGTAGCTTCAAACTCAGTTTTCGTTTTTAACCATTTTCTCTTTAATTTCCTCTTTATGTTTGAGTTTGGATCCTTTTTTGTACCAACAGTCATCTGTAAGATGATTGAACAAAACCACATACTTCACATGGTTTCTTCTTCATCTTATGTTGATCATCAACTAAAGAGAGATGAAACTACTAAAGACTTGCTCTTCAGTACTTTGAAAGCATTATTTGCTTACTTGACTTCCTCTTTAGTAGTCTTCAAACTCTTTCTACTGACAGTTTTTCTTCTCTTCAGTGCTGACAGTAGTTGGAGTTTGAACTTCAGGTGTTAAATCTTGCTCTCCAGTCCTTTCAGGACTTCCAGAAATAACTCCTGAGTTGATCAACTCTTTGATCATGTGAGTGTCAGCAATGGAACCATCAACATCAGCTGATTGGTTCTGAGAGGGCTTAGTGCTGACTTCTACTTTTGATGATGCTCTATCAAAAAGTGAATCACATGATGAGGTGGATTGGTTATTGCTTTCTCCATCAGATTTCACTTCTACTCTTGAAGCAAAATCTGTAGGAGGAGCAGTGTGATTATAACCAATGCCAAACTTCACATTGGAAGCTGATTGCTTACTAAGAAGCATTTCAAAACCTTTGCATGATTGTACCCATCGATCACACTCTACTTGGGTGACTGCAAGGGTTTCTTTGAGACTTCTCTGGTCTTCCAGAATAACCTCTAGCTTGGCCTTTTCATCATTTAATTGGCATTTAAGCTTATAAATCTCATCACTTTTACTATTAAGAGCAGACTCATACTCAGCTTTTCTTTTGGAAATGGTTTTCTCAAACTCAAGTTTTTGATTTATTAATGCTACATTTGCCTCTCTAATAGAGACAAAGGCAGCTATGCATGATTCAGAACATAACTTGGCTTTAGCCTCTGAAGATACCTGAGTTACCTGTGAAGATGATGCATTTGAGCAGGAATCCTCAGTAGACTCCAGAGCCATAAGTGCCAGATTCCCAAAAGGACTGTCACCACCATGTTGATCAGCACCTGTGAACAGTTGTTCATGACCAGACATGTCATCTGGCAAACTGCTCCAGTCAACAACTCCAGGGGTGAAGAAGCTATGTTGTTGAGGTTGAGAAGGTTGATGAGATGGTTGAGGTTCTGGTAGTGCATGAGGTTGTGATACCATAGGAGCTTGAACTTGACTGGTTTGTGGCATGTAATAACAAGGGTAAGGGTATGGCATTTGACCCTAAGGAACAAAATATGCAGGAGATTGTGGTTGAGAATGATGACTAGAATTGACAGGATGTTGCCCTATGTTTTGTTGACTATTGCCAGGGAAAGTCACAAAAGGTGCAGAGGAATTAGATCCAGATGATCTACATTCTCTAGCAAAGTGTCCAAGCCTTTGGCATTTGTGACACCTCAACTTACTCTTGTCAAAACCAACTTTGGTTTTGCCAGAGAGTCCTGGGAACTTTCTTCCAGTTCTTTTGTAGAACTTCTGAGATCTGATATTTATCAAGGCCATTTGGCTCAAAATATCCATCTCTTCTAAGTCATCATCAGCAATCCCCTTGAGATCATCCATGATGAAGCATAGATTGTCATTATTACACCCAGTAAATTGACTATCAACACTCACAAATGCTGAATCAGAAATGTTTGAAGAGAAATCAATATGCTCATCATACTGGCATTCAGATGAAGCATATTCTGACTCATGACTAACCAGAGCAGTGTTGCCTGGTACAAAGTCCTCAGTGAGCTTACCAGATGAAGATAGTTTTCTCTTTTGTTCTATCTCTCTCTCAAATGTGAGCAATTTCCCATGAAGTTGGGTGAGAGATAGTTTGTCCAAATTTGCACTGGAGCGTAGGACAATAGTATATGTATCCCATCTCTCAGGAAGTGATCTGAGAAATCTGTTATTCATCTGGATATTAGTATACTCATGTTTGACCATTTTCAATTCAGAGATCAAACAAGAGAACTGCTCAAACTGTTGAGTCAGTGTCTCACCCTTCCTATGAGAGAATGTCTCATATTGTTGGGCAAGGATCTCTCTATTATTTGCCAAGACCTCATCTGTTCCTCCAAATTGTTCTTTCAAGGCATTCCAGAGGTCATGGGCAGATTCATAATGCATTAGCCCAGAATAATTTCATTGGGTAGTGCCATGGCCAGAATTCCATGGGCTTTTGCATCAATCTCAAACAATTTCTTATCCTCATCTGAGTATTGATCCTTCCTCTTCGGAACCATTTGATTGGTTTCCGGGTTATTCACCATAGGCTTGTGTGGACCATGTACCACTGATGTCCAACAACCTGAGCTGTTAACAGACAGGTGATGGAGCATACGTCGTTGCCATATGTTATACTCATTCCTAACCAGCATTGGAGGCTTGGTTGAGGAACCAGTATTGTGAGGATCATTGGAAGGAGTAGTCATTTTAGGTCCAAATACAATTTAATTCAAGCTTTTAAAATATTTTACACAGACCACAACAGACTCAATGAAAAACCAAGAATAAATCTCAGGATGAATGACCAAAAACTCAGAAAATTCAATCTCTATAACCGTTTCTTGCAAAAATACTAATTCAATCAAACTTGGATCTTGAATAGCAGTTTCAATGATCAATTATTAGATCGATCAATGATTAACCGGCTCTGATACCATTTGTCAGGATCAGTGATCACAAGTTCGATGGATTAGAGTGTAATGCAGCGGAATAAGATCAAGAATTAGACAAATTGTAGCAAGAATTTGATATTTGTAAACAAATACAAGAGAATATATTTCTGTGACAAGGAATGTTTCAATTATACCAAATATTTCTGCTCAATCATTCACACATTACAATAAGGTTGACACTCCTTATATAGAGTGCAATCACTGCTGTTATCACGGGATAGTGACAACTGGCAAATCTATTACAAAAATAACTAACACTTAACAAACTACTGAAATGTTCACAACTACTGAGAACATATCAGAGTGCTAAGTACAAAATATAAAACTACTGATAAGAAACTACTGAAACTTCAAAGTACTGAAGAACAAGCTCTTCAGTCGTTTTACAAAACTACTGAAAACATAAAACTACTGAAAGTAAACCGTCACAACTACTGAAGAAGTCCTCTTCAGCTGTTATGACAACGTCTGATACTTGGTCTTCAGCACTTGTCTTCAGACTTTGTCTTCAGCACTTGTCTTCAGACTTTGTCTTCAGCACTTGTGTCTTCAGACTTTGTCTTCAGCACTTGTGTCTTCAGACTTTGTCTTCAGTTGTTGTCTTCAGCTGTTGTGGACTTCAGCGGTTGTTGTGACGTCTGTAGGACTTAAAGGTTTTTCTGATCTGGCTCATTGGTTCTTTTGGTCCAACAAGGACCGGTGAAGGGTATGCACTTACAACACAACAACACAATAAGGAGAGTTGCTTAGAACACTTAACAGATCAAATAGGGAACTGGTTAACTTGTTAATAAAAGATGCTAAGAACACAAGTAAATATGAGACAGAACAAGATTGCAAACAACACAAGTATTTGGTTTTCAAGAATGTTGTATATTGCTTCTCAAGTTCTATTACACGTTACAAAGCATTGATATAAAGTTATAAGTACTTGAGATACTTTATACTACATCCTACAGCCGGCCATACTTTGAAGGCCAGCTGGATACAATTGACTAGACAACTACAAAATCAAATTTAGAGTCAAAAGGCAGATTTGCCTTTTTGACTTGTGACTATGACATGCCATAGCTCACATCCTAATATATTACAAAAAGGATAAAAGTACATAAAGTAGAAAGCATGGACTCAAGACCTCAATGTACAGTTACCAAAAGCATGGACCTTTCACCAACTCATGTAAGTTGGTCACTTTACAGAGTAGCAGCAGAAAGGTGGTCCAGTTTTATGGTAAAGTACATCAGAGAAAGGCATATCTCTAAAAGTATTCGGAAGAAATCTGTCTTCACTCTTTGGCTTCGGAAGACTTTGTCTTTGAAGCTTCGGAAGACTTCACTTTTGGCTTCGGAAGATGTTGGTCTTGGCTTCAGAAGATTTTACACTTAGAATATTTCTAGTGCATGGTGTAAAACTTCCGAAGCATTTCTACTTCTGTTCTTTAGTGCATGCATGCAGAGACTTTGGATGTTTTGGCTGCATCAGACTTATAGAAATCCTTACAAATAATTATAGCAATTTATTACCCATAAAAATATTCTATAAATTAGAGTCCAAAAAAACCAATTATTTTAATAAATTTTACATAACACGTCCCAAACGCTACCCAATACGCGCTTAAAATACAAAAACCGACACAGCAATCTTATAAGCATAATTTTAATATTTCAGGAACAAAAATATACCTAATAACAATCTTATAAAACCAATAAAGAAGATATAATAACATAAAAGGTGATATATTCCATCATCATATCTCACTTAATAATAATAAAGGTCATCATAACGAATTGTCAAAATCCAAACTATAAGGTTAAAGGTGTCAATTTAACAAAGTTTAGGGATCAAAATTGTCAATAAAAAAACTTACTGTTTTGAAACTAAAATACATTTATAATAAAAGTTACAATATAAAATATTAATACATAGACTTAAACTTAGGTAAAAACACAAAATAAGACTTCAAAACTCAAGTCATGAAACTCAAATTACACATGTGTAACAAGAACTAACAAACCAAATAAAAGTAAACTTAACACACATAGGTTGGACATGCATAACTACTTAATAAGATATTAACACATATAAAATAAACTTAGTAAACTTGCTAGTCGGTAGCACTCTAGATCTCGAGCACCTATTTCAAGAACAACGTCCTGATGAGTCTCATGAACCCCTTTTACTTCAAACTTTCAAGGTGAAATACAGACTCTTTAAATTATTTTATGATGCAATAGGTCCTGATTATATTCGCGAATGTTACCACAATCATTAATTCTAGTAGGAGCGCGTAGTTTGTGGATAGTACGATTTGGGGAATCCCTCGCACACAATGAGCCCTTATGACATGAAAACGCCCCACTAAGATTTAATAATCATTATGTCACAAATTAGTATAGTTTAACCATGCTTAGCAGGGGACATTCAAACCCATAACAATAAAGGGTATCACTTATGGGGTATTTTAGCACTCAGGTGGGTAGCTCGAGTCCGGGTTTGATTATGATATATTCTTTAGTGCACCAATGTTATTGTTTACTATAAATTATTCATGAAAGGTCAGGTGTCATGAAATTATGAGCTTGCCAACATTATATTGACATATTTGGAGTGTGTATATCATGAGAAAAATAATTAGTAGGTGACACATGAATAAGAGCCGCCTTAGTTGGATATTTGAAGATTTAGCCACAACCTTATTCACTATATCATGTTTAGAAAATTCTAAATAAAATATATTATTTGGGTTTTAGACAATGATAATTTTTTATAATTTAATATTGATGTAACACCATGTAGACAATTGACTTGGGATTGTAACCATGTATTTTCAAATTATTATATTCCGTAACATTGTGTTGATATCAGTCAGTCACGGCTAGTCACGGTAAGTGGGGTGTGACATTGAGTTGTGGGCTAGAACCCATGAGTTTAATGGTCTAAGATTATTTTATAGAAGGTTTATAACAGTTATTCTTTTTTACAACTTATAGGTTTACATTTGTAAAATTTTATTTTTTTATATTTTTTAGGGTTGCTGGTAATAAAAAGATCATAGGGGTCGTTGTCAAATTTTCTTGGGAGTTGGTCGAGACTATAACATATATACAACTATAAAAAACATTCATGGGGTTGGTTGAATCCCAACGTATATGGTTTGATCTGCCCATGATTAAAACTCTTTGTAATTAGTGTGTTTTGAGCCATAGTCACATTCCAAACATTCCACGCTTCCAATGTGATGTGACAACTTTTAACATCCAAAATTAAGTCGTAACCACTACACATGAATATAAATGCTTTTCTATTCAATGTTCATGTTATTGTTGTATTTATTTTCTTAAATGTACATATGCATATCTACGGGACCGGTGAAGGGGAGCAATGCAACAGTTTCACAAGGTTGGAAAGACTAGAGCACTTAACAGATCAATATGAAACAGGCTAAATGAAACAATGAACCAAGTAAATAACATAATAATAACACAAGCAATTGGTTTTCAAGAACGATGTATATTGCTCTCAAGTGTTTAATAAATGTTACAAAGCTTAGTCCTAAGGACCGGTACCTGAGATATGACCATACTTTGAAGGCCAGTTTGAACACTACTCTAGATAATAAAATCAATGTAAAATCAAAAGGCAGATTCTCTTTTGACTGGTGACTATGACATGGCATAGCTCACATCCTTTTCTATTACAAAAAAGATAAAAGTACAAAGGTAGAAAGTTACAGACTCTAAGACCTTAATCTACAGTTGACAAAAGTACGAAAAATTCACCAACTTGTATAAGTTGGTGAGTCTTCAGAGATGACAACGTAAAGTAGTTCAACTTTTGTCAAAAGCATGTCAGAGAAAGCATGTCTTCTCTGTCTTCGGAAGAAATCAGTCTCTTGGCTTCGCAAGACTTTGTCTTGAAGCTTCGAAAACTTCATCTTTGACTTCGGAAGAAATTGGCCTTTTGGATCCAGAAGATTTGATACTTAGTGAATTTCCTTGAGTTATATCAAATCCTTCGAAGTAACTTTCTCAGTACTTCATTATGCATACTGAGAGAACTTTGGTTGTATTAGCATCTAAGTATAACTCTTATAATACCCATGTTTAAAGAGATTGAATGAGTCTAGCGGTAGACGAGCCTATTTAGTAGTTTGGCCTATTATTTTTGGAAAGACATAAGAAAAATAGGTTAAACCCAACATCACTACTAATCTCTATGCTAATAACTAAAAATTCAAAATGACATTTGCCATTCTCTCATGTCTCCTCAACTATTTTTTTCTCGACTCTGGCTTCTATTTATTAAAAAACTTTTCTTTAATTGTTTTATTGTTTGTTTTTTTGGCCCTCTCCTATTAAATGATTTCTATAAATATTTTTATAAAGTGTTTTATATTTTAAAACATACTAAATTACATAGATTGTGTTTGAGGTTTGCTTAAATTTCAACTTTCATCACTGAGATTTAAAAATTAGAAATTTAATCTTAAAGATAAAAAAAAGTAACACTTTTCATCCTTATGATGGATGACTGTTAAAAATCACAAGTTTAATCTTAATATTTTATAAAGTGTTATACAAAAAAATAGAAAGAATTGTCAATAATAATTGGAACCCAACCATACCCCACGTCACCACCACAAGCACCTACTCATCTCCGGCAACCAACACCACCAGCATAGTCCCCTTACCACCTCTACAACTATTGACCATATCCACTAGCATCGGCCATCTTTGAGTAGATCTCCACCACCATTGGCTAATAAATCGATTAGATCTCCACTACTGTCGGTGACATAAACCCACAAATTGCAGCACTATCGTCATGCAATAGTGGTCTTGTTTTGAAAAGACTTAATGTTGATGTGGGATTGCAGGCGCATTGCGGTCTTGACTGCGATTGTGTGGCTGCGGAGAGGAGATGTAGCTGAGGTGGAGACGGATTATTGTTGATTTCGTATTGAAGTTCGAGAGGTAAATTTCTTGGAAATTAAAAGGACTCTCCTTTAATCAATTTCTTTATGATCATATAACCAGACAATTGTTCTAGAAGTCCACATATAATTCAAGACCACAAATTCGATTGGCAAATCTAAAGATAACCATGATAGTGTTTCCTTATAAATGTGAATGCCAAAATAGAGAGAGGTTGAACGATTAAAGATCTTAAAACAGATTGAAAAAACAAGAACACCGATTAACATTTTTGAACCAAATCCAAAACTAAGCAATATCCTAAAATTGACGATAAATTGAATCATAAATCGATGCCCAGTAGATAAACAAGGATAGGAAGCGTTAGAAGGTGGGACGGTTGCGGTGTCGGACGACAGGTAGATGAACTATTGCAGTGTTGGAGTATGTTGATGCCTCAGTGACGTGGTGGACTGTTGCATGTTAGAAGGGGACTGGCGATTGAGGTGGTAGCTTACTGTTGAAGGTGTAGTTGCCAACGGTGGGGGTGGTGTCAGAGACTTGCTGAAAAACTTAAGGTGGGGTGGTGTTAAAGACTTGCCAAAAAATTAAAAAGTGGGGTGGTGTCGGAGACTTGCCGGCAAGGTGAGACTGCAGTGGCAAAGGAGGTTTCAGAAAAGGGGTACGGTGGGGGTACTGGGGTGGGTTATTAATATGCGCAATGCGGCGGGACGATATTTTACACCCGACACATGTTTTTAATTTTTGTTATTCTTGTAGTAATTTTACAAAAGTCTATTATATTTGTTCTAAGCTAAAATCTAACACCAAATAAATGAGTTTTGCATGACAACTTGTATATTTACGCATTAACTTATTGTACCTCACAAAATACAGATCGGTTCAGCAAAAAATTTACACCAAAACATTTAAAAAAACACAGGTTACAATTGTAGTCTTAAAAAGTTTTTAAATATGATAGATTAAAAGATATAACTAAAATATTAAAACAAACTAAGTTTTTTTGGTTTGTGGGTAGATAATGTATTTTTTTTTTGTAAATTACAGTAAGTGTAAAGTTATTATGTAATTAATTGTAAGAGCTTATCTGTAAATAATATTAAAAATACTATTTTACCCTCAAAAGTGGTTATATCTTATGCATTAAGTAAAGTAATTATTCTTAATTTTATGGTATCATAAAATACCCCTCTCATATGCTTTGTATATATAGTATAGATTAAGGTCTTAAGATGTTTTTTTATTCACTATTACCTCATAATATAAACTTCATTTAATAGAAATAAAATAACTTTAATTATTAGTAGTTCAAATTTGTTAAACTTTTACGTAAGTGTTAATATAAAAGTTTAAGTGAATGGTTATCATGTAACTAATTGTAAGGGGGTTATCCATACATATTGATTAATTACTATTTTACCATTAAAATGGTTGTACCTTATGCATTGAGTAAAGTATGTGTTTTTAATTTAAAGGTATCTTAAAATACTCCTCCTAAATGTTTTATATATAGTATAAATAATAAAATTAAATAATATTATTAGTATTATTAGGTTTAGGGTTAAAATCATCATTTTATAATTTTTAACCTTAAAACTAACGGACGTATAACAAGGACTCTTTATAAACCTTAGGACTAAATTTTTAAATTTTCAATCCTAGGGACGAAATGTGAGATATGAACAAACCTCAGTGATGATCCGTGTAATTTACTCTCTTAGCAATGTATCTTCATAAAACATTTTTATAAATTATAAAATGTCTTTTATTCTTTTTATAAAACATTTCTAAAATAACTATATAACACTTATAGAATATGCATTAAAAACTATTTACTATTTCATAAATATGTAGTATGAAAATCTTTATTACTAAGAATATAACCTTACATTTAAACAACCCGTGTAATACATAGAAGTTTCTAACCTAGTAACATATGTTACATCCATTATGTAAGATATAAAGTTCTAGTTCATATCTTTGTATCCAACAAGCCGGTAAAGTTAGGTAAAAGGTTTCATTGATTAAAGGGAGAAGATACAGCGTTCTTCGTATAATGACAGATTTCAAAAGAGAAATAGATGCAACATGCATCCAACTCGGGTCATAAATAATGTTAATCTACATTAATACAAACCTAGAAAGGCTACACATCTAATGCCACTGGCAAGCAAGAGAACAATTTGTTTCTCTACCAACCTAAAGAATGAGGAGAAAAAAATCAGAAAACAAAAAAAAAAAAAAAGGCAATGAACCAGAATAAAACGGGTCATCGTCGAGATGGATTCATTTCTATTTCTTGACCACCCAAATCCATTGAATTTCCAAACTTATCAGCTTCTCTTGCTATTTGAATATCAGAAGGTTTACAGTGTTGTATGGCCATTTTTATACCAAATCGAGGAACAAGCGCAGCTATTTGAATGACAAGCAAGCAGATCCAAAATGATCCCTTGCTTGCAAGATCAAATATTGCCCTACAAAATAAACCACAAAATCTGCATAAATAGTAATAGAAGACATATAGGCCTGCTTGTGGATATAAAATGTGTAGGCGTGCTACCATAACAAGCAGAGTTGCATAATTGACTTTTTGAGATCAAAAGAAACAAATTTCAACTCCTTGACTGTTTATGATTTTTCCAAATTCTTGTTACAATTTAATGAATAAACCGGATTTTTCCCAACAGACTTTCCAATTGTGAATTAGATACTAAAATAGTAAAAAATTCACTCAAAGGAAACAAGTTAAATTGGTTAAACATGTCAAAAGTCACCCACTAAGTGTCTTTTCAACACGTACAACCTCCTAAATCACTTCGTTTGAAAACTTTTACTATTATCGAAATAGTGCAGGTTTCCTAATCATGTTTAACATATTAGTTATTATTAAAAGTAAAAAAAAAAAAAAAAATATATGAATAGGTCAACTTGACCCAACCATTTTTGAGTCTAAACAAAATAAAAAATTCTGACCCAACCAGCCCGATCCACCCATTTTGGCACTTCAACTCAATGCAAGTCACTTAAAAGGTTATACATACCAGTAACCTGGTAGCATAGGAATCACATCGATGATAATAACACAAATGCAAGTTGCAATAATAGACCCCCAAATGGATGCATGGCTGATCCAAGTCCACCTAATAACATCCATGGCTAAGTGAATATTGACAAGAAACACAACTGCCAGGGTCCAAAGATCTCCTAAACTCGAACCATCAATGTCACTTTTCCAGTATGCAAAAAGGGGGACGTAGAAAACAACTATACTTTGCCATAGTGTATCAGCTATTGTAAGCCAAAATAATGTTGAATTGTAGCTTTCTTGTCTTTGACCAGACCCATATAGCTGAGGATATGTCATCAGAGACCTTCTACTTAAATCCTTATCAAGAATTGCAATTACAATTGTAGGTACTGAGGTGTAGAGTACAGAATATAACACGCTGCTCCACTCGGTGATGGCTGTGGTCAAAGTGAAGCCTGTAAAGAGCACGTACCTGGAAAAATCATGAATATATTAACAAAAGAACACTTGATTTGGCAATTAACCTGTTCATATGAAAACAGGTCCATTTGGGTAATAATATATTGACAACAGGCCAATAAGTAAAAAGAAACACAGAACTATAAAGGAAATGGGTTGCCAGTCATCTAAAGTGTAATGAAGGGGCTCTAGATCTTTTTTCCAAGGCACACTCCCGTATTCATGGTGGTGCAACCGTTAAATGGGGAAATTGAAAAAAAAAAAAAGGTAAAAAAGAAGACAGGTCAAATGGATTGATAGGGTGCCCATTGTGGAGCTTTTCATGCATACAACCTCCTAAATAACTTTATTTAAGATATCATGATAAATAGTTTTTGTAATTATATTTAACACAAAATAAATTACACAAACTTGTTTCAGGTCATTCTGCCCACCGACCCATTTTGCAACCTTAAATTGGTCAAAATACATAGACTTTTCACATCCCATTAGACATCCTTCTGGCATTGGGTCATTCTGAGAGTCCGGTAGGGAAATAAAGAATTTTTTTCTTCCACACACCAATTAGAAGAGGTAAAATATCAAGCATGCAATTACAACTTAATTTTGAATGAAAATCAGAAGGTAAATATTTATGTTTTTAATTGGAGATGCACAGACTTACCAGAACAAGACGAGGACAAACACTGCATTCCTATAAAAATTATACAGTATCATGTAACCCATGCGCTGGTAATTCCAATGTCCATGGACCAACAAAAGAGGAACCAAAAACCTAAACTGACCCATTGCAAAATCAGATGCCATCACTGCTTGACGACCCTCTTGCCCACTGATTCCAATCCCAACATCAGCCATTTGGATCATTGAAACATCATTGGCTCCTGGAAAATTTAACAGAAACATTTATCATCAGACCTAAATCAATATGAAAGCATTTTTTCAAATAAAAAAGATATATTTTCAATGTATATGTCAGATGCACCAATTCAAACATGAATATATATTTTTTAAGTTCCCAAAAACTATTGTTAAACCTCCATACGCTGTTGAGTTTGTAAGAAAATCCAGTAATATTGTGGCTTGGATAGTCCTTGACTTGACAAGGAAGGTTATAGGAGCAAAATGAATGGGTCAATTTGGGTTGTTTTTTTATCTCATAAAGGGGTTATATCAAGATTTTAGTTAAAAGGAAGAATGGGTCAAACAGGTTGAAACTTGAAAGTTTAAAGTCCAATTTTAGTGCATACAACCTCCCAAATAATTTCAATTCAAAGATTCGGATTATAATTTTTAATATTGTTTTTGTAATCATGATTAACACATTCAAAAATATTTAAAAAAATTTGAAAAACATTGTTTAGAGTTCAACCCACACTACATAACAAAGCTATAACTAGCCCGTTTCCAAACCCGCCCAACAATGAACCCACCCATATTGCTACCTTGCAATTCAAGAAAAAGAAATATAATACTTATGAGAACGTGATATATCTCAGTTCACTAAAACAAGAAATAATACTTACCATCCCCAATGGCAAGAGTCATGTCATCTGTCCTTTTTTTTATCAGTGCCACAATCCCAGCTTTCTGCAATGGGGCAACTCGACAACAAAGTACCACAGCACAATTACTGGCTACCTGGAATAGCTGAAAGATGAAAAAGAACTAAGCATTCCACATAAAAAGATTATACTTGAACAAAGGAATCTTTGTGTGTTCAAGAGTATTCAGTAATCACCTGCTCTTCAAGTTCAGTGTCGAGGATATATACAAGGCTTGTTCCATCAATAATCAAAGCAACAGAACTTATATTACCATCAGAACCACCAGTGTCTTGATCATCAGACACTAAGAGATTTCTAGAAGTAATCAAAGCGTCCTCCAAACTCTTTTTAGATGACATTTTAGAGTTGCTGTTAATTATTACCTGACGCATGTTTCTTGTTAGAAGTTTAGAAGAATAACCGATTGAAATTGCGGTTTCTTGCTTGTCACCAGTCAAAACCCAAACTTTTATATCTGCTTTTCTTAAAGACTCTATTGCTTCTGGCACACCCTTTTGCAATCTATCTTCAATTGCAGATGCACCAACTATTTCAAGATTTTTTTCTAAATTGATTGCAACCTTCCGAAGCAAGGCGACTCGGCCCATTACAGCAGTGCTAGCGGTCTCATAAGAAGACTGCCATTGCTCAAATTCAGGGACACCCAATTCCCGCATTCCAACAACAAGGGTTCTTAAACCAATGGAAGAATACGAATGGAGATGGTCTTCAGTGGCCTTAATTATATCCAAGTTTAGAGATTTATCAATAATGTTAAACATGGAATTATCTGCACCCTTAACAATGACTTTTACAGAACCATCAGGGAATCCTAATATAACCGACATCCTCTTCCTGTCACTATCAAACTCATGCATTCCAAGAACATTAAACCTGTGCTGTCATGATAGGTAGTTCATCAAATTATAATCTAAGTATACAAAAAAAGATAAAATTTAGGAGTCTATAAGCAGAAAATGGCATATAAAAAAGATGTCGATAAAGGATCTGCTTTAAAATCCAGAAGGAACTTAAAGATATATATTTTTGGCAACTTCACATAACATATATACAGTAATAATATCACTCAACCCAATCTTCAAGAAAGATGTGCAACTTAAGGACATCACGTTTCTATTTCAGTTGAATCCCTTAATTTGGCAATTTCAAATAAAATGTAACCCAAATCCACCAATTCATAAGCAAGTGAGTAGAAGATCCTAAGTCTAATATACATCGATTATTGAAGAACACAAAAATCAAAGCGAACTTTGGAATTTAACATGGACAAAAATCTCACCATCATAGTTAAAATCTATAAAATATCCATTCTCATTAAATCTCCAAAATAAAGGAATATGACTTCGAGGGGTTATCCTTCCTTCTAATACTTCTATCAGTTTTGGCAAACAGTAATGAGACTAATACTAAGCATAAAATTTGCACCACAGGAGGAGCTAAACTACTTGGTGTACACTAACGACTTAAAAATAATCATACACAGGTATGATTCAAGAATATAGCATAAAAAGTACAATAGGTGAAACGTAAACCAAAGTTGAAACCGTTACTAACATACCTTTGTCTTTCTCCTTGAATATTAATAACTATGTGACCAGAAGTCCGTTCCATAAGCATGAAACCATAAGCCGCAGCAGCATAAACAAGTGCCTGTTCATCTGGAGATTCCCCTTGATAATCTACCAACTTTTCAGCAGGATCAGATGTGTCAACAACAATCGGCACAATTGTATTACAAGCAGCCAATGCAAGAAAGAAATCATAAATCTGTTTGCCAGCCTTTGTATGATTTCCAGTTTTTGATAGTTCAAGTAGCTCCTTGTCAACCTCTACCTTCATTTTTGGCCTCCAAACCTGCCCGTTCACTAAAACCAGATAAGAACATTAAAACTTTATTCCATTTTGACTACAAAAAGACTGATCAAACAACACATATATATTAAAGAATGGAAATGTGAATGAAGAGAAAAAAAAACTATGTAGCACCTTGAATGCAATAGCCCCTTTGTTCGCCTTCAAAGTTTGTTTTCTCCCCGCTATAATCTACACCGAAAATGCTTGCATATTTGAATTCCATCTTGTTTTCTGTCAGTGTACCAGTTTTGTCAGAGAATACATACTTTATTTGTCCTAAATCCTCATTTATATTTAGAGCCCGACACTGGAATCTAGAGTTTGAAGTTTCATCATACATCTTATCATCTCTAATCATGAAGTAAGCCTGACCAACACGCACGAGCTCCATGGATATGTACAAAGAAATTGGTATCATAATCTGGAACACAATAACTGACATAAGAAAAGTGAAGAATATCTCCATCGCAAGACCAGAATAGTTGTAGTTCTTAACTACTGGCTCAGAATAGTCCTTTTTTCTGTAAAACTGTAATATTTCGAGCTCGTTTTCATGGCGTTTCAACCAAACACCAGCACAAACAGAGACAGCCATACACAGAGCAACAAGGAAAACTGACAGCAAGATAATCTCACGGTTCATACGGGTCTCCAAACGGCTCCTTTTTGATGGGGCCCCTGAACTATTGAGCATAGCTTTGGTCTCCCTGCCACAATAAACCGCCACTCCAATCGCCCAATTAGTGTTCTTAAGCACACAACCACGAAGCACTATATTAGATGGTCCAAGTGAGAGATGCTTTCCATCAACCTCCATGGTGGCCATGAAACCGTATATGTTCCTATTAGGCTTCTCACACTTGATTAAGCCATCAATCATGTCTTTTTCGGGGATTTTAGAAAGGGTTTCTTGTTTTGCATAACGTGTTTTTAGATTTGATTCACCGTCTAGATTTATGGTCTGGATGTAAGCAACCCCAGGTGGGTCACTTGTGGAAAGCAGCACTGCATCACAAGGAATAGTGTCATCTGCAGAAAACTTAATGATCTCACCTACTTGAATATCTTTCCATTTCTTCTGCTGAAATCTACCATCTACTAAAACAGATGACATTCGATTGTTTTCAATTCGATCTGACCTATGGCGCCTCCAATCCTCATACGCATCTTTAACAGCTGTAACTAACAAAACAAAGGACAATGGCAAGATCGAAGCACCTCGCCCAAAAACAGCCAGCTGAGGAAGCTGATTGAGAATGGCAATAATAAGAAAATATATGTAGGCAACTCTGTGGAACTGTTCAAATATGTTTCTGGGCAAGAAGCTGAAAACAGAATACTTGGATGTTCTAATGGAATTTCCGGCAAATTCAAACCTTTCATTGGTCTTAAAGGCATCATTCACATAAACCAACCTCGCATCCCCATCGTTAATCTCTCTATGGGACATGGAAATGCTAAACCTTTCAGAATCAACATCTCCTTGTCGAGATCCATGGGGCACCCTCTTCGACCCCAAATCGACAAAAGCAGGCTCTTGGAGGGAGTTAGTTCTCCAGCTCCTGCCTCCTTGGGAGGATGAATTCTGCAGGGTATTGGGTGATTGTTGTTGGGGGACAATCTGGGCATCATCTAAACTCATACCGGGAGTTAGATCGATCAAAAGTGGTGGATTTGTGGTGATGATCTAAACATCACACGTCTCTCGATCTCTGTGTTGACCTATCGATCAACCAATGAATCTAGACTAGTGAAGAAAGAATGCAGGCGTGTGTCTATAATATAAGATAGAGTGTTGGATGAAAAACCCAACTGAAAACTGAAGCAGAGTAACTGAATTCTTACTAAAAAAAAAAGTCAAGGGTTGTTGAGCTAAACTTACGTTGGAGATGAAGATTGATCCAAAGGCATTTTGCCTGAAGAAGAAAAGTGAAAGTGATAGAAGGTGGGTGCAACGATGGATCGCAGAAACTAAAGAAAATGGAATTGCCGTCGTGACAAGAAAAGAAAAAGTCTTGGATTGGAGAAAGAGTGTGTGGTGAGTTTTCAAGAAAAGAGCTTTGGACATCAACATTTATTAAATGTCACAATCAATCATCAATTAACCATCCACACATCATATCATATTAAACAAATATATGTTATGTAGTTTTTTAATACCAATCTTTTTTACTTAACCTTATATTAAAAAATATTTAATTTATATTGTAAAGGTTTGAATTGTAAACATTTTAATCCAGATGAAACAAGGGCATAGAATAAATATTAAATTCTGAAGTATATTTTTTTAACTATATTAATTTCTTTCGAACAACTACTAAGTTTATTAACTAATGTATGTTTTTAGGCAATGTGTAGGTGACATTAATACAATTTGTATGTGAATGTAAGCATATGAAGTTGTATTGTAGCGGTTAAATTTTGATTATCGAAAAATAGATTAAAAAAAGCACATTGCAACGACATATTCAAAAATCAATAAAAAACTATGATGTAAAAAATGAATGTTAAGGAACAGAAAAATGAATTTTACACAAATAAAAACAATATCATATATGACCCCGCTCAGTTTGAATAAAATTTATATCAAAATGCAAACCATGTCGATTTAGAAAAACGAGTTTTAAAAAAATAAAAATAATATCATATATGACCCTTCTCGGTATGAATAAAATTTATATCAAAATGCAAACCATGCTGATTTTGAATAAAGCTTATACAGAAACGTAATTAAAAACAAGAATCGTAACATTATATATGGAACGTACGAAAACTCTATATTTTAAAGTTATAAAAGAAAACTTTGATATGTTCATAATCAACTATAAATATTAAAATAATAAAAAATACATGTGATAGGAAACAAAAACCACAACAAAAATGTTTAGGGACTAGATTCGATTCTACGTAATTAAGAAGTGATGGTGTTGTGTTACCGCAAGGCCCTATTATTCAAATGTATTTAAAAATTTATTTGATAAAAGAAGATAATAAAAATAACTTTTAAATCAATTTTGCACTGTTCATTAACGACTTATCATTATATATACAACTAGGGAATATTGTCATGGTTTGCCATTTGTATAAGGTTTTGAATACTACATTGAGTGATAGTATATGAAACTATAACTACAACTTATATAAACACTAGACATGATATGTTTTGTGAAAACCATTCAATTTGTACAAGTACAACATTTAGTAGAGATACAATCATGATACAATTACATCGATAAGCTTTATTAGTTACTTAGTAGGCTTATTGTGGTTATAGACCGGGGAGCAGCACCACACCAAAACAACAAACACATCTACAACCTCAATGTTTGTCTTACTAACAACTAAATATCCTTACTTGTTTGAAAATCTAATGCAGGACCGGTTAAGGGCTTAACAATTACAACACAACAACACAAAGAGGTGATTAACTAAACTTGATCAAACAGTAAACTGGATTAACCAAGATAATGATACAAAGAACACAAGTAATGATAAAGAGACAGAACAAGAGATTTGGGTTTCAAGGAGGCAGTATATTGGTTTCTCAAGTTCTGTTACAAGTGTTACATTACAAAGCATAAAGAAGATACTACAACTTGGAATACTTATACTACAACCACAGCCGGATATACTTTTTGAAAGCCAGCTGGATTACAATTGACTAGAAACAAACAAATTAATTGTATAATCAAAAGGCATATCTGCCTTTTGACCTTGTGACTATGACATGTCATAGCACACATCCTTATCTATTACAAAAAGGATAAAGTACATAAAGTAGAAAGTTACAGACTCAAGACCTCAATGTACAGTTACCAAAAGCATGGACCTTTTCACCAACTCATGTAAGTTGGTGACTTTACAGAGATGCAGCGGAAAGGTGTCCAGCTTTATGGAACAATACATCAGATAAAGCATGTTACTAATAGTCTTCGGAAGAAATCTGTCTTCATAGGATGAAGCTTCGGAAGACTTTGTCTATGAGGCTTCGGAAGACTTCATGTTTGGCTTCGGAAGACTTCATGTTTGGCTTCGGAAGATATTGGTCTTGGCTTCAGAAGATTTTACACTTAGAATATTTCTAGTGTATGGTGTAAAACTTCTGAAGCATTTCTTCTTCAGTACTTAGTGCATTGCTTGCAGAGAGACATTGGATGTTTTGGTTTGCATCAGACTTAAAGGAATCCTTACAAACTCCCCCTAGGCTGATGCTACCAAAACATTTAGAAGATCTTCAGATGTTAGTAGTCTTCAGCATAATCATGACCATACCCTTCTTCATTAGATGGTCAGGATCATTCAGACCTTCATAGTATCTTCTCATCTCAAAGAGATCATGCAGAGGTAAGTTGATTATGTCTTTCCATGTATAGACATTCTCAACACCTTGATCTCTGATTACATGCCATCTTTCTGGATTGATAGAGAAGGTCCAGGATAAGATGGGTGTCTCAGCTACAAGAGGAGCCACTTGCATTGGAGTTGATTGGGCTGCCTCTTCATGCACTTCCTCAGGTTGATCTGACTCAGCCTGAGGTGTAGAGGTAGATGATTTAGGCTTCTTCTTCTTAGACTTTGGTTTAGAAGCCATCCTCTTCTTCCTCTTAGATGACTTCAACTGAGAAGACTGGTCTGCAGCACCTTGTTGATCATCCTTGTCTTTCTCAGTTGGGTGTTCCTCCCTCAAAGGTTCAGAAGGAGAGGGAGTTTGACCCTGCTTTGGATCAGAAGATGAAGCTTGCTGAGGCTCAGCAGGAGGTCCGGGTTGAGGTGTCTCAGGTTGTTCAAACTTAACCTCCACTTCAGGTGGGACTTGACTTGGAAGAGAGTGTAAGTCAATCAATTCACCACTCTTAATCTTCTGCTTGATTACCCTTATATGCTCATCCATTGTGGATAGAGACATAGGGCCAATTCTCCTTCCGGAGAATCCATATAGCTTCAAGAAGCTTATCATCCTTTGTCTATCAGCAGACTTCTTCATACTCTTTTGGATGATGGCTCTTGACTTTGCAGCTTCTTCCCTTAGCTTCTTCTTAGTTGTCTTTCTCTCATTGACTAACTAAAGCTCAAGTTGTTTTAAGCACTCAAACTCAACAAAGTCATAGGACAAGTGAAGAATTGCATCTGCCTGATAGAAGCCTGTGGCACTCAGGTAGTTGATCATTTTGATCCTATCTTCTTCTTTGGGGGTGTTTGTTTTTTGAAAAAACCTCTTCCCCACCTCTTCATCTGCGCGCTTGCAGACGCGGGAAGAGGTTTTTACTTCGCAGACTATTTGTTTTCTGGAAGACGTTTCATTAAAAAACGTCTTCCTCACCTCTGCAGGGAGAAGAGGTGGAACAATGTCTTCACACCTCTTCTAACCTCTTCTCTTCTGATTTGTTTTTGAGCCCTAACTTCTTCCCCACCCATCTTCACAACCATCTTCATCTTCACACACACAAGCCCTAACATCTTCCCTTCCCTCCCGTCGCCACCGCTCCACCGCCTCCCCGTCGCCACCGCGCACCGCCTCCCCGTCGCCACCGCGCCACCAACCGTCGCTTGTTCGCCTGCTACCCTTCAGAAGCATCTCGGCCGCCCCCACCCCCCCCCTTTGCGACCGCGCCACCGCCCCCCGTCGCCACCGTGCTGCTCCCCTTCGGCCCCCTCCCCTTCGCCCCCTCCCCTTCGCGCTGCAGGTACATTTTATTTATTTATTTATTTTTGATTTGTTGTTTGTATGATTAGTTTGTTTGTATATGGTTAGTTTGTTTGTATATGGTTAGTTTGTTTGTATGATTAGTTTGTTTATATGATTAGTTTGTATATAGTTAGTTTGTTTGTATGATTAGTTTGTTTGTATGATTAGTTTGTTTATAGGATTAGTTTGTATATGGTTAGTTTGTTTGTATGATTAGTTTGTTTGTATGATTAGTTTGTTTTTATGATTAGTTTGTTTTTATGATTAGTTTGTATATGGTTAGTTTGTTTGTATGATTAGTTTGTTTTTATGATTAGTTTGTTTGTATGATTAGTTTGTATATGGTTTGTATGAGAAATAAATTGGTTTATTTGGTTAGTATATGATTTGTATGATTAGTTTGTTTATGGTTTGTATAAGATGAAATTGTTGAGCAGATAATGCAGAATGTCGAATAAATGATTTATAAATGTAATCGTATGGTTTTATGAATATTATTGTAGTGTTGTATGACTTTTATTTATATTTTAATGTATTTCTATGACTTTTATTTATATATTAATGTATTAGTTGTTTTTAGAGTTTAAAAAATTAATTTAGTTTAATTACAGAATATTTCAGCATTCTGCAGATGTTAAAAACAAACAGTCTTTTTCTTGCAGACTGCAGACATTTGGTCCACCTCTTCTGCTGCAGATGTCTGCAGATGTGGTCCGCAGACTGCAGACGTTTTCCTGCAGAAAAAACAAACAGCACCTTTGTCTACCTGAGGTTCTTGTGGAACCACATCTTCTTGTACAGGGCTTTCTTGAACTGGGGAGAGAGTGGGAGCATGCTTGTAGAGTCTTTTCTGTCTCTTCTCCTCTTTGAATTGGAGAAGTAACCTTGCATCCTCTTTTCTTTCATCTCTCTTGACACTTCCATGTCAGCCAGTTCATTTAGTTGTTCTAAGGGGAGAGAAATGATTTCATCAATGTCATAGTTCCTGGTCTGTAGATAAGTAATCCTGACTGCCCTCAACTCATCATCTTGAGTATTTGGTCTGGGGGCAGCCCTGATTGCAGCTTGCATAAAGCCTGAAGACCCAGAGGAACTTTCTCCCCTTAGCTTCCTTTTCCTCTCTCTCTCTTCCTCCTCAATTTCCTCAGGAGGCAAGATCCTTTTCCCTTTGTCACCCACAGACCTTTGTGACTCAGGGTGGATAGAGGTTTGGCCTTCATTGCTTGGTGTAGCATCCATGCTCTGGCCAGAGAGAGGTTGAGAAACACCTTCACCAGCAGGTGTCTCAGAAGGAGTGTGAATCTCTGCAGCAGTTGATGATGATGAGACAGGGGTCTCAGGATCTGCCACTGGGCCTTCAGTCAAGGTTTCCCCTATGAAACTAATCTTAGGGTCCACCTCAACATCCAGTTGACCGATGACATTGCCTGATTGCCTAAGTCTCCTTCTTAAACTGAACTCTGCCATGATCCTGTCTTGGATTCTTTGAGCCAATCTATCAGCCTGTCTTGATTTGCTTGGATTGACAAGTGGCATATTGACTAGATCCAACTTTTCATAGAAGTTCAAGCTTTGAAAGTCAAATACTTGTTGCCCTTGAACTCTGTGAAGGATAAGGGCTCTTCTATCAGCATCATACCTCCACCTTATGATGTAGTTTGAAGTTCCTTGAGGTGGGGATGACACAGCCCTTGGTATACCTTCCTCAAAGAGACTCCTGATGATAGAGTCTATAGAATCCACATTAATGTGAACTTGAGGAAGTTGCTGAGAATGCACAATTGCAAGTGAGGATGGTGAGTCCTCTATGTCCATTCTCTGTGAAGAACTCCCAGGTTCTGTGGCTGCAATAACTTTCTCCCCCTTTTTGGTAGCATCACTTGCATAGGTGAGCTGGAGGATAAACCAATCACATCCACAGGTTCTTGTGTTCCTGGTTGAGCTCTTCTTAAAGGTCTCCCAGCTAGTTTTTCCTTAAGATATGAAATCTGTAGTTGCTGATCATTGACCCTGTTTTGTAAGGTAGTCACCTGGGATTCAAGGTGACTGACCTTAGAGACTAAATAGGAGCATGTTTTTGACAGTTTTTGCACCTTTAGTCTCAAATTCCCCTCTTCTTCATCAGAAGAATCATTGGAGGATGAGATGATTGGACCAAAGTCCTATCTCTCACCACCAGCTTGAGGTTCTTGGCTGCTGGTTTTCCTCTGCTCACTAGCAATCTCAGTTGAGATGTCAGTGGGCTGAGTTGCCATGGTTGAGGTCTTAATGATGTAATCACTTGCAGAAGTGAAAGCCTCTTCCATATGGACATCCTGAACAGGTTCAGAAGTGTCCACCTCAGTTATGGTTGACTGATGAGGGCTAGACTGAGGAGACTCAGGAGTACTCATCTCTCTTTGAGTAGGGGAAGAGAAGAGAGACTCATGATACTCACTGAATCCTAAGTCTTTATCAGTATAGAAGGATATGTTGGAATGGGTTGATTTAGATCTAAAGGCTCGGGATGGTAACTGTCCCCTGAAGGTTGTTCACTTGAGTGTTGAGACTCAGAGTGAAGGCTTAAGGCTGTTGGGCTTGTGAGCTCATCAGGGTGAGCATGAGGAACCTCAGCCCTGATAGTTGAAGAGATGGGAGTGGTTTGCTCCTCAGGGGAAGTGGGAGCTCTAGTGTCCACTTCCTCCTGTAAAGGTGAGTATATGGGGACCTGCACAGACTCAATAGCTTGAGCAGGGGTTCGTTTGGATTTTCTTTGGTAGGTGAGGGTTATTTGAGGCCTTTTTAGTGGTAAAGAAGTAGAAGGTGTGGGTTCAACACTAGCTTGTATTGCTAGGTTGTCACCTTGAGCAATGAGCTCTAACATTTTGGGGACAAGGGCTGTTTCTACCCCTGAGAAGCCTATAGTTGGCTACTTCATGATTTTAAAGATGTCGGGCTTCATCTGTCCCAATTTAAGAATATTACCTGTTTCCCTCAACTGTGAGCCCAGATCACAGTTAAGAATGTGTTGAACATATCTAGGAAACATGTAATACTTTAAGGAGTCCAAATTTGCAAGTAAATTGGTATAAACAAATTAAGAGTACCTGAACTTGACCCCTTGAACCCTTCCATGCACTATGAAGGAGAGATCCTCAGGAATCTGGTCCCACCCTCCATGCTTGTTTGACAAGCTGTGGATAACCACATGGAGTAGGTATTTCCACTGGGATGAGACCTTCCCTTTCCTGAAGGTCTTTACAGAGAAATCTCCCTCATAGCCCATCTGCACAAAGGAATGATTGACAGCTTCCTTTGGGAAGGACAACTCACCTTCTTCATCATCCAGCTGCAAATGATAGTTGATGATGGCCGAAGTGATGAAGATTGTCCTCCCTTGCACTGTGGCAGACAGTGCCTTCTCCCCATCCATAATGACCTCTTGGCAGGTCTTCCAGAATTCAAGCAAATGATCCTCATACAGAGTAGGATCAATGGTTAGGGAGGTGAAATAGTTGGATAGAGTTAAGAATTGGCAAATCTCTTAGAAACTTTCATCTTTCTTAGAGCTTAACGAGCAACCTGGTTGTGTTGCCTGTGAAGTTGCATGGAGAAATCTGGGTTGTTTCTGCGGTTAAGGTTGGCCATTTGAGAAGCTTAAGGTTGAAGAAAGGTAAAAAGCAAAGGCGGTTTTGGGAATTAGGTTTGAGGAATAGTGGAATTGAGGAAGATAGTGAGGAAGAGGGGGAACCGTTGGGTATTTATGTGAAAAGGGATTTGAACCAAAGTTAATGAAAGAGGATAAACTTTGAAATCCGAAAGTCGGTCCCACCTCTGAAAAAGTAGTTTACTTTTGCTTAAAAAGTAGTTTTCTTGGAATTCGAAAAGCTTCCGAAGGTAAATTATCTTCAGAAGTTTTAATGAAGAAGCTTCCGAAGCTAAAATGACTTCGGAAGATTTTCCTGAGAGTCTTGAAAATTTTGCTTGAGTAGATCTTTTCTTAAAACTAATTCTAATTATTTCTTAAAATATGTGTGTCTTAAGTTGTCTAGTTCATCACTCTCATAAGCTCATGTTTTGTTTGGATATAAAATCTTTTTTGAAGACTTTCCTTAGATTCTTGAAAATTTTCTGATCCTTCGGAAGATATGCTTTTACCTTCGGAAGCTATATCTGGGGGATGTCAATTCCTTGGTGGAAGGGTTGTCTCATGGCAATGCAAGAAACAATCCTGTGTGTCTGCATCAACTGCTGAGGCTGAATACATTGCTGCTGCAAGCTGCTGTGCTCAAGTGCTTTGGATTCAAAATCAGATGCTGGACTATGGATTTAACTTCAAGGAGACTCCTATCCACATATACAACAATAGTGCTATCTCTATCACTGAGAACCCTGTACAACACTCAAGGACCAAACACATCAATATCAGGTATCATTTAATAAGAGATAACTATGAAAAGGGATTAATTAAACTAGTCAAAGTTCTTAAAAACCCATTTGGTTCCAATGGTAGTCTTCCCATGAGGAAGAGGACAAAGGTTCCAAACTTTCTGCCTTTTGAATTGAAGCAACTCTTGTTGCATAGCTTCAACCCAACTTCCATCCTTTAGAGCTTCATCAACTTTCTTTGGCTCTATCTGGGATAAGAAACAAGAGTGAAGACAAACATTTGTATCATGGGTTTGTCCTCTTGTTCTTACCCCTGTGACAACATCTCCAATGATGTTTGTGGTGGGGTGAGACTTATGGATCCTTAGCTGAGGGATCACAGCTAGTTGCTGAGAAAGATCCAAATTTGAGAAATTTAGATCTGGCATAGATGATTCACCCTCCACATCACCACACTTATCAAGATTAACTTGATCCAATGAGTGTGTGACATCATTGATGTTGTCATCTATGGTGTGGTTATTAGCATCAAGGAATTCCTGATCACTTTCACCATCACCATTGTTGTCTTCCACAATTGAGGTATCTTTATCTGGTTGTGGAGCCTCTGAGCTGAAATTTGAAGGCACCCCAGATGTATCAGCTGAATTTATCATTGTAGTGCTGATAAAAACCTCATTTGCTGAAGTAGTTCCAACTGGAGCTGAAGATATATGAGTTGAGAGTCTTCCTAGCTCAAATCTTGGATCAGGATCATCTGTATTTAAATTTTCTGCAGATCCTGAAACATTCTCACAAGATTTGTTAAAACAGTTGGTAACTAAATCAAGATCAAATAGCCAATCAGGACCAGAACTAGCCACACAGGGTGTGTGTTCATTGAAAGTCACATTGGCTAACTCCTCAACAATTCTAGTTCTGAGATTGTATACTCTATAAGCCTTGGCTTTGGGAAGAGTATCCAATGAAGTGTCCATCATCTGATTTCTCAGCAAACTTGGCAATTTGATCCTTGGTATTCAAGATGGTGCAGGGACATCCAAATGACCTGAGAAAACCAATGAAAGGTTTTCTCTTGTGCCAAAGTTCATAAGGAGTCTTACCATGTGTCTTAACTACTAAAACTCTGTTTTGCACATAGCAAGCAATATTTACTGCCTCTACCCAGAAGGTGATGGGCAGTTTAGAGTCAGACAACATAGTTCTTGCATCTTCAATTAGTGTCCTGTTTCTCCTCTCAGCAACTCCATTTTGCTGAGGAGTCCTGGGAGCACTATATTGTCTTGTAATACCATTTTCATCACAAAATGTATCAAGGATTTGATTCTTGAATTCAGTCCCTTGATCACATCTTATGGTTTTGACCTTGTGATCACTTTGATTCTCAATTTTTAAGATGAAATTCTTCAGAATCTCAGGGGTTTCATCCTTAGTTCTAAGAAAGAAAACCTAAGTGAATCTTGTAAAATCATCTGTGATCACCAAACAATAAGAGGTCCTTCCTAGACTCATTACACTGGTGGGGCCAAAGAGATCCATATGTAATAAGTGTAGGGGAGTAGTGATAGAGTTCTTTTCCTTAGGCTTGTGAGATACTTTGTGTTGCTTCCCTTTCAGGCATGCAACACAATGATCATCACTTGTAAACTCTTTCTTTGGCATTCCAGTTACCAAATCATGTTTAATCAGTTTATTCATGTTCTTAAAGTTTACATGGCACATTCTTTTATGCCATAGGAAAGACTCATCACTATTTGCTTTAGATAGAAAGCATGAAACTTCTCCAGAGGGAGATGTTTCTTGCAAATCCATCTTGTACATGTTCCCTTTCCTGGGGGCTCTGAGCAGGATATGCTCATGAGGAATGATCACTCCAGGCTTGAGAACAATGCACTCATGCTCAGTAAAGAGCATGTTATGACTCTGATCACAAAATTGGGATACACTCAGAAGATTGTACCCAGGCTCCTTAACAAAGTTTACCTTTTCAATACTGAGCTTACCATTTGTGACCTTGCCCCTTCCAGAAATGTAACCACCTTCATCTCCTCCAAAAGCAACTGGTCCTCCATCAATTCTCTCAAAGTTATGGAGTAGTGACCTATTACCTGTCATGTGCCTGGAACAGCCACTATCAATTATCCAGACATTCCTGTTTGTCTTGAGTTGATCCTGCACAAAGAAAATGATTAGTTACATTTGGAAACCCAAGCCTTACTTGTCTTGGGCTCACTAAGTATGATAGAAGGTAATGCAACAGTAATAGATCCTATGGTTGTGCTAGAGGGATCTTCAGCTGTTGTTGATGGAGAAACTTCAGTCACTTGGTCTTTCTTAGACTTCCACACCACCTTTGGAGTCTTGGACTTGACCTTCAAAACCTTGGAAGCTTTTGGGACTTCACAAGTTTTGATGACTGAACCTTCGGTAGATTCTGCAGTCACTGGAGCAGACTTCAGTGCTTCGGAAGAACTCCTTTCTTTCGAGACCAATTTTTCTTTCAAAGGTAATTTTCCATTTAAATTCTTCTTTGATTTGGAGCTTCCGAAGGAAACAGATTTTCCTTCCGAAGCTTGAATCTTCTTGAAACTTTTTGAAGTCTTTGTATTGGTCATATGGACAGTACTTTTAGGATTATATGGACAATCCTTAGCAATGTGAGAGGTACTTTCACACATAACACACAACATTTTCTTCTTCATAAGAGTCTCCTTATGAGAGCAAGACTGTCTTTGGTCACATCCCTTCTCCACCTTCATCTTTGTAGATGCTGAGACAGTTCTTTTGGGCTGTGAACTGTTCTTGGAGTTTGATGGTCCAGGCTGTGCAGCAGTGGTACACAGCAGATCAATCTTCTTCTTGGTACTGAGATGATTTGAACAAGAACCAGAACTCTTAGCTGAGGAGTTTTGGTTGATGTCTTCAGTCTTTACTACTTTAAACCCTGCAGAGATAAAAACTTGTTTCTGCTTAGAGTCAAAAGTAGCCTTGATCTCTTGAGCCTTCTTTGCCTTTCTTTTGTACTTCCTGATCAAGTTCTTTCTTTTGACTTGGCCATCACAGTAGACTTCTTCTCCTCAGAAGGATAGTGGCCCTTAGTAGAATCCTCCTCTTCACTCTTCTCAGAGGAATTCTTCACTATCTCTTCTTCATCCTCTTCACTTATAGGATCTATGAGAGTAAGCTCATCTTCACAAGTTCCACACCTAGGAGATCTTACAGACAAGATTGTGTGTGGAGGAGCTATCTCATTTGATCCTAGTCCCTGTCTATTTTGATAACACACTTTGTTGTGCAGGGATGAGGATATCATGTTCTTGAAGGTCTCTTCTTCAAGAACACTCTTTTCTGCCCTGGCTTTGCTGATCACAAGCTCAGCCTGGCACTCAGTCAGCTTGGTTATGAGATCTTGGATTTGAGTCCTAAAATCTGTATGTTCATGTTTTAGTACTGAAATGGTTTTTTCTAAGTCCTCTATCTTTAGCTTATAATCATTTTCAGACTTTCTAAAATTAGATTTTAAAATGTTTAAGGACTCAAGATCAGATCTCATTTCCAAGTTATAGGACCTATATCTGTTAACTTTAGCAATGCATTCAGGAGTACAGAGATGTTCCAATACCTTGGCTTCATCATGATCTGCCATTAGTTCTTGGTTTGGAAAAGCATCTTCCACCTGAAAGCTCCAGTCAAAGCCTCCTTCTTCAACAGCAACAGCAGCTTGTTGCTTTGGCTTCTCATTCTGAGGGGCTTTGTCAGTGTAGTTTGGTCTGGTTTGTGCTTGACCATCATTTGTTTTAGGTGCCTTACACTCTCTAGCAAAATGGCCCATCAAGTTACAGTTGTAACACTTGACTTTGCTTTTATCCAAGCCAAACTTTCCACTGGTAGCATTGCTTGGAAACCTCCTTCCAGTTCTCTTGTAGAACTTCTTGGCTCTATGAGTAAGAAGAGCCATCTGCTGAACTATTTCCATATATTCCAGGTCATCTGGATGGATACAATCCAGGTCTTCAAGAGTAAAAAAAGAGTTACCACAACTTTCATCATAAGACACAAAAGCTCGAGAAGAGCTTGTCTCTTGGAATGGGCTTCCTTGAGTGTAGTTCTCCCTAGGTGTCTCTGGGAAGGTGATGAAAGGACCTTTTGGTGAGTTGTCAGGGTAGCATATGAGATGATGTTGGGGTTCTATGCTATCCCTTTCAACCACATGCAGGGCTGAACCCATTTGATTGTTGGAGTTGCCAGATGAACCTTGCATGTTCATCTCCATCTGGTAGCCACTGAGAATCCCATACAACTCTGTCAGAGTAAGAGTTTTGAGATTTTCAGTCCTCTTGATCACCACACAGTAGTGTGTCCATTGCCTAGGACATGAGGACATGAACTTCTTTACAATGTCTCTGTTTTCAAGAGGTCCTCCTCCATCCACAAGGGTATCCACTATCTCAACATACCTACAGTATTGCTGAGTCATGGTTTCACCTGTTTTGAAGGTGAAGTTTTCAAACTGCTGCTTCAGGAGATCCTTCTTAATCTCCTTGGCTTCAGAGGAGCCTTCATACATCAGTTTTAGTGCATCCCACAGCTGTTTAGCTGTTTTGCACTTCTTGAAACCTCTGTACATAGAGTTTGGAAGGGCAGTTTGAAGAGCAGTCAGGGCCTTTCTATCAATCTCTACTCTCTTCCTATCTTCATCAGAGTAGTTAGCCACATCTTTGGGGATCATACCAGCACCAGTAGCAGAAGGAGTGCTGGGTATGAAAGGTCCATTTTCAACAGATTCCTACATTCTTGAGTCTAGAGACCTGATGAAACCTTCCATTCTCATACACCAGGTATCAAAGTCATCAAGAGTGATCAGTGAGGATTTGTTCATGGTTCCAGTCTCCATATCATTTTTTGAAATGGATGCCATTTTGAAAGTTTAGTATTTGTGTGTGTGAGGGATATTAAGATGGTAAGATCTTATATTAAGAGGCTGAAATGCTCTGATACCAATTGCAGGACCGGTTAAGGGCTTAACAATTACAACACAACAACACAAATAGGAGATTAACTTAACTTGATCAAACAGTAAACTGGATTAACCAAGATAATGATACGAAGAACACAAGTAATGATAAAGACACAGAACAAGAGATTTGGGTTTCAAGGAGGCAGTATATTGCTTTCTCAAGTTCTATTACAAGTGTTACAAAGCATAAAGAAAGATACTAGAACTTGGAATACTTATACTACAACCTACAGCCGGCTATACTTTGAAAGCCAGCTGGATACAATTGACTAGACACAAACAAAATCAATTGTAGAATCAAAAGGCATATCTGCCTTTTGACCTTGTGACTATGACATGCCATAGCTCACATCCTTATCTATTACAAAAAGGATAAAGTGCATAAAGTAGAAAGTTGTTGGGGTTTGTTGGACCATACCAAAGTAGTTTAACCTCTTAAACTTGAAAACGCAGCGGATTAACATCAAATAAATATCATTTGTAATCTGAAAATATGGTTCATTTCATGACAACAACAAACCCAAGAACATAAGGATCTTATATATGTGTTTGAACTAGCTATCACCAATAAATAACAACCCAAAAGGGCAATACATACTACCTTCCATAGGCTGCTGAAAAACGAGATATAGATGAAGAGAATGATGTTCTTGAGCAGACAAAACATCAAGAAGAGGTGTCCTCAAGTTTCCATACCCACAAGCATCAAGCATACACCATTATTGCTAGGATTTGAGCACCAAATCGGATCAAGAAAGCTGTTGGAACCTTGTTCCAGCCGTGTATCAACCAAGCTGCTAGAACTTTGTTCCAGCCGTGATATCTTTCTTCCAAAAGAAAAAGTGATGTTCTTGTGACCCTTTTGCATATAAGAGAGTGAGAGAGATCTGAATGGAGAGTGTGTGTATTCTAGGAGAGCCAAAAACTCAAGAGAACCAAAGGAAAACAAAAGGAGAGAGGGCTGCCCAAAGGGGCGGCCGAACCCTATTTCTCTTTAGGGTTTTCCCCCCAAAACTTTTAATACTTTTTAAACAAAAGTTTTTAATAAGTTATGTAATTACCCCTTTAATTATATAACTTATACACACACTCTTATTATTTGATGTTATTTAACCAAATTAAACAACATTACAAATAATATCCATGAACAAAATATCCATATAAGTTGTTCAATCTCATATGCAACTTATTTAGAAAACCCATTCTCTAAATTGGTGTATTTATTTAATTGTATGATCATATCATCAATTGAATAATATTTGGTGTTTGCTAAGCTTGTTATTGGGTATGACCCGACTTGGATCATAACGTACTAACCACATCAATGTTCTATGTGTCTTGGGCATAAAGAATCCAACAAAAGTTACAGACTCAAGACCTCAATGTACAGTTACCAAAAGCATGGACCTTTTAACCAACTCATGTAAGTTGGTGACTTTACAGAGATGCAACGGAAAGGTGTCCAACTTTATAGAACAGTACATCAGATAAAGCATGTTACTAAAAGTCTTCGGAAGAAATCTGTCTTCATAGGATGAAGCTTCGGAAGACTTTGTCTCTGAGGCTTCGGAAGACTTCATGTTTGGCCTCGGAAGATATTGGTCTTGGCTTCGGAAGATTTTACACTTAGAATATTTCTAGTCTATGGTGTAAAACTTCCGAAGCATTTCTTCTTCAGTACTTAGTGCATTGCTTGCAGAGAGACATTGGATGTTTTGGTTTGCATCAGACTTAAAGTAATCCTTACATCTAACGACTACTGACACTAACTGAATTTCGGGACGGAATTCTTTCTAACATGGGGAGTATTTGACAACCGGAAAATTTCAGGTCACTACCCGACCCGACTTAGTCATAATTATGCATATTTTATGAGTTTCAATCGAGTTCTATCCATTTAAGTTCTTCATGCATTGCAAAATTTCATTCATAACATTTCATGCATTGATGATAATTAATATATATGTACTAATAAATACTTTAAAGTGTTTTAAAGTATTTAAAATTCCAAATTAAATACATTGGAAAAGCTTAAATTTATAAATAAACCTAATCGCGTAAATTGATATTTTACCTGGAACAAATAGTTTTAACGCGACTACTAGATATACGATGTATCATTAACATACCATCAATATTAAAATATTTGATATTATATAAGCTTTTATAATATTTAAATAAAATTTAAAATGTAAAAAGTAAAAATATATATATGTAGAAATATTCATAGTACAAGAAATACCACAACACCTCCCCCAACCTAATAAACGTCCATTCCCCCACCCCCCACTCCACCCCACTTCATCTCCTTTTCATAAAATCCTAAAAAAAAATCTTCTTTGACTTTGTGATTTTTGAGAGTTGCCATATTCGTGAAAACTCTTTTTAGTTGTATAAAGATGCATGCCCTCTTACTACACATGGAGCCTCCATTCCATTCCTTGTGAACGTGGATAAAGCCCTTCACACACCAAAAGAAAAATTCAAGTAAGAAACTCAAGTATAAGAAGAGTTACCCCTTCATTTTACAACCTACACACTTCACCTCATCTTCTCTCACTCAAAATTCGGCCACCACACCATTCCCACCCATTCATCCTTTTTCAAACTTGTTTTTTTACAAATCAAGTGTGTTCCAAGTTGATTTAGCAAGGATCAAGAGATTTTTAGAGGTTTCAAGCTTCCTACATCTTCAAAATCCATCTTTCCTAGCTTGATTTAAGTGAGAACTCCTTCTACTTGTAAATATATATATATATATATATATATATATATATATATATATATATATATATATATATATATATCATTTCACCATGTTTATTCATCTTGTAGTTCATATGTAATAACATTCATTCACAAAAGTCTTTCATATTAAAATGGTGTTTTTTGTACCAACAAGAAGTTCCAAGAATAATATTTCATACAAGACATTTTAACATGAACTAAATAATGATTCTTGTTCTTAAAAAGTAAATATTCATAGATCCATATTTGACCAAGTTACTAGTTGTGATTTTTATAAAAAGTCAAAAGGGTTTGTTAGAACCCAAGAAAAGTCACAAAAGGTGTAAGGCCCCGTTCCCGAAACACTCATAGTTGAACATTCCATGCACATAATATTTATAAACACATTAAGATTTACAAAAAAATATTGCAGCGGAATAATTCAACAAAAAACAGATTCATGCATTAATAATTACTTTTTCCAAATAATACATCGTTGTTAAAGTTACAAAACATTGCTAGCTGCATTACAACACAAAAATATCATTTCTGCATAAGATGGATGCCATTCCTTATTCGCAAAGTAGCTTCACCCCGTGCCATCCTCAGCAGCAATTACCTGCCAACTGAAAATGTATAAAAGTCAGCGTTGCTGAGTGAGTTCTAGTTTTATAAATATAATAATCTTTTTCATTCGTTTAAAACATTTTCTTTACTTTCGCATGTGATCACACATCATACTTACACATAGATAATATTTATTATCATGTTTCATCATCATTCGCATCGTACGTTTCGTTCATTCATCATTATCTTTCACTTTCATTTGGACCAATGCCATGTGCCACACCCCGAACATTGTGCACGAAGCTGGTACTGGGCCGAAGTCTATAAATAGACCCTAACATTGTGCATGAACCTGACTCCAGTACCTGGGGCAATCAACAAGGGTCCCATATGTTTGGTCAATCACAAGGATTAGACCCCTCTGTGCATCCTCATGGGTTAGCTAAACCGCACACAGTTGAGCTAACAACCCTTCATTGGGTGTGAACCTCCTTTAATTTGCTTGTAAGACTTTTCATTCATTTTTTACATTCCACTTTTCATTAACATCAACTTCCGCTTTCATTACATAATAATTTACGTTCATGTAAGGCCCCGTTCCCGGGACGCTTACAGTTGGTCATTCATCGCACATAAAATATAAAATTTACATTACATTAAGAAATCATTGCAGCGGAAACATTCAAAAATGACATCACGTTTCATTATAATTACTTTTGCCAAATAATACATCATTATCCGGTTACAAAATTCATGTTTGCATTACATCACAAAAGCTATATAATTGGATGCCATCCCAAAAGAGCCGAGTAGCCTCGCCGTGCCATCCTCAGCAATCATTTACCTGCCAACTGGAAAATGCAATAAAAGTCAGCGTTGCTGAGTGAGTTCTAGTTTTTAAAATAAAACTTACTTTCCTTTCTTAAAACCGTTATAAAAACATCCGTTACATACATGCGTTCACACATCATACGTACATACAGATAATATCATTATTATCTTCATCATTACGTTCATTCTTTCGATCATTCGTTCATTCGTTCCTTTTAACTTACTTGCGCATCGGACATCATCCATACCAATACCATATGCTACACCCCAATTAGTCTCAGCTACCGGGCCGAAGTCAATAAATGAACAGCTAAACATATGCCACGGTACTAGGGTTAACCGATCAGTCTTAGCTACTGGGCCGAAGTCAATAAATGAACAGCTAAACGTATGCCACAGTACTAATGATAACCGATCAGTCATAGCCACTGGGCCGAAGTCAATAAATGAACAGCTAAACGTATGCCACAGTACTAAGGGTAAGCGGTAGAGGTTCCACATTAATGGTCAATCACAAAGAAGGACCCGGTATCCGATGCATGCAAGACGTGTCATCTCTTTCCACTTTACGTTACATAATACTTCATTTCATTCGTCATAATACGTAAAGCCATAGGAAAGATAATCATACATCATAATAAGGAACATATCATACGCATTCATCATCATCATACAGGGCAACATCATACATTCATAATATGCATAAACATGCAACATCATCACCATCATGCCCTACATGCTCTCTAAGGCCATAACCATCCTCTTACATGTTCTTACGGGTTACCTTACGTCCAAACTTACATCTGCACCTTTCCCCGAAGGCCAGAAGTCAAACTACACATTCATTCGAGTGCAACAGCCCTATTCGGGCGTATGGACACCCTTCAGTCGCATGGCCTTCATGCGACTGAACATCATGCGTCTGGACTCATGCGGATGGTCATCTATGCGAATGAACATCCAATCGTGCGTATGGACCTTGTGCGAATGGGATTACTGCGAATGGGCACCTATGCGACTAACCTCATGCGAATGGACTCATGCGACTAAGCATCTATGCGACTGAACCCTCAGTCGTACAACCCTCATGCGATTGGACTCCTAGTCGTGCGACTGAAGTCTTAGTCGTGCGATTGAACCCTCAATCGTGCGATTGAACCCTCAATCGTGCGAATGAATCCCAATCGTGCGAATGACCCTCAATCGCCCTCATTCGGCCGTATGGCCTTCATTCGGCCGCCTAGCCCTAGCTGATGCAGAATGGAGTTCATCCCGAACCCAATCTGCCATTTTCGGCCTCCAAGCTCATCCAAACCCATTCTAAGCCTAAATTAACCCTCCTGGACCTTAGGAATACATACCATAACACCATACAAGCACACACAAGCCCGAAATCATACACTAAACACATCATACACATCACACCCAAATGGGTCAAACACACACACACACATAAAAACGGGTTTTGAACATTTTCCAGCCCCAAAATCAGTTGAAAACGAGTAAAAGTAGGGTCCTAGAACTCACACAATCGAGCACAAAGACAAGAGCTTCGATTTGGCTTGCTACTCGACGGATTTGGACACTCGAATCACCCGAAACACCACTTTTCTCCTTTTTCTCCTCTTTCTCTCTTCTCTTCTTTGTGAGCTGAAAATTTGGAGTGTGTGGGGAGAGTGGGCTGCCCTCTCCCTACACATACCACCACATCTCCCAACTTTTCTTCGTTGGCGAGTTTGGTCCCTCGACTTTGGACTTTATTTCTTTTCTTTCTTCGCCGGCTTCAAAATAATAAACTTTCGGGTGTTACAGTTCATTATCATAAACACACCATGTAAAGCCACGGAATAATACGTAATAAGGAACATAGAGAAAACAGACCATAAACATGTACAACATCATCATACATCAACATACATCATACCGAAAACATTCCAATTCGTAACCTAAAATCTTTTTCCCAAAAATTTCAGAATATTTTATAAGGCATTGGGCGCATGGCAACTATGCATGCGCATGACCACTATGCGGGCGCATGAATGCTTAGGCGCATGGGAACACTTAGGCGCATGGGAAAACTTGGGCGCATGGGCAAACTCTAGGCGCATGAGCACTATGTGGGCGTATGGCCTACACTTAGGCGTATGGGCACTATGCAGGCGCATGGCCAACACTTAGACGCCTGGGCAAAATTCTAGGCGCATGGGGTACTATGCAGGCGCATGAGCCTGGCCTAGGCGCATGGGCAGTTAGGCGCATGGGTAGTTGGGTGCATGAGCAACTGTTTTTCAACTTAAATCATTTCCAAACCCCAAATCAGTTTCTAACATGTTCTTAGCCTAGCTTCTGTTGGTCCAAAATGATCGAATAACAGTACAATTGATTGACCAAATGATCCAAAACCACTAACAAACACTTATCATAATCACACAATGATGATGTAGAATCAAATGTGTTCAATAATAATCAAAACAATGCAAACACAAACAAAAAACAAAGGCTCAAGATGATTTCTATTGAATTCCAGCCACAAATACACAGTTGCAACAAAGATATTTCGTATTAGGGTTTTGCAAGATTAACCTACAATGATAGAAACAATTCAATATATAGGCAATCCTAGTTTCGCTGACAATTTTGCTGGACAGCGAAACTGTCTGGCCCATGGCCAGTTTCACCGGGTGATTCTGGCCTGCTGACTATGAGCGAAACTATAGTTTCGCTCATAGTTTCGTTGGGCAGTGAAACACAAAATACAAACTAAACATAAAGTAATCTAACATGTGTCCTATTACATTTAAACATAAACATAATATAAACACTAATCTAAGGTGAGTCCAACCTATTCTTGATCTTCAATAATCCCCTTAGGTTGGACCTCACCTACTGGAACATCTTCACCAGCAACATCTTCTCTTGCTTCCTCTGCAGCCTTAGACATAGTTTCCTCTTGTTCAGTTCCTGCTGTACCAGCTTCCTCACCACGCGCACTTGCTCATTCAAATTGCCTTGTAAGATCCTGTACATCCATCCCGACTTCATCAGCCTGAAGAATTTTGTCTGCCAGCTCTCTCACCTCTGCCCTCACCCCAAGAGCCTTGTTGGCAACCTCCATAAACAGGGTTGCCTCTTTTCTAGTTTCAGCCCAGCTCCTGCTTTGATGTGATTCTCACAAAGTATCAGCAAATCTTCGTCACAAAAGGATAATACCTCCATCTTGAATTTCTTAAGAATTTCTTTGACATACTTTTCCTGATGAATAAGTATTCCTTCAGGCTTCTATTCAACTTGCAAACCAAGGAAAAAGCACATCTCCCCTATCATGCTCATTTCAAATCGAGTTCTCATCACCTCCTCGAATTCCCCGCAAAGCTTAGGATTGGTGGAGCCAAATAATGTCGTCAACATAGACTTGCACGATTAACATCTCACCATCCACTTCTTTCTTGAATAAAGTCATATCAATAGTGCCACGAGAAAAACCATTGCTCGGAAGATATTATGTTAGAGTCTCATACCAGATGCGAGGAGCTTGATGTAAACCATAAAGAGATTTATGAAGTTTGTATACTTTATCAGGAAAGTCTGGATCCTCAAACCCTGGTGGTTGACACACATAGATCTCTTCATCAATGTCTACATAAAGAAAGGTATATTTAACATCCATCTGATAGACTTTGAATTGCTTGTGAGCAGCATGAGCAAGAAAAATCCGGATTGCTTCGAGACGAGCTACGGGAGCAAATACTTTCGTGTAATCAATCCCTTCTTCTTGAGCAAATCCTTGAACCACCAACCTGGACTTATTCCTTACCACAATGCCACAATCATCGGGTTTGTTCTTGAACACCCATTTTGTGCCAATTGGGCATTTGTTTGGAGGAAGATCAACAAGCGTCCACACTTTAAGTTTCCTAAATTTTTGAAGTTCCAATTGCATGGACTCAACCCAGCAAGGATCCTGAAGAGTTGTATGAACATTCTTTGGAACAATTTGGGATATGAAACAAGAGAATAAGCATTCGTTTATCAAACCAGATTGACTCCCTGTCCTAACACCATTAGTAATGGATCTAATGATGTTACCATGAGGATGATCTTTCAATGATTTAAAATCAGTGGTTAAAGGTAATGGATTGGATTGAGGTGGGCTGATGGATTGAGATTGTGTAGATAATGGAGAAGAAGGTGGTTGAGCAGGTTAGGATGATGGAAAAGTTTGATATGGAGTAGAGGTTGGTGTTGAAGGAATAGATGTCGAAATGGGTGGAGGTGTAATGTCAAATAAAGATGAAGATGGAAGGTCAACTGAGGTTGGATGGTCAGATGATGAATTGGAAAGAATTTGAGGTAAAGGATCTGGAGGAATAATGTTCGTTTGAACATTGGAGAAGGACGCATCATCATCAAAAACTGGAAGATTGAAGGAGTTGAAAATAGTATTCGAGTCAAAGAACCATGCAGGTTCTGTTCTGGCATCTGAAGAATTAGATTCCTGCCAGTCGACATAGAATGACTCCTGCACTATACATGTTCTCTTGTTATACACACGATAAGCTTTCTGAGAAGATGAGTAGCCAACGAAGTAACATTCATCTGAAACAACTCCAAATTTCGTCTTTTGTGCATGAGTGTTCAGCAAGATATAAGAACATCCGAATGGACGAAAGAAATCAATCAATGGCTTCCTTTTATGAAACAATTCATAAGGAGTCTTCATTTTATCCTTCACAATCAAAAAACGATTGAGGACATATGATGCACAATTCACAGCTTCAGCCCAGAAAATAATTGGCAAAGAAGATTCGATCAACATGGTACGAGTAGCTTCAATAAGGGTGCAATTCTTTCTCTCAGCAACACCGTTTTGTTGAGGTGTTCTGGCTGCATTGAATTGTCTCAAAATTCCTTTGTTTGCACAGAAGGAATCAAAGATGTGATTTCTGAATTCGGTACCGTTGTCACTTCCAATAGCCATGACCTTCCTCTTGCTTATCATTTTGATTAAGAGAATTAACTTCTGCAACTCTTCGGTTGTTTCTCCTTTATGAGCTAAAAACCTCACCCATGAATACAAGGAGAAATCATCTGTAACAACAAGGCAAAAAGATTTCTTAGCAATTGACTTTACACTGATTGGGCCAAACAAATCAGTATGCAACAACTCAAGGGGATTAGAAATACTATTTTCAATTTTTGGTTTATGAGGTTTCTTATGTTGTTTTCCTTTGGCACAGGCCATACATTTTTCAACAACAGAAAAGTCTTTTAATGGTAATCCCCTAACAAGATTGTTTTTAAGCAATTTGTTAATATTTTTGAAATTAACATGACCCAATCTGCGATGCCACAAAAATGATTCAGAAGATGAAGCTTTAGATAGGAGGCAGGTGACAGTGGAAGTTGATTCTTTAGATCCCATATCAAGAAGATAGGTATCATTCTTTCTCGAAGCTCGCATGAGCACCATCTCGTCAGAAATATTAAACCCGGATCTCAGAAATAAACATTCATTTGAGAGAAATAAAACCGGAATGTTTTTATCACATATCTGAGAGACGCTCAAAAGATTGAATGCAAGCTCTGGCACGAAATTAACTTTTACCAAAAAGAGTGATCCATTTGATACCTCGCCTGAACCAATCATCTTACCACCCTTTTTGTCACCAGCAAAAGCCACATACCCTCCATTGATTATACGATAATTGGTCAATAAATCTTTCAACCCGGTCATATGTCTAGAGCATCCACTATTAACATGCCAAAAACTATTTACAGCTTTAATGGATGACTCCTGCAAAAATAGAGTGACTAATTTAACCGGTTGAGATAGGAACCCATGTTTGAACAACTTTAGGTTTTGGGACAAAAGATCTTTTGTAAAAGAAATTATTAACAAGATGAGTTAATTTATTGCCAAAGAACTCTTATGTACATGTCTGTGATGAAGATCAGGACAGTTTTTAATTACATGACCATCTTTACCACATCTAAAGCACTGGGATTTTAATCTAGGTTTGTTATGCAACAAATCAGGAATTTTATCTATACATATTTCCTCATCGCACTCAGATAGTCTAGAATCATCATCACTGTAAGTGTAAGGATTCCTATAAGTCTGATGCAGCCAAAACATCCAAAGTCTCTCTGCATGCATGCACTAAAAAACAGAAGTAGAAATGCTTCGGAAGTTTTACACCTTGCATTAGAAATATTCTAAGTGTAAAATCTTCCGAAGCCAAGACCAACATCTTCCAAAGCCAAAAGTGAAGTCTTCCGAAGCTTCAAAAACAAAGTCTTCCGAAGCCAAAGAGTGAAGACAGATTTCTTCCGAAGACTTTTAGAGACAAGCTTTTATCTGATGTACTTTACCATAAAGCTAGACCATCTTTCTGCTGCAACTCTATTTAGTCACCAACTTACATGAGTTGGTGAAATGATCCATGCTTTTGGTAACTGTACATTGAGGTCTTGAGTCTGTGGTTTCTACTTTATGTACTTTTATCCTTTTTGTAATATATTAGGATGTGAGCTATGGCATGTCATAGTCACTAGTCAAAAGGCAATCTGCCTTTTGACTCTACATTTGATTTTGTTGTCTAGTCTTATGTATCTAGCTGGCTTTCAAAGTATGGCCGGCTATAGGATGTAGTATATGTATCTCAAGTACTTGTAACTTCCATTGTATGCTTTGTATCATTTGTAAGAGAACTTGAGAAGCAATATACAACATTCTTGAAAACTAAATACTTGTGTTGTTAAGCTTTTCTGTTTTGTCTCATATTTACTAGTGTTCTTAGCATCTTTCACATAAGTTAACCAGTTCCATATTTGATCTGTTAAGTGTTCTAAGTAACTCTCCTCATTGTGTTGTGTTGTAAGTGCATACCCTTCACCGGTCCTGCATTTGGTATCAGAGCTTTCCAGGCTCTTGATATAAGATCTCACTATCTTAAAATCCCTCACACACACAAAATACTTAACAACTCAAATGGTAGCTATTACCAAAGCTGATATGGAAACTGGAACTATAACAAAGTCTCCACTGATCACTCCTGAAGACTTTGATACTTGGTGTCAAAGAATTGAAGGCTTCATCAAGTCACAAGACTCCAGGATGTGGGACTCTGTTGTTGAAGGACCTTACATACCAAGCACCACTTCTGCTACTGGTGGTGGTATGATTCCAAAGGCTGTGGCTAATTACTCTAAAGAAGACAGGAAGAGAATAGAGATTGATCAGAAAGCCATGACAGCCCTTCAAACTGCTCTTCCAAACTCCATCTACAGAGGTTTCAAGAAGTGCAAAACTGCCAAGGAACTATGGGAAGCACTGAAGTTGATGTATGAGGGGTCCACTGAAGCAAAGGAGAACAAGAAGGATCTCCTGAAGCAGCAGTTTGAAAATTTCACCTTCAAGGTAGGTGAAACCATGACTCAACAATACTTCAGGTATGTTGAGATTGTGGATACTCTAATGGATGTTGGAGTCACTCTTGAGAACAGGGACATTGTAAGGAAGTTTATGTCCTCTTGGGTAATGATGACTACTCAAGATTTTCTTGGGTAATGTTTCTGAAATCCAAATCAGAAACATTTAAGTCTTTCAAGGAATTAGTAACTACACTGGAGTCTCTCTACAAGCTGAAGGTAAGACAGGTACGCTCAGACAACGGAACCGAGTTCAAGAATCAATGGATGGAGGCTTACTGCAAGGAAAAGGGAAATGTGCACCAGTTCACTTCTGCCTACACGCCTCAGATGAATGGCGTTGCTGAGAGAAAGAATCGCAGCTTGATAGAGACAGCACGGACAATGCTAGCAGACTCGAAACTGCCTATTCAATTCTGGAATGAGGCAGTGGCAAATGCGTGTTACACGTTAAATCGAGTTCTGGTAGTTAAACGCCATGGCAAGACATGTTACGAGTTACTACAATGACGTAAACCTAATGTAGAGTATCTCGAACCATTTGGCGCACCGTGGACCCTACTGAAGAAGACTCAGGAAGGAAAATTCAGCGAGAAGGCTGAAGAAGGTATCTTCCTAGGATACAACATACCGAACAAGAGAGTTTACAACAACTCAAAGGGTCTAGTTGGAGTGTGGTGTAACGTGGACGTTCAAAAATACACCACCCCACCTGCTGGAAAAGGACCTGCCTTCTTTTTCGACTATGATGGATTCTTCAAGTCCTTCAACATACCTCTCTCCACTTCTGATGAAGAGTTAGCAACCAAGATGATGTATGATGTCTTGAACTCACCGTCACTAGATTCAACATCAACTGGCTCACAAGGTGACTCGTCTCACCACTCAGGGGGAGCACTCAAAGTAAGTGACTCCTCCTCAGAAGATGAAGCTGTGGAAAATGACCAGAACAATCAGGAGGAACAGGTTCCAATTCCTGCAAGTCCTCAAGCATCTAACAGTGATGCCTCTGCGTCTTCGAAACCTCAAACTCTTACTGCCTCAGATACAGAACCAAACGTTCATAATATTGACTCTGAGGTAGTTGTTCCCACCACTCTTGGATCACGCTTAAATGTCTATCATCCTCTGGACAATGTCATTGGAGATGTCCGATCAGGAGTGCAGACAAGAAATCAGCTATATTCAGCTGATTATGCCTCGGTAATGGAAAAATGATACCTTCACGACGGTGCTTATCGTTGTTTTGTGTCTCAGTTTGAGCCAAAATACGTCAGTGAAGCCCTGAATGATGAGGCATGGGTGAGTGCCATGCAAGAAGAACTTCTTCAGTTCAAGAAGTTAGGTGTATGGACTCTGGTGGATAGACCTAAAGGTTCTAAGGTCATTGGCACCAAATGGGTCTTGAAATGCAAGAAAGATGACCAAGGCGTCATCATCAGGAACAAGGCTCGAGTTGTAGTTCAAGGATTTCGACAAGTCAAGGGAATAGACTACAATGAAGTGTTTGCACCCGTGGCAAGAATGGAAGCCATCCGCATCTTTCTTGCCTATGCATCGTATATGAAGATTAAAGTTTATCAATTGGATGTGAAGAGTGCATTCCTTCATGGTGAAATCCGAGAGACAGTGTACGTCAGTCAACCCAAGGGATTTGAAGATCCATATCATCGGGACAGAGTTTACACACTCGACAAGGCTTTATACAGGCTTCATCAAGCCCCAAGGGCCTGGTATGAGAAACTCTCGACTCACCTTGTGAAACACGGCTTTCGCAGAGGTGTTATTGATTGCACACTGTTTATCAAAGAGAAAGATGGTGATTTAGTGCTTGTTAAAATCTATGTTGATGACATCATCTTCGGGTCAAAGAACGAAGAATTATGTAAAGAGTTTGAAGCAGTAATGAAGGCTGAGTTTGAGATGAGTGCAATGGGAGAGATGAAGTTCTTTCTCGGGTTACAGGTGGATCAGACACCAAAGGGAATATTCTTACATCAGACCAAGTATGTAGGAGATATTCTCAGTCGGTTTGACACGGAGAATGCTTCTGCAGCTGGGACTTCACTTGCTACAAACCATGATGTAGCACCCGATGAGAATGGTGATCTGGTCAATGCCATCATGTACTGAGGAATGATTGGATCTCTCATGTACCTCACTGCCTCAAGACCTGATATCATGTATGCTACATGTCTATGTTCAAGATATCAGGCAAAGCCAAAAGTTAACCATCTGATAGGGGTCAAAAGGATATTCTGTTATCTGAAGGGTACTCCAACACTTGGGTTGTGGTATCCTCATGACGATGACTTCAAGCTTACGGCGTGTAGTGACTCAGATTACGGTGGCTGCAAGATGAACTACAAGTCTACATCAGCGGGATGTCAATTCTTTAGGAGGAGATTAGTGACCTGACAGTGTAAGAAGCAGACCTCGGTTGCTTTGTCAACCTGTGAAGCCGAATATGTTGCTGCCGCAAGTTGCTGTTCACAAATCATATGGATACAATAGCAAATGTGGGACTACGGTTTGAATTTCTCTTCTACTCCTATTTTTGTTTATAACTCTGCTACAATTGCAGTAACTAAAAATCCGGTACAACATCCTAAGACCAAACACATCGGCATAAAATATCACTTTATGCGTGACTGCTTTGAAAAGAATCTAATCGATGTGGTAAAAATAAACACTGATTTTCAACGCGCTGACCTCTATACAAATGCTTTTGACAAACCACGTTTTCTATATTTGTTAGAGGTCAACGGCGTTAAAAAGAAAAGTGATGTAATTCCAGAAGATGACCATGTTTAGTCCGATGCGTATAATCAATTTTTTCCTTTTATTTTATTTTATTTATCTTAATTTAGGTTTTGAATTAAATTGATGTTTTTCCTCGCCTATTAAAATCCTAAACCCGCAACTCGTTTATGGTTTTAGAATTTTAGGGGGAGAATAGGTTTAGTTAACAACATTAAAAAAACGAGGGAGAAGGAGAGGCTAGCTGATAGAAATCAGATCGTATTTGTGATACCGATTCAAAACCTTTGGAAGATGATAGTACACAGGAACAAACCATTTGGGACTTTTAAAAGTTTAAATTGTATTAGATGCAAAGTTTAATGTATAAGTCTGTGTAATTTGAGCAATATAAAAGGAAAAATGAAAGTAAAACTGGTTACTACTAAGGTAACACAAAGAAAGTAGACCTAGAGGTTGGTAGACCACAGATGATATGTCGGTAGATTCAACAGAATAGATGATTAGACCTTGTTGGTGATCTCAGGATCAAACTAAGTTGTTCAACAAGCTATGGGTTATCATCTTATTCCTGGTTACCACAATCAACAAAATTCCAATAAGGGGTGACGAGCAGAATAAACGCCGCAGATGTGTGCGTATGACCAAAATATGAGCAAAAGCACATGAAAAAATGCAAAAGCAATCAAACTAATAACCTATGTTGTTGGTGAGATCTGTGCAAAAAGAATAAAAGTACTCAAACAAGAAGATAAGTTATGTGCCTCTCTGCGGTGCGATGGCACTGACCTGATAAGCATAACCTATATATTCTAGAATTCATTGTTGTTTGCCGCCTCTCTGTTGTGCGATGGCACTGACCTGAGGCTTGGTTTCTCTTTGAAAGCTCTAAGAATAGTTTCTTCTTGAATACTACCCTGAGACCGCTCAAAAATCTCCTGAGGGATGTTGATTACCATATAAGCGTGGGATCCACAAAAGCTTGTTGAAATAATTAAACCTTAAACTATCACCAATCTGTGTCAAAAGTCTGTGTATGGATTTAAGAGGACAAGTATATGGAAAATCATCTTGGCTACAATTTTTTGAAAGTCCAAATTAATGTGGGGATCTAATAGTACTAGTATGATCTCCTAAATTTGCTAACGACTCTTGATAAAAAACAAGAATAGAGCATCAAAAAGTTTTTGATAACATGTCCCGAACGATTTGACTTTTCTGTATGATTCCAAATTGAATTGGTCCATGTATGGTCAAAATGAATTGAAGCTGCTTTTTCAGGAAATGAAATCTGCAGATTTATATCTTAGGATTTAACCCTCACAAAACCATAAAAACATGATAGGATCGGATCAAGTTTAATCAATTAGATTTGAATTTTGCAGCGGAATATCACAAAATTAAGATCGAATTCAAGCAAGAAAAGTATGAATATGCAATCACACAATGACAATTATAGAGAGAGAATAATTCTGTTAAAGGAATGTTTTCATTCACGCGTAATGCTTCGGTTACAAAACCAACATTCCTTTTATAGAGGAATGTGACGTCTGCTGATGTCATTTAATAGTGACATCTAACAGAATTATACAAACAACTGAAACAATGCAAACTACTGAAATGTTCTCAACAACTGATCACATCTCAGAGAATGCTAAGTACAAGAACATAAAACTACTGATCTACAACTACTGAAACAATAAACTACTGAAAGATAAAATTACAAATACTGAAAAGGAAAAACCATCACAACTACTGAAGTTAATAACTTCAGCTGTTGTGATAACTACTGATCACTCTGGTCTTCAGTCTTTGTCTTCAGTACTTCACTTTCAGACTTTGTCTTCAGTTCTTCACTTTCAGACTTTGTCTTCAGACCTTTGTAATCAGCTGATGTCTTTAGCTCTTGTGATCTTCTTCAGTAGTTGTAATGTCTGTGGGACTTAGAGGTTTTTCTAATTAGGCTCATTGGTTCTTTTGGTCCAACAAACTCCCCCTGAACCAATGCAGCCAAAACCTCTAAATTTATTGATGATCCCACTTATTCTTTGGCAGAAATACTCTCTTGATAAGCTTCAGAGGTAATCATGTAAGCATAGGCCTGAAAAAGGTTTCTAATCTTTTGATTGTCTAAGTATGGAAGGGAACTCTGTTTTGGGGAAACTGGACACAGAGTCTTGTCCCAACCATGAAACCTATTTCCCATTGATGAGTCTGTAAGACTCTCTTTCATAGGCCTCAAGGATAACAACTTGTTCCTCCTTGGTGAGTTCTTCTGCTTCTCCCTCAAAGAAGAACTCTGGACCATAATATTCAGACAAATACCTTACTGTCTTCCCATTCTTCAACTCAACAGTTGTGATCTCTCTGTATGCAAATTCATCTGGATGAGAGCCTTCAAGCAGCAACTGGAGTTCACTCTTTTGAAGATCTTCAAGTCTCTTGTATAACAGCCCCTTCTTGATCATTTTGTTCTCAAGTATAGATAGAGGGGTTATTCTTGAGGTGTGTGCTCTCTTGAATTCTTCTATAATTTCCCAGGGTGAGACTACCATGGCCAACATAATTGCAGCATTCAAAGTCTTTCTCACTTGGCCATGATATCTACTTGGTATGTTTTTCTTGTGTATTCTGGAACTTACCCTGGGGTCTGGCCAAATCCTCACTCTTTCTCTTTGATGTTGGACTGTATGTCTAAGAGTGTACAGCTTCTGAGCTTGTTTCTTCATTGCTTGAATGGATGAGGACTGAGGGAAGTCCTTGTCAACCATTTTGAGAAATTGCTCATCATGCTGCTTCTGCTGTTCTTCTTCTTCAATCTTAACTTTAACCATCTGCCTTTGAGTTTCTGGAATTATTGTTTGTGATTGACTCCTAGGCTCAGATTTCTTCATTTTGATCACAACAAATATTGGCAGACTATCCTCTTCATCTTCTTCTTCTTCTTCTTCTTCCATCCTCAGCACCCTTCTTTTTCTTTTAGGTGCATCACTAGTGGTAGATTGAGTGGGTTTCTTAGGTAAAGGGGTTGGTTTAGAGGGTTGTGAGGTTGGTTGTTTTGATGATTGTGAGGGTAATTGTTTTGGAGGTTGTGAGGTTGATTTTGAAGGTTGTTTTGGTAAGGGAGATTGCAAAGGCTGCTCTATCATTTTGTTTGTGAGGGTGGCTTTGGATAACTTAGCCATGTCAGATCTCTTTCCAGCACCAGCTTCATCCAGAGCTTCTATGATTAAACCTTTGTTGAAGCTTTAAGAGGAGCATATTTTGGTGGTTATCTCCAAAATGCTATCTCTAGACCATGACTTGACTTCAATGATAGGTCTTCCCAAGTGTTTGGATAGGAATCTGATCATAGCCTCCAATCTTTCCCTTTCTTCTTCATTGCAGCCTGCCCATCGATTTTCAATCTCCTGAATCTCAAGCCTTCTGATCTCAGAATCAAGTTTGGCAGTATCAAATCCTTGCCTGAAGAGCTGATCAATAATCCTGTCCATGGATCTGCTGTGTTGCTCATCAGCTTCTTTGATCATCTCATCCAACTTCTTCTCATCCTCAGTTTGTTCACCAACACTCTTCTTTCTCTTGTAAGTAATGATCTCTTTTCCTTTATTCTCCTTGGCTTCTTCCTCTTCAACTCTCTTTCTTTTATCATCTTTCACTGACTTAGACTCCCCCTTTTTGGTTGCATTGGGTTCAGGGGTTTGAATGTCAGAAAGTTTCTTTGACACAACATCATCCACAAGGGTTTGAAGAGTTGAGGAAATCCTCTCATCAATGGTTTGATGGACAATAGTAGTGATGATGGGAGTGATGAGAGGTAAGGAAGATTTGAAAGCAGCAGCCATTTGCTCAGAGGGGTTCTCTCCCTGAAAAATGGTGCCTGAAACAGAGGCTGGTGGCTTGTTTGATTTGAGTGGCTCAGTGTTTGGGAGAGCTTCAACAGAAGCTGCCATCTGTGGGTTAATTGGGGCAGATGGACTTGATTCCTGAGACATTTTGGCAAGCAGTTCTTTTAATCTGCAAACCTCAGCCTCAAGAATGGTGTTTTGGGCTAGAACTTCAAAGAAAAAGCCCCGGTCATCATCAGTGTAAGCTGAATCAGCTGACCTCCTGAGTAAATCAGGATGAACATGTGCTGAGTGTAGATCAGTAATCACATGTGCCCCGTTGTCTTGGAACTGGGGACTTCCTGCCTTAGGAGCAAGTCCTTCATTGGCAGTTGCCTCTGGTGAGGTCTTAGAGATGATACCTGCTTCATCCTGTTCATGTGTTGAAACAGGGGAAGAGGTAGCCTCACCAGATGTTCTAGTCTCCTCATCTACACTAGGAGATTGAACTTTATAATCCCTATGCTGTGGGTTGTCAACTACATTATGATCCTCTCCCTCAGCTGTTGAGGTTTTCCCAGTGTTAACAGGTTTCTGGGGAGGGGTAGAGGAATATAGTTGAGTCAGCACTTGTGCAATGACTGCAGTTGGGCTTGTAGGGGTGGTATTAGTGGGAGATGGAGGTGAAAAGGATTGCACTCGGGGAGAATGGTGCTCTTCAATGGTAATCTTCTCAAGTGAGAAAGATTCCAGTAATGTGGTTTCCCCAATGTTGGTTGCATCAGGATCCTGTTGAGAGGATACCTGAGCGGTTTCAGCTAGTGGAGTCATTGAAACTACAAGGGGATTAAGACTTGTAGTTTCATCCTGCGTTTGTGCTGCAGGGGCATCATCAGGGGACTCAACTCCCTGTGTAGCCGTTTTGGTTTTCTTGGGTTTTGGTTTGGAGGGGACTTTAGATCTAGAGGTGGAGGCTGTGGGTTCCTTCTGCTTGGGTTTTAGCAGTTTGGCAGCCTCTTTGAGTTGTGGATTTGAGTTGTGCCTGGAGTATACCTCTGGCAAAACTACCAGAGCAGGGACTCCAAGGCCAACAAGGCCATCAGATTTTAATTGATTTAGAATTATGGCCATAAGAAACCTTGGATATAATATCCATCTATTTGCCACAGGTTTCATTGCCAATCTTTTAATTCCAAAAAGATTATTTCAGAAAAATTTAGGCTTTGATGTTCAAGGATAGAATACAATACCTGTTGCCACCTAGATGACATTTGATCCCATGAAGAGGTTTTGAGGGCAAGACAGACATTGATCATATGGAAAATGAGTCGCTCAGCATCATGGAAGTGCTTCTTCAGAATAGTAGTAGCACTTAGGTCACCCTCATAACCATGGTTAGCAAAGGATAGATCAATGGTGCCTTTGGGGTATTTGGTGACATAGGTGGCATCATTCAGGTCTAGGGTTTGACGAATGATCGCAGAAGTGATGACGACCTGTTTCTGGTTGACAAATGGCTGGAGAGTGATGGTGTCATCATTCTCAGCAGTATGAACAGTGACGTTTTTCCAGAACTGGCAAAGGGTATCGGGATAGATGGTAGGATTCAAGAGAAAGGCTGTGCGATATTGGGAATCAACCATCAAATAGTAGCATCAAACTTGTTCCAAAAGGGTGATTTGGTAAGGTGAGCGACACAGTTGTGTCGAGGTTTGATTTGCATGGTCGCCATTAATGGAAGATGAACGTTTGGAAAGTGGGTTATGAAAAGTTTGAAGTTAGGGTTAGGTATATATAGGTTATGAAACGGCTGAAAGAAAACAACTGAAAGTGTTGGTGTGAGTCATCAGGTGTTAGAAAACAACTGAAGACATGGTTTTAACTTTCAAATGTTGTAAACAAGTGAATACTTGGTGTTGGTCATCAGTAGTTGTAAACTACTGAAGACTTGGTTTTGGCTTCAGTTGTTTGGAAATGAAACAGTAGTTGTCGTTAATTCACAAAGTTCAGCTGTTTCAATGACCTTAACACTTACTCATCAGATCATCTGATTTCAGATGTTTCATTGGTCATCAGTACTTATTTATTATAAAAAAACTTCAGTAGTTATAAAAACTACTGAAGATAAAATGACTTATCAGCACTTATTTTTGACAAAAGTATACTAATGCTCATCAGTATTTATTGACTAAGAGCATCAGTAGTTGTCAAATTATTCTAGTTGCAGCATACCAAGCCTGAGTACAAGATTATGAAAAGTTGCACTATCCAAAGGCTTAGTAAATATATCTGCAAGCTCATCAGCACTAGGCACAAACTTTGGATCAATCAAACCTTTTTCATAACAATCCCTGATAAAATGATGTCTGATCTCATTATGTTTGGTCCTAGAATGCTGGACAGGATTCTTAACAATACAAAGAGCTGAAGCACTATCCATTAATAAAGGAGTCTTAGTCTCTGTAATGTCATAATCCAATAATTGATTTTGAAGCCAGAGTACATGAGATGTACAGCTTGCAGCTGCAATATACTCTGCTTCAGCTGTGGATGTAGCAACTGAAGTTTGTTTCTTACTCTGCCAAGAAACCAAACAGTTGCCTAGAAATTGGCATCCACCAGAAGTTGATTTTCTGGTTAACTTACACCCTGCATAGTCACTATCAGAGAAAACAACCAATTTGCAAGAGTGCCCAGTGGAATACCAAAGTCCTAGAGATTGAGTTCCTTGCAAATATCTAAAGATCCTCTTGACTGCAATCATATGGGAATCCTTAGGAGTAGCCTGAAATCTAGCACAGACACAAGTTGCAAACATAATATCTGGTCTAGAAGCTGTAAGGTACATCAAGGAACCAATCATACATCTGTAAAGAGTTTCATCAACCGCTTTACCTTTTTGATCAGCATCCAGTTGTGTGTTGCTGCACATGGGAGTAGAACAGGGTTTACAGTTTTGTAAGTCAAACTTGGTTAACAAATCTTTTGTGTATTTTGACTGATGAATGAAAGTTCCATCAGTCAGTTGTTTGATTTGCAAACCCAGAAAGAACTGTAATTCTCCCGTGGCACTCATTTCAAAGTTTTGTTGCATCAATTTACTAAATGCATCACACATGTGGATCAGAGGATGCAAAAATAATGTCATCAACATAAATTTGAACAAGGAGCTTATGCATGCCTGCTTTCTTTATGAACAAAGTTTTATCTATGGAGCCTCTAGTGAAATTATTTTGAAGAAGAAAGTTAGATAATGTTTCATACCTGGCTCTGGGTGCTTGTTTCAACCCATAAAGAGCCTTATCAAGCTTATACACCCAATCAGGATGCTTATGATCTTCAAAACCTGGTGGTTGACACACATAAACCTCTTCTTTTATTTTACCATATAAAAATGCACTTTTGACATCCATTTGAAAAACTTTAATGTTATGGAAAGCAGCATAAGCTAAAAATAATCTAATTGCCTCCAGTCTGGCTACAGGGGCAAAGGTTTCATCATAATCAATACCTTCTTATTGTGAAAACCCCTGTACAACCAGTCTGGCCTTGTTCTTGACAATTTGGCCTCTTTCATCAGTTTTATTCCTAAACACCTATTTAGTGCCTATTGCACACTTACCTTGGGGTAGAGGAACCAGTTCCCACACTTGCTGTTTTTGAAATTGAAGAAGCTCAAGCTGCATGGCTTCAACCCATCCATTGTCCCTTAATGCCACATGATAATTCTTTGGCTCTTGCTGACTGATGAAGAGAGCATAGAGACAGAAATTGGACAATTGACTTCTTGTTGAAACACCAGCATTGATCTCACCAATGATCTGGGACAGGGATGATTCTCCAATTCTTGATATTCAATAATATCTGTGCAAGTGTTTGTAGGAGATTCAGCAGCAACAGATGTTGATTCAGACTCTTGAAACCTAGACTGAGATGGCAGTTCAAATGAAGTAGAGGATTTAGAGATTTCATCAGCATTTGTTGTGGATGGAACTGCTGAAGCTACAGGAACATCAAGTGTAGTAGATACAGGCAGATGATCACTACAACTTGCATTTGTACCATTAGATGGAGAGGATGGAACTTCAGAAATAATAACAGGTGGAGACTGATATGGAACATATTGTAGTATGTCCAAATCAAATAACTCAACAGGGTTTTGAGGAATCTTGTCTTTTGGAGATTCATTAAACTTGACATGCAAAGTTTCTTCAACAATCTTTGTTCTGTAATTGAAAACTCTGTATGCCTTGCAAGTAGATGAATACCCAACAAAATACCCTGCATCCACCTTGGATTCAAACTTCTGAAGTAGATTCTTTGTGTTAAGAATATAACAAGGACACCCAAATGCTCTAAAGAATGAAATTAGAGGGGCCAAATGATGTAATAACTCATAAGGAGTCTTCATCAACCTCTGATTCACTAATACCCTATTCTGAACATAGCAAGCTGTGTTGACAGCTTCAGCCCAAAAGGTTAGTGGCAAACCTGAGTCAGCCAACATTGTCCTTGCGGCTTCAATAAGGGTCCTGTTCTTTCTCTCCACCACTCCATTTTGCTCAGGAGTTCTTTGAATACTATATTGTCTTTTGATTCCCTTAGACAAATAGAATTCATCAAGAGTGTGATTCCTAAACTCTGTCCCATTATCACTTCTCACACATTTGACTGGAAGTGAATGCTGCTTTTCCACATGCATTACAAAATAAATGATACTTTGCGCAGCCTCATCCATGGAATGCAAGAAGAAAGTCCATACATATCTGGAATAATCATCCACAATTACCAGACAGTACTTTTTCTTTGCCATACTCATTACTCTAACAGGACCAAAGAGATCCATATGCAGTAATTGCAAGCAGGCAGTGGACTTGGGTTCTTCTATAGGAGGGAATGAAGCTTTGTGTTGCTTTCCTTTTAAGCAAGCTGATTCATGTTCTTAAGATTCACATGACCAAGCCTTCTATGCCATAGTTCAGATTCTTGAGGAGAGGCTTTGGAGAACAGACATGGATGGCCTTTAAGATCGATTTTCTTTGATAGATCTAAGGCATATACTCTTCCAATCCTGTTGGCCTTCAGGAGAGTATATTCATCCAATATCTTGTCAATCTTGTGCAAAACTTTGGAAGACAGAATCCTACAGTTTTGACTTGTGAAAAGTGCAACATGCCCTTTATCACACATTTGACTGACACTCAAAAGATTGTATTTGAGGTTCTCCACATGTTTAACATCATCAAATCTTATCTCCCCATTTGAGACAAAACCTTTCCCAATGATGTAACCCTTGGCATCATTTCCAAAAGAAACAAATCCCTTCTTCCCTTGAGAATAGTCATGAAGAAGAGAGCTGCTCCCTGTCATATGCATGGATCCTCCACTGTCTACATACCAGATGCTTCTTTGGCATGCTGAAGAACCCTGTATTTTTCACAAACATTAGTTAGCCTTTGAGACCCAAACCTTTTTGGTTTTGGGTCTGTTTTCATCAACAGATGTTAAACTAACAGATTGTGCATGATTAACAGCCTTTGAAGATGTAGATGGTGCTGAAAAGGATTCCTTGGATTTTGGCTTAGGTGTCCTTTTTAGTGGTTTAATCACAGAAACATCTAATTGGTTAACTCTCCCCAATAGATGTTTGATAGGATCGGATCAATTAGATTTGAATTTTGCAGCGGAATATAACACAATAAGATCGAATTCAAGCAAGAAAGTAATGGATATGCAAACACTCAATCACAATTATAGAGAGATAAAATTTCTGTTAAAGGAATGTTTTCATTCACGCGTAATGCTTCGGTTAGAATACAGCTAGGTCAACATCCCTTATATAGAGGAATGTGACGTCTGCTGATGTCACTTGATAGTGACATCTAACAGAATTATACAAAACAACTGAAATATGCAAACTACTGAAATGTTCTCAACAACTGATCACATCTCAGAGAATGCTAAGTACAAATACATAAAACTACTGACTTAAAACTACTGAAACAATAAACTACTGAAAGGTAAAATTACAAGTACTGAAAAGTAAAACCATCACAACTACTGAAGTTAACAACTTCAGCTGTTGTGACAACTACTGATCACTCTGGTCTTCAGTCTTTGTCTTCAGTACTTCACTTTCAGACTTTGTCTTCAGTTCTTTACTTTCAGACTTTGTCTTCAGACCTTTGTAATCAGCTGATGTCTTCAGCTGTTGTGATCTTCTTCAGCAGTTGTAATGTCTGTGGGACTTAGAGGTTTTTTTGATCAGGCTCATTGGTTCTTCTGATCAGGAGTTATAGTTTGTGATTGACTCCTAGGCATAAGTTTCTTCCTTTCAAGAATAGCAGATATTGGCAGATTATCCTCTTCATCCTCTTCTTCTTCTTCTTCCATCCTCAGCAGCCTTCTTTTTCTTTTAGGTGCATCACTGGTGGTAGATTGAATGGGTTTCTTAGGTAAAGGGGTTGGTTTAGAGGGTTGTGAGGTTGATTGTTTTGAGGATTGTGAGGGTAATTGTTTTGGAGGTTGAGAGGTTGGTTGTTTTGAGGGTTTTAAGATTGGTTTTTTTGGTTGTGAGGTTGGCTTTGAAGGTTGCTTTGGTAAAGGAGATTTTAAGGGCTGCTTTATCATTTTGTTGGTGAGGGTGGCTTTGGATAACTTAGCCATGTCAGATCTCTTCCCAGCACCAGCTTCATCCAGAGCTTCAATGATTAAGCCTTTGTTGAAGCTTTCAGATGAGCATATTTTGGTGGTTATCTCCAAAATGCTATCTCTAGACCATGACTTGATCTCAATGATAGGTCTTCCCAAGTGTTTGGATAGGAATCTGATCATAGCCTCCAATCTCTCCCTTTCTTCTTCATTGCAGCTTGCCCATCAATTCTCAATCTCCTGAATCTCAAGTCTTCTGATCTCTGAATCAAGTTTGGCAGTATCAAATCCTTGCCTGAAGAGCTGATCAATGATCCTGTCCATGGATCTGCTATGTTGCTCATCAGCTTCTTTGATCATTTCATCCAATCTCTTCTCATCCTCAGTTTGTTCACCAACACTCTTCTTTCTCTTGTAAGTTATGATCTCTTTGCCTTTATTTTCCTTCTTGGCTTTTTCCTTTTCAACTCTTTTTCTTTTATCATCTTTCAATGACTTAAACTCCCCCTTTTTGGTTGCATTGGGTTCAGGGGTTTGAATGTCAGAAAGTTGCTTTGACACAGCATCAGCCACAAGGGTTTTAAGATCTGAGGATATCCTCTCATCAATGGTTTGATGGACAATAGATGTGATGATGGGAGTGATGAGAAGCAGCAACCATTTGCTCAGAGGGGTTCTCTCCCTTATAAATGGTGCCTGAAACAGAGGCTGGTGGCTTGTTTGATTTGAGTGGCTCAGTGTTTGGTAAAGCTTCAACAGAAGCTGCCATCTGTGGGTGAATTGGGGCAGATGGACTTGATTCCTGAGACATGTTGGTAAGCAGTTCTTTTAATCTGCAAACCTCAGTCTCAAGAATGGTGTTTTGGGCTAAGACTTCAAAGAAAAAGCCCAGGTCATTAACAGTATAAGCTGAATCAGCTGACCTCCTGAGTGAATCAGGATGAACATGTGCTGAGTGTAAATCAGTAATCACATGTGCCCTTTTGTCTTTGAACTGGGGACTTCCTGCCTCAGGAGCAAGTCCTTCATTGGCAGTTGCCTCTGGTGAGGTCTTAGAGATGATACCTGCTTCATCCTGTTCATGTATTGAAACAGGGGAAGAGGTAGCCTCACCAGATGTTCTAGTCTCCACACCTACACTAGGAGATTGAACTTTAGAATCCCTATGCTGTGGGTTGTCAACTACATTTTGGTCCTCTCCCTCAGCTGTTGAGGTTTTCCCAGTGGTAACAGGTTTCTGGGGAGGAGTAGAGGAATATAGTTGAGTCAGCACTTGTGCAATAACTGCAATTGGGCTTGTAGGGGTGGTATCAGTGGGAGATGGAGGTGAAAAGGTTTGCACCTGGGGAGAGTGGTGCTCTTCAATGGCAATCTTCTCAAGTGAGATAGATTCCAGTAATGTGGTTTCCCCAATGTTGGTTGCATCAGGATCCTGTTGAGAGGATACCTGAGCGGTTTCAGCTGGTGGAGTCATTGAAACTACAAGGGGATTAAGGCTTGTAGTTTCATCCTGCGTTTGTGCTGCTGGGGCATCATCAGGGGACTCAACTCCCTGAGTAGCCTTTTTGGTTTTCTTTGGTTTTGGTTTGGAGGGGACTTTAGATTTGGAGGTGGAGGCTGTGGGTTCCCTCTGCTTGGGTTTGAGTAGTTTGGCAGCCTCTTTGAGTTGTGGGTTTGAGTTGTGCCTGGAGTATGCCTCTGGCAAAACCACTAGAGCAGGGACTCCAAGGCCAACAAGGCCATCAGATTTTAATTTATTTAAAATTATAGCCATAAGAAACCTTGGATATAATATCAATCTATTTGCCACAGGTTTCATTGCCAAATCTTTCAATTAAAAAAAGATAATATCAGAAAAATTTAGATTTTGATGTTCAAGGATAGAGTATAATACCTGTTGCCATCTGGAGGACATTTGATCCCATGAGGATGTTTTGGGGGCAAGACAGACATTGATCATGTGGAAAATGAGTCGCTCAGCATCATGAAAATGCTTCTTCAGAATGGTAGTAGCACTTAGGTCACCTTCATAACCATGATTAGCAAAAGATAAATCAATGGTGCCTTTGGGGTATTTGGTGGGATAGGTGGCATCATTCAGGTCTGGGGTTTGACGAATAATCTCAGGAGTGAACCCGTTTCTGGTTGACAAACGACTGGAGAGTGATGGTGTCATCATTCTCAGCAGTATGAACAGTGACGTTTGTCCAGAATTGGCACAAGGTATCGGGGTAGATGGTAGGATTCAAGAGAAAAGCTGTGCGGTATTGGGAATCAACCATCAAATCTATGGCAGCATCAAACTTGTTCCAGAAGGGTGATTTGGTAAGGTGAGCAACACAGTTGTGTCGAGGTTTGATTTGCATGGTCGCCATTAATGGAAGATGTTTGCATGGTCGCCATTAATGGAAGATGAACGTTTGGAAAGTGGGTTATGAAAAGTTTGAAGTTAGGGTTAGGTATATTTAGGTTATGAAACGGCTGAGAGAAAACAACTGAAAGTGTTGGTGTGAGTCATTAGATGTTAGAAAACAACTAAAGACATGGTTTTAACTTTCAGATGTTGTAAACAACTGAAGACTTGGTGTTGGTCATCAGTAGTTATAAAACTACTGAAGACTTGGTTTTGGCATCAGTTGTTTGAAAATGAAACAGTAGTTGTCGTCAATTCACAAAGTTCAGCTGTTTCAATGACTTTAACACTTACTCATCAGATCATCTGATTTTCAGATGTTTCATTGGTCATCAGTACTTATTTATTATAAAAGACATCAGTAGTTTGAACTACATCAGTACTATCTAACAAATGAAGTACTTCAGTACTTTTAAGTAATTTAGCCTTCAGTAGTTAGAAAACTACTGAAGATAAAAAAAAATTTATCAGTACTTATTTTTGACAAAAGTTTACTAATGCTCATCAGTATTTATTGACTAAGTGCATCAGTAGTTGTCAAATTATTCTAGTTGCAGCATACCAAGCCCGAGTACAAGATTATGAAAAGTTGCTCTATCCAAAGGCTTAGTAAATATATCTGCAAGCTCATCAGCACTAGGCACAAACTTTGGATCAATCAGACCTTTTTCATAGCAATCCCTGATGAAATGATGTCTGATCTCAATATGTTTGGTCCTAGAATGCTGGACAGGATTCTTGACAATACAAAGAGCTGAAGCACTATCCATTAATAATGGAGTCTTAGTCTCTGTAATGTCATAATCCAATAACTGATTTTGAAGCCAGAGTACCTGAGATGTACAGCTTGCAGCTGCAATATACTCTGCTTCAGCTGTGGATGTAGCAACTGAAGTTTGTTTCTTACTCTGCCAAGAGACCAAACAGTTGCCTAGAAATTGGCATCCACCAGAAGTTGATTTTCTGGTTAACTTACACCCTGCATAGTCACTATCAGAGAAAGCAACCAATTTACAAGAGTGCCCAGTGGAATACCATAGTCCTAGAGATTGAGTTCCTTGCAAATATCTAAAGATTCTCTTGACTGCAATCATATGGGAATCCTTAGGAGCAGCCTGAAATCTAGCACAGACACAAGTTGCAAACATAATATCTGGTCTAGAAGCTGTTAGGTACATCAAGGAACCAATCATACATCTGTAAAGAGTTTCATCAACTGCTTTACCTTTTTGATCAGCATCCAGTTGTGTGTTGCTGCACATGGGAGTAGAACAGGGTTTACCGTTTTGTAAATCAAACTTGGTTAACAAATCTTTTGTGTATTTTGACTGATGAATGAAAGTTCCATCAGTCAGTTGTGTGATTTGCAAACCCAGAAAGAATTGTAATTCTCCCATTGCACTCATTTCAAATTTTGTTGCATCAATTTTGTAAATGCATCACACAACTGTGGATCAGATGATGCAAAAATAATGTCATCAACATAAATTTGAACAAGGAGCTTATGCATGCCTGCTTTCTTTATGAAAAAAGTTTTATCTATGAAGCCTCTAGTGAAATTATTTTGAAGATGAAAGTTAGATAATGTTTCATACTGTCACACCCCGACCCCGGGCACCCCTGGGGTGTGGTGACGTGTTGGTACCTGTTTTGAATATAACAAAATATCTTCTTTTTTTTTTTCACAGCGGAAGTCTAACAAAGGATTTTATATACATTGGGATTTAAACACCCACATTTATTACACATATAGCCAAAAAGCTTTATTATTCCAAAACCCTTATATTTTTTTTATAGTACTTCCCGAGCCACGGGATTTTTGTTTTTGCGCCTTAGACATTTAGCTTGACGATAGCCTTTATGCTAGCCATGGAGTAGGGTAGCCCTAGGTCTAGAGTGGGTACCCCACCGAACAAGATTAATTACCTGAAGAGTTTTGAAAATAACGTCAACAATATGTTGGTGAATAACGCTTATATGACACGAAATAATTTTAAGCATGCTAATATCAATAAAGGTTAAATCACAGTTGGAATTAGTAATTTATACAATCCAGAAATCCTCTTGCTGTACACTAATATATATTGGTTCTCAGACTTGTAGGCCCTATCGGTAACCTTTTTAAGATTGACACTTCATCCCAATTTATATCAGACGCATTAGACCGCAATCTAATACGTATACAATTTGATCAAACCATATGTAAGCTCATATCCTGCTTGCTCCCATAAATTACTCTCTATGAGTATAAGCTTATTAATATATGCATGCATTTTGAAAATAAAACATTTATAAATTTTATAAAAATAATAAACGTATTCACCTTGACGAAGCAGAGTAACAACTTAGTGTTTGGCAGATCGTTGGGTTGTAAATTTGATGTAACTTCGGGTTTTTATTCGTCGGGTTCTTGGATTTAAAACAGAAAATATGAAAATTTATACGTAAGTTGTATGCTGTGTGTTTTGAAAGAGGAACGAGTGTATGTGTGTGTTTGAAGAGTGTGTGTGTTTGAAGAGTGTGTGTGTTTGAAGAGTGAAGGATTCTGGTTGCATTTAAAAGAAAATAAACTGAAACCATAACATTCTATTTATAGTTACAAAATTATGGTATACTCACATGTTTGATCCTTATCAACGTTCATATATATCTTTACATACATATATATATATTATAATAATATATATACTTATTTACCAAAATGCCATCATATAATTATAAATATGTTTTTATCTGATAACTTTTAAAATATGACGTTTTATAAAAATCCGAAAATGTCGTTAGAATCTGCTAATGATTCTGAACGTTTCTACCTAAGTTTCGTTAAAAACGGAGTAAAAATTAAATATGCCGTAATTTAGTATTATTATTTACTCAACTAGGGTTTAGGGTTAAACATTTTAAAATTATAAGTGCTAGACTAAGCTTATACGAAGCTTACAAATTACTCGCTTACTAATATTCAGTTTATTCGTATATAATAATAATACAGGGTGTTACAGTCTCCCCACCTTTATAAAAATCTCGTCCTCGAGATTTATTGGAAGAGATGTGGATATTCTTTCATCATTTCGGACTCCAGCTCCCATGTATATTCAGGACCACGCCTAGAGTTCCATTTCACTTTGACTAACACGTGCTTCTTTTTTTTTAGTCGCTTTTCTTGACGATCTTCTATCTGCAACGGTTGCTCGACGAATTTCAACTCTTTATCTATTTCTACATCTTTTAGTGGTATTTTTAGAGTTTCGTCTGCTAAGCATTTACGCAGATTGGATACATGAAATACATCGTGTATTCCACTCATCTCTTCTGGTAACCTTAATCGATATGCCACTGGCCCAATTTGTTCTAGAATTTCGAAAGGTCCGACGAAACGTGGGCTTAACTTTCCTTTCTTTCCGAATCGAACCACACCTTTCCTAGGTGAAACTTTTAATAATACTTTATCGCCTACAGCGAACTCTAGTGGTTTCCTTCTATGATTAGCGTATTTCTTTTGTCGTTCTCTTGCTAATCTCAAACGCTCACGAATCTGCAAAATTTTGTCAGTGGTTTCTTGAACAATTTCAGGTCCTGACAAGTTACTGTCTCCAACCTCAGACCAACATATAGGGGTTCTACATTTTCTACCATACAAGGCTTCAAATGGCGCTGCATCGATACTTGCGTGATAACTATTATTATAAGCAAATTCCATTAATGGCAGATGATCATCCCAACTACCACCTATGTCAATCACGCAGGCTCGCAACATGTCTTCAAGAGTTTGGATGGTTCTCTCACTTTGCCCATCAGTTTGTGGATGATAGGCAGTACTAAGATGAAGTTTTGTTCCTAAGGCTTTTTGGAAACTTTGCCAAAATCGAGAAGTGAATCGACTATCGCGATCTGACACTATGGACAATGGCACACCATGTAACGACACGATATTATTGACATAAAGTTGTGCCAACTTATCCATGGAGTGCGTCTCTTTCATTGGAAGAAAATGGGCATACTTTGTAAGTCTATCAACAATAACCCATATTGTATCATTCCCACTACTGGTTCGTGGTAATTTAGTGATAAAGTCCATGGTTATCATTTCCCATTTCCAAACTGGCAGTTCCAACTGTTGCAATAAACCAGAGGGCTTCTGGTGTTCTGCTTTAACTTGTGAACAAGTTAAGCATTTTGCAACATATAAAGCTATATCTTTCTTCATGCTAATCCACCAGTAATTACTTCTCAGATTATTACACATTTTGTCACATCCCGGATGCATTGCATATTTGGATTTGTGAGCCTCTTCAAGGATCCTTTCTCTAAGACTGCCGGCGATCGGTACCCATATACGCTTATTCATTCTGAGAATTTCATCATTTCCTTTGGTTAGTTGATTAAGAATATTTCTTATACATTCTTTTCAATATTCTCTTCATTCAAAGCTAAGACTTGAGCATCCTTAAGCTGATCTATCAAGTCAATTTGTAACTTGAGTTGTAGAGCACGTACTCGTTTTCGCCTTTCATGCTCTTTTCTGCTTAATGCATCAGCTACTACGTTGGCCTTTCCCTCCTGATAGCATATTTCGCAATCATAATCACTTAGGACTTCTATTCAACGTCTTTGCCTCATGTTTAATTCTTTCTGATCAAAGATATATTTCAATCCCTTGTGATCAGTGTAAATAGTGAATTTGGCTCCATAGAGATAGTGCCTCCATAACTTTAATGCAAAAATTATGGCACCAAGCTCTAAGTCATGATTTGGATGACCTATTTCATTCTCTCTAAGTTAACGAGAGGCATATGAGATAACTTTATCTCGCTGCATTAACACACACCCAAAGTCAGTATGTGATGCATCACAGTGTACAACAAAGTCTTCATTGCCTTCAGGTAACGCTAAGATTGGTGCATTTGTCAAATGTTCTTTTAGGATATTCAAATTTGACATCCTTTCGAGTTAATTTTGTTAAAGGGGTCGCAATTCGAGAGAAGTCTTTTATGAAACTACGATAATATCCAGCTAATCCTAAGAAGCTGCGTACTTCTATAGGTGTTTCTGGATTTTTCCATTTAGAAATGGATTCTATCTTTGTTGGGTCTACTTGAATTCCATTAGTATTGATGACATGCCCAAGAAATTGTACCTCCGTTAACCAAAATTCACATTTAGAGAATTTGGCGTACAGTTTCTCTTGTCTTAACATTTCAAGTAGTACTCTGAGATGAGTTTTATGCTCTTCTTCACTTTTGGAATAAATAAGTATATCATCTATGAAGACGATAACAAACTTATCCAGATACGGTCTACAAATTCGGTTCATCATATCCATGAATGCGGCCGGGGCATTAGTAAGTCCAAACGGCATCACTGTGAACTCATAATGTCCATACCTTGTTCTGAAAGCTGTTTTCGGAATATCTTCCTCTTGAACTTTCAATTGGTGATAACCTGATCTAAGATCAATTTTCGAGAAATAACAGGCTCCTTGGAGTTGATCAAACAAATCGTCAATTCGAGGTAGCGGATATCGATTTTTAATTGTAACCTTGTTCAACTCCCTATAATCGATGCACATTCTCATTGACCCATCTTTCTTCTTAACAAATAAAACTGGAGCTCCCCATGGCGATGAACTAGGTCGAATAAAACCTTTTTCCAATAATTCTTCTAATTGTTTCTTTAGTTCCGCCATTTCTGTTGGTGCTAATCGATATGGGGCTTTTGCAATCGGTGCAGTACCAGGTACTAGATTAATCTTAAATTCTACCTCTCTTTCTGGCGGTATTCCTGGCAACTCATCAGGAAATACATCTGTAAATTCAGCAACTACTGGCACATCTTTAATTATACGTTCTTCTTTTTCCTTGACCGAAACGGAAGCTAGATAATTTAGGCAACCTTGTTTTAAATACTTTACCACTCTATCTATTGATATGATGCCGATCTGATTGGCCTGTTTCTCACCATGAATAGTTACTGGTTCCCCGCTCGGGGTTCGGAGCATGATTGTCTTGAGGTTACAATTTATACAGGCTTGGTTCTTAGCTAACCAGTCCATTCCTAGGACAACATCAAATCCAGCCAATGACATGGGTAAAAGTTGTACGGGAATATCATGCCCGTTCAAGGTTATAACACAACCTTCCAATAATTCGGTAATCTTAATCGTTTCCCCATTAGCCATTTCTACGTTGATAGTCCGTCTTAGATTAGCTAGAGGTATATTTAATAATTTACAAAATTTATGATCAATGAAACTTTGGTTTGCTCCTGAATCAAATAATACTCTAGCATAAGTGTTATTAACGAGAAACGTACCAGTCACGACGTCTGGTATATCGGTGGCTTCTCGAGAATTTAGGACCTGTCACACCCCGACCCCGGGCACCCCTGGGGTGTGGTGACGTGTTGGTACCTGTTTTGAATATAACAAAATATCTTTTTTTTTTTTCACAGCGGAAGTCTAACAAAGGATTTTATATACATTGGGATTTAAACACCCACATTTATTACACATATAGCCAAAAAGCTTTATTATTCCAAAACCCTTATATTTTTTTTAAAGTACTCCCCGAGCCACGGGATTTTTTTTTTTGCGCCTTAGACATTTAGCTTGACGATAGCCTTTATGCTAGCCATGGAGTAGGGTAGCCCTAGGTCTAGAGTGGGTACCCCACCGAACAAGATTAATTACCTGAAAAGTTTTGAAAATAAAACGTCAACAATATGTTGGTGAATAACGCTTATATGACACGAAATAATTTTAAGCATGCTAATATCAATAAAGGTAAAATCACAGTTGGAATTAGTAATTTATACAATCCAGAAATCCTCTTGCTGTACACTAATATAAATTGGTTCTGAGACTTGTAGGCCCTATCGGTAACCTTTTTAAGATTGACACTTCATCCCAATTTATATCAGACGCATTAGACCGCAATCTAATACGTATACAATTTGATCAAACCATATGTAAGCTCATATCCTGCTTGCTCCCATAAATTACTCTCTATGAGTATAAGCTTATTAATATATGCATGCATTTTGAAAATAAAACATTTATAAGTTTTATAAAAATAATAAACGTATTCACCTTGACGAAGCAGAGTAACAACTTAGTGTTTGGCAGATCGTTGGGTTGTAAATTTGATGTAACTTCGGGTTTTTATTCGTCGGGTTCTTGGATTTAAAACATAAAATATGAAAATTTATACGTAAGTTGTATGCTGTGTGTTTTGAAAGAGGAACGAGTGTATGTGTGTGTTTGAAGAGTGTGTGTGTTTGAAAAATGAAGGATTCTGGTTGCATTCAAAAGAAAATAAACTGAAACCATAACATTCTATTTATAGTTACAAAATTATGGTATACTCACATGTTTGATCCTTATCAACGTTCATATATATCTTTACATACATATATATATTATAATAATATATATACTTATTTACCATAATGCCATCATATAATTATAAATATGTTTTTATCTGATAACTTTTAAAATATGACGTTTTATAAAAATCTGAAAATGTCGTTAGAATCTGCTAATGATTCTGAACGTTTCTACCTAAGTTTCGTTAAAAACGGAGTAAAAATTAAATATGTCATAATTTAATATTATTATTTACTCAACTAGGGTTTAGGGTTAAACATTTTAAAATTATAAGTGCTAGACTAAGCTTATACGAAGCTTAGAAATTACTCACTTACTAATATTCAGTTTATTCGTATATAATAATAATACAGGGTGTTACAATTAAAGGGAAAAATATATTTTTTTTATAAATCTTGCAAAATCGATGAAAATTTCTTTATCGGGTTGAACTCAATTAATCCCAATTAAAGGGAAAAAGTCATCTTTAACATTCAAATTTCGTTGAAGAAATGATAGTTTCGCCGAAATTATAGTTTCGCAGAGCTAGTTTCGCTGAGAACTCTAGATTCGCTGAGCTGACAGTAGTTTCGCTGGCAATTTCGGCAGCAGTTTCGCTAGCCAAATGCTTTAGATTGCTTAGTTTCGCCGACAATGTCGCACAAAACAAGCTTGAACTTTCGTTCAAAGATACTTTCGGCAGCAATTTCGCTTGTAATTCAACCACAATCACTGTTGAACTTTCGTTCAATGAAACTAGTTTCGCAGGACAGCAGAAAACAACTTTAATGAGGATAACCGATGTAGTTTCGCTGGAAGAACTCGTAGTTTCGCTGGATGAACTAGTAATTTCGCTGAACGAAGCTGAAAAACTTTTTCAACACGAAATCAATCTGAAAACGCCCAAATCTCAATGGATTTGATACCTGATGATTAACAGAGCTTTCCCAACCAATAACAAGCAAACTTCAATCAATTTCCATACCAATAACACTCAAATTTGATCCGAAATTGATGAAAATATGATATTGAACAAAAACTATCAAAACCTCAACTTCTCTCTCTAAAAATCTTCAAATCTTCAGTGAATTTGATCCAAAATGACTCTGATACCAAATTGTAACTCCAGGATAATCAAACTTGAATCAAATCATGAAGAATTAGATCAAATTATGATAATCACAATCAAAACCCCTTTGATCTTCAATTAGATTGCAAATAATATTGTTTACAAATAATCCCTCAATCTATTGGTCATGCAACCATTAACCAACACTAATGACAATTAACCTATTTATAGTCTAGACTAATATTCACTAATTACACTTAACCCCCTAGACTTAGGCTAATTAATACGAAATTACATATTAAGCATAAAAATGACTAAAAACAAGATAAAATATATTTTGTTCACACAAAATATATTTATTACAATAAAACTCCTAGTCATCTAAATGTTCAACGTCTCGACTCGGTTCTTCGTCTTGAACGTGTCGGGTTTGACTTTTGTTGACTTTGACCGTGACGTTGACTTTTGTTGACTTTCATAGTGTTGATAATATAGACTATATTTTCCAGCTCCAACAGTTTCAGTTTATTTTCTTTTGAATGCAACCAGAATCCTTCACTTTTCAAACACACACACTCTTCAAACACACACACTCTTCAAACACACACATACACTCGTTCCTCTTTCAAAACACACAGCATACAACTTACGTATAAATTTTCATATTTTCTGTTTTAAATCCAAGAACCCGACGAATAAAAACCCGAAGTTACATCAAATTTACAACCCAACGATCTGCCAAACACTAAGTTGTTACTCTGCTTCGTCAAGGTGAATACGTTTATTATTTTTATAAAACTTATAAATGTTTTATTTTCAAAATGCATGCATATATTAATAAGCTTATACTCATAGAGAGTAATTTATGGGAGCAAGCAGGATATGAGCTTACATATGGTTTGATCAAATTGTATACGTATTAGATTGCGGTCTAATGCGTCTGATATAAATTGGGATGAAGTGTCAATCTTAAAAAGGTTACCGATAGGGCCTACAAGTCTCAGAACCAATTTATATTAGTGTACAGCAAGAGGATTTCTGGATTGTATAAATTACTAATTCCAACTGTGATTTTACCTTTATTGATATTAGCATGCTTAAAATTATTTCGTGTCATATAAGCGTTATTCACCAACATATTGTTGACGTTTTATTTTCAAAACTTTTCAGGTAATTAATCTTGTTCGGTGGGGTACCCACTCTAGACCTAGGGCTACCCTACTCCATGGCTAGCATAAAGGCTATCGTCAAGCTAAATGTCTAAGGCGCAAAAAAAAATCCCGTGGCTCGGGAAGTACTATAAAAAAAAATATAAGGGTTTTGGAATAATAAAGCTTTTTGGCTATATGTGTAATAAATGTGGGTGTTTAAATCCCAATGTATATAAAATCCTTTGTTAGATTTCCGCTGTGAAAAAAAAATATTTTGTTATATTCAAAACAGGTACCAACACATCACCACACCCCAGGGGTTCCCGGGGTCGGGGAGTGACAGGTTGGTATCAGAGCCACCGGTTTTAGCGAATTAGATATTTGGAACGAATATTTAAGCTTTAACCCAACTGAGAAAAAGATCCTTGTAAATTGGATCATTATTTATTTCATTCGTATTAGAAAAAAAAATATATTTAACATCTTGCAGGATGTCAGGCCATAACAATATATACCCCATTATAAACGATGATCTGATGATCACATATGTACCAGAACCTATGACATACGGAACATCCCTAGACCCCGTAACCTTTTTAGACACCACTTTCCAGTTTGGTGTGCCCGAAGAACATATCGAAGATAATTGGATGACTGATCCACTGGCTAGTACATACGTGCAAGAAACCATGGAACCCGTGACTAGTTTTCTGTACGAGGAACCAAACATCTGGAACTATAACACCCCTCCAGTTCCTTTAGAAACTCATAAAACAATCTCATTTGGAGAAGGAACTAGTAGGTCACAAAAACCTAGGATGAGGGTACACAGCACATCGGAAGTATTTCGTTATAATTCCAAAGATGTAGAAGAAGCATATAAGGAGGCTGATATAATGCTGACGATTGAAGAAAAAGAAGAAGACGACGACGAGGAGGACATTCCGTGGTACCGGCTTTTCCAAGACGACGGTAGGGAATTTGCAAAAAATCACCTAGACGTCTGGCCTACAGATTCAGTGTACCATGAAGTTATCACTGGAAAGAGGCAGCCACCGTCGCGCTACAAACCGGCGGAGGAACACGATGGGTCCATACTCGATTTGCTAGACAGGTCGTTTCACGAGAATGACGAGTTGAAGAAGTTACAAGCAATAGAAAGAGAGAAAAAGATAAAAGCAGGTGAAAGGTTGTGTCAAGTAGGAAATTGGTTGGAGCAGAAAGGATGTGAATGGAAGAAGGGTTGATCCGAGGAAGAGTCTATCTATATTAGAAGCATACATAATTATATATGTATTATATATGTACGTATACACTAATATGTTTGATGTAGTATACGTGTGGTAGATGTATAATATATGTAGTACGATAGTAACGATGGTAGAATCGATGTAACTGCAAAATCATTTTTGGTTATAAAATAGTTCGATTTTGCAATCCGTGTGTTAAATTTTTTTTTCTTTTCTATTAAATGGTTGTAGAATGTCGGGACCAATCAATCAAAGCGAAATTCTACACAATCAAATGGATCATGGAGATACGTCGGCTGAAGATCCAAATGCTAGTGAATCTGTCCTTAATGAAAACAAAGTTATGCAACTAATAGATCAGGGAATTTTTAATGCAATTCCAAGATTAGTCGCCACTATGGAAGAACAGAAAAAGGCAAATAAGGTAGAAAAAGATAAAGAAAAAGTCGAAAACTTAAAAAGAAAAATGCTCGAGACTAATAAGGGAAAAGTTATCGAGATTCCCAATGAAAGTAGTAATGGAGATTCTGACACTGAAGAACCCCTGAAAAAGCTAAAAGAAACGTACTGCGACTACAAAACGTTTCAGGCATGCAAGCCAGAAGAGTTTTCTGGTTCACAGGGAGGGGCAGTAGCAGTCAGATGGCTAGAGAAAGTAAAGTCGGTAATGAAAAGATGTAAGTGTGCTGAAGGTGATAAAGTTCTGTTCGCTTCAGGACTATTTAAAGACGGCGCACTCGAATGGTGGAACTCCCTTGTCGCTACACGAGGTGAGTCGGTTTATGAAATGCCGTGGGATGACTTTGCAACCCTCGTTACTCGGAAGTTCTGCCCAATGAACGAACGAGAAAATATCGAGGGCCAGTTTCTGAATTTAAGGATGATCGGTGATGATATCAAAGTTATAACACAAAAATTCTAGAATACTCGAGGTTTGTTCCACATCCAGTCACCCCTGAATGCAATTTTATAAGTCGATACATTTGGGGACTGGTATGTGAAATCAGGGATACCGTGAAGGCAGCCATGCCTCAAACTATTGAATCGGCCATGGAATTAGCCGGTTTAATGACAGACGGTATGATACGAACTAGGAAGGAGGCAAAGAAGAAAGAAATTGTAGCAAAAGGAGAACAAGTGTGGAGGAAGGATACAAGGAACTCGGGAAAGAGGTCGTCTACGATAACCCACCCCGAATGTTGAATTTGCAAGAAGAGACATGCAGGAAAATGTCTTTTCGAGCAGTTTGCATTCTGTCAGAACTGTAAAGCTACAGGACATGCTACTGAGAACTGTCCAAACCCAAAGGCCACTGGAGTTTGTTTTAATTGTGGTGAACGGGGACACTTTCGTTCGGATTGTCCCAAGTTGAAGCAGGCCGTGAAAGAAATCACGAAAGGTGAGGGAGGAGCAAAAAGGAGCACTCGAGCTTTTGTCCTAAATTCTCGAGAAGCCACCGATATACCAGACATTGTGACTGGTACGTTTCTCGTTAATAACACTTATGCTAGAGTATTATTTGATTCAGGAGCAAACCAAAGTTTCATTGATCATAAATTTTGTAAATTATTAAATATACCTCTAGCTAATCTAAGACGGACTATCAACGTAGAAATGGCTAATGGGGAAACGATTAAGATTACCGAATTATTGGAAGGTTGTGTTATAACCTTGAACGGGCATGATATTCCCGTACGACTTTTACCCATGTCATTGGCTGGATTTGATGTTGTCCTAGGAATGGACTGGTTAGCTAAGAACCAAGCCTGTATAAATTGTAACCTCAAGACAATCATGCTCCGAACCCCGAGCGGGGAACCAGTAACTATTCATGGTGAGAAACAGGCCAATCAGATCGGCATCATATCAATAATTAGAGCGGTAAAGTATTTAAAACAAGGTTGCCTAAATTATCTAGCTTCCGTTTCGGTCAAGGAAAAAGAAGAACGTATAATTAAAGATGTGCCAGTAGTTGCTGAATTTACAGATGTATTTCCTGATGAGTTGCCAGGAATACCGCCAGAAAGAGAGGTAGAATTTAAGATTAATCTGGTACCTGGTACTGCATCGATGCAAAAGCCCCATATCGATTAGCACCAACAGATTAATCAATATGGGGCTTTTGCATCGGTGCAGTACCAGGTACCAGATTAATCTTAAATTCTACCTCTCTTTCTGGCGGTAATCCTGGATACTCATCAGGAATTACATCTGTAAATTCAGCAACTACTGGCACATCTTTAATTATACGTTCTTCTTTTTCCTTGACCGAAACAGAAGCTAGATAATTTTGGCAACCTTGTTTTAAATACTTTACCGCTCTAATTATTGATATGATGCCGATCTGATTGGCCTGTTTCTCACCATGAATAGTTACTGGTTCCCCGCTCGGGGTTCGGAGCATGATTGTCTTGAGGTTACAATTTATACAGGCTTGGTTCTTAGCTAACCAGCCCATTCCTAGGACAACATCAAATCCAGCCAATGACATGGGTAAAAGTCGTACGGGAATATCATGCCCGTTCAAGGTTATAACACAACCTTCCAATAATTCGGTAATCTTAATCGTTTCCCCATTAGCCATTTCTACGTTGATAGTCCGTCTTAGATTAGCTAGAGGTATATTTAATAATTTACAAAATTTATGATCAATGAAACTTTGGTTTGCTCCTGAATCAAATAATACTCTAGCATAAGTGTTATTAACGAGAAACGTACCAGTCACGACGTCTGGTATATCGGTGGCTTCTCGAGAATTTAGGACAAAAGCTCGAGTGCTCCTTTTTGCTCCTCCCTCACCTTTCGTGATTTCTTTCACGGCCTGCTTCAACTTGGGACAATCCGAACGAAAGTGTCCCCGTTCACCACAATTAAAACAAACTCCAGTGGCCTTTGGGTTTGGACAGTTCTCAGTAGCATGTCCTGTAGCTTTACAGTTCTGACAGAATGCAAACTGCTCGAAAAGACATTTTCCTGCATGTCTCTTCTTGCAAATTCTACATTCGGGGTGGGTTATCGTAGACGACCTCTTTCCCGAGTTCCTTGTATCCTTCCTCCACACTTGTTCTCCTTTTGCTACAATTTCTTTCTTCTTCGCCTCCTTCCTAGTTCGTATCATAACGTCTGTCATTAAACCGGCTAATTCCATGGCCGATTCAATAGTTTGAGGCATGGCTGCCTTCACGGTATCCCTGATTTCACATACCAGTCCCCAAATGTATCGACTTATAAAATTGCATTCAGGGGTGACTAGATGTGGAACAAACCTCGAGTATTCTAGAATTTTTGTGTTTTAACTTTGAATATCATCACCGATCATCCTTAAATTCAGAAACTGGCCCTCGATCTTTTCTCGTTCGTTCATTGGGCAGAACTTCCGAGTAACGAGGGTTGCAAAGTCATCCCAGGGCATTTCATAAACTGACTCACCTCGTGTAGCGACAAGGGAGTTCCACCATTCGAGTGCGCCGTCTTTAAATAGTCCTGAAGCGAATAGAACTTTATCACCTTCAGCACACTTACATCTTTTCATTACCGACTTTACTTTCTCTAGCCATCTGACTGCTACTGGCGCTCCTTGTGAACCAGAAAACTCTTCTGGCTTGCATGCCTGAAACGTTTTGTAGTCACAGTACGTTTCTTTTAGCTTTTTCAGGGGTTCTTCAGTGTCAGAATCTCCATTACTACTTTCATTGGGAATCTCGATAACTTTTCCCTTATTAGTCTCGAGCATTTTTCTTTTTAAGTTTTCGACTTTTTCTTTATCTTTTTCTACCTTATTTGCCTTTTTCTGTTCTTCCATAGCGGCGACTAATCTTGGAATTGCATTAAAAATTCCCTGATCTATTAGTTGCATAACTTTGTTTTCATTAAGGACAGATTCACTAGCATTTGGATCTTCAGCCGACGTATCTCCATGATCCATTTGATTGTGTAGAATTTCGCTTTGATTGATTGGTCCCGACATTCTACAGCCATTTAATAGAAAAGAAAAAAAAAATTTAACACACGGATTGCAAAATCGAACTATTTTATAACCAAAAATGATTTTGCAGTTACATCGATTCTACCATCGTTACTATCGTACTACATATATTATACATCTACCACACGTATACTACATCAAACATATTAGTGTATACGTACATATATAATACATATATAATTATGTATGCTTCTAATATAGATAGACTCTTCCTCGGATCAACCCTTCTTCCATTCACATCCTTTCTGCTCCAACCAATTTCCTACTTGACACAACCTTTCACCTGCTTTTATCTTTTTCTCTCTTTCTATTGCTTGTAACTTCTTCAACTCGTCATTCTCGTGAAACGACCTGTCTAGCAAATCGAGTATGGACCCATCGTGTTCCTCTGCCGGTTTGTAGCGCGGCGGTGGCTGCCTCTTTCCAGTGATAACTTCATGGTACACTGAATCTGTAGGCCAGACGTCTAGGTGATTTTTTGCAAATTCCCTACCGTCGTCTTGGAAAAGCCGGTACCACGGAATGTCCTCCTCGTCGTCGTCTTCTTCTTTTTCTTCAATCGTCAGCATTATATCAGCCTCCTTATATGCTTCTTCTACATCTTTGGAATTATAACGAAATACTTCCGATGTGCTGTGTACCCTCATCCTAGGTTTTTGTGACCTACTAGTTCCTTCTCCAAATGAGATTGTTTTATGAGTTTCTAAAGGAACTGGAGGGGTGTTATAGTTCCAGATGTTTGGTTCCTCGTACAGAAAACTAGTCACGGGTTCCATGGTTTCTTGCACGTATGTACTAGCCAGTGGATCAGTCATCCAATTATCTTCGATATGTTCTTCGGGCACACCAAACTGGAAAGCGGTGTCTAAAAAGGTTACGGGGTCTAGGGATGTTCCGTATGTCATAGGTTCTGGTAAATATGTGATCATCAGATCAGCGTTTATAATGGGGTATATATTGTTATGGCCTGACATCCTACAAGATGTTAAATATATTTTTTTTTCTAATACGAATGAAATAAATAATGATCCAATTTACAAGGATCTTTTTCTCAGTTGGGTTAAAGCTTAAATATTCGTTCCAAATATCTAATTCGCTAAAACCGGTGGCTCTGATACCAACCTGTCACACCCCGACCCCGGGCACCCCTGGGGTGTGGTGACGTGTTGGTACCTGTTTTGAATATAACAAAATATCTTTTTTTTTCACAGCGGAAGTCTAACAAAGGATTTTATATACATTGGGATTTAAACACCCACATTTATTACACATATAGCCAAAAAGCTTTATTATTCCAAAACCCTTATATTTTTTTATAGTACTTCCCGAGCCACAGGATTTTTTTTTTTGCGCCTTAGACATTTAGCTTGACGATAGCCTTTATGCTAGCCATGGAGTAGGGTAGCCCTCGGTCTAGAGTGGGTACCCCACCAAACAAGATTAATTACCTGAAAAGTTTTGAAAATAAAACGTCAATAATATGTTGGTGAATAACGCTTATATGACACGAAATAATTTTAAGCATGCTAATATCAATAAAGGTTAAATCACAGTTGGAATTAGTAATTTATACAATCCAGAAATCCTCTTGCTGTACACTAATATAAATTGGTTCTGAGACTTGTAGGCCCTATCGGTAACCTTTTTAAGATTGACACTTCATCCCAATTTATATCAGACGCATTAGACCGCAATCTAATACGTATACAATTTGATCAAACCATATGTAAGCTCATATCCTGCTTGCTCCCATAAATTACTCTGTATGAGTATAAGCTTATTAATATATGCATGCATTTTGAAAATAAAAAATTTATAAGTTTTATAAAAATAATAAACGTATTCACCTTGAAGAAGCAGAGTAACAACTTAGTGTTTGGCAGATCGTTGGGTTGTAAATTTGATGTAACTTCGGGTTTTTATTCGTCGGGTTCTTGGATTTAAAACTAGAAAATATGAAAATTTATACGTAAGTTGTATGCTGTGTGTTTTGAAAGAGGAACGAGTGTATGTGTGTGTTTGAAGAGTGTGTGTGTTTGAAGAGTGTGTGTGTTTGAAGAGTGAAGGATTCTGGTTGCATTCAAAAGAAAATAAACTGAAACCATAACATTCTATTTATAGTTACAAAATTATGGTATACTCACATGTTTGATCCTTATCAACGTTCATATATATCTTTACATACATATATATATTATAATAATATATATACTTATTTACCAAAATGCCATCATATAATTATAAATATGTTTTTATCTGATAACTTTTAAAATATGACGTTTTATAAAAATCTGAAAATGTCGTTAGAATCTGCTAATGATTCTGAACGTTTCTACCTAAGTTTCGTTAAAAACGGAGTAAAAATTAAATATGTCGTAATTTAATATTATTATTTACTCAACTAGGGTTTAGGGTTAAACATTTTAAAATAATAAGTGCTAGACTAAGCTTATACGAAGCTTACAAATTACTCGCTTACTAATATTCAGTTTATTCGTATATAATAATAATACAGGGTGTTACACATACCAGGCTCTGGGTGCTTGTTTCAACCCATAAAGAGCCTTATCAAGCTTATACATCCAATCAGGGTGTTTATGATCTTCAAAACCTGGTGGTTGACACACATAAACTTCTACTTTTATTTTACCATATAAAAATGCACTTTTGACATGCATTTGAAAAACTTTAAGGTTATGAAAAGCAGCATAAGCTAAAAACAATCTAATTGCCTCCAGTCTGGCTACAGGGGCAAAGGTTTCATCATAATCAATACCTTCTTCTTGTGAAAACCCCTGTACAACCAGTCTGGCCTTGTTCTTGACAATTTGGCCTTTTTCATCAGTTTTATTCCTAAACACCCATTTAAATGCCTATTGCACACTTACCTTGGGGTAGAGGAACCAGTTCCCACATTTGCTGTTTTTGAAATTGAAGAAGCTCAAGCTGCATGGCTTCAACCCATCCATTGTCCCTTAAGGCCACATGATAATTCTTTGGCTCTTGCTGACTGATGAAGAGAGCATAGAGACAGAAATTGGACAATTGACTTCTTGTTGAAACACCAGCATTAATGTCACCAATGATCTGGGACATGGGAGTATTCTTTAATTCTTGATATGCAATAAAATCTGTGCAAGTGTTTGTAGGAGATTCAGCAGCAACAGATGTTGATTCAGACTCTTGAAACCTAGACTGAGATGGCAGTTCAAATGAAGTAGAGGATTCAGAGATTTCATCAGCATTTGTTGTGGATGGAGCTGCTGAGGCTACAGGAACATCAAGTGTAGTAGAAACAGGCAGATGATCACTACAACTTGCATTTGTATCATCAGATGGAGAGGATGGAACTTCAGAAACAACAACAGGTGGAGGCTGATATGGAACATATTGCAGTATGTCCAAGTCAAACATCTCAACAGGGTTTTGAGGAATCTTGTCTTTTGGAGATTCATTAAACTTGACATGCAAAGTCTCTTCAACAATCTTTGTTCTGCAATTGAAAACTCTGTATGCCTTGCAAGTAGATGAATACCCAACAAAATACCCTACATCCACCTTAGATTCAAACTTCTGAAGTATATTCTTTGTGTTAAGAATATAACATGGACACCCAAATGCTCTAAAGAATGAAATCAAAGGAGCCAAATGATGTAAGAGCTCATAAGGAGTCTTCATCAACCTCTGATACACTAATACACTATTCTGAACATAGCAAGCTGTGTTGACAGCTTCAGCCCAAAAGGTTAGTGGCAAACCAGAGTCAGCCAACATTGTCCTTGCGGCTTCAATAAGGGTCCTGTTCTTTCTCTCCACCACTCCATTTTGCTCTGGAGTTCTTTGAATACTATATTGTCTTTTGATTCCCTTAGACAAATAGAATTCATCAAGAGTGTGATTCCTAAACTCTGTCCCATTATCACTTCTCACACATTTGACTGGAAGTGAATGTTGCTTTTCCACATGTAACACAAAATAGATGATACTTTGAGCAGCCTCATCCTTGGAATACAAGAAGAAAGTCCATACATATCTGGAATAATCATCCACAATTACCAGACAGTACTTTTTCTTTGCCATGCTCATTACTCTCACAGGACCAAAGAGATCCATATGCAGTAATTGCAAGCAGGCAGTGGACTTTGGTTCTTCTATAGGAGGGAATGAAGCTTTGTGTTGCTTTCCTTTTAAGCAAGCTGAAGAGTTATCATCACACTTGAACTCCTTCAATGGCAAACCTCTCACTAAACCATGATGAATGAGCTGATTCATATTCTTAAGATTCATATGACCAAGCCTTCTATGCCATAGTTCAGATTCTTGAGGAGAGGCTTTGGAGAACAGACATGGATGGCCTTTTAGATCAATTTTCTTTGATAGATCTAAAGCATATACTCTTCCAATCCTGTTGGCCTTCAGGAGAGTATATTCATCCAATATCTTGTCAATCTTGTGCAAAACTTTGGAAGACAGAATCCTACAGTTTTGACTTGTGAAAAGTGCAACATGCCCTTTATCACACATTTGACTGACACTCAAAAGATTGTATTTGAGGTTCTCCACATGGTTAACATCATCAAATCTTATCTCTCTATTTGAGACAAAACCTTTCCCAATGATGTAACCCTTGGCATCATTTCCAAAAGAAACAATTCCCTTCTTCCTTTGGGAATAGTCATGAAGAAGAGAGCTGCTCCCTGTCATATGCATGGATCCTCCACTATCCACATACCAGATGCTTCTTTGGCATGTTGAAGAACCCTGCATTTATCACAAACATTAGTTAGCCTTTGAGACCCAAACCTTTTTGGTTTTGGGTCTGTTTTCATCAACAGATGTTAAACTAACAGATTGTGCATGATTAACAGCTTTTGAAGATGTAGATGGTGCTGAAAAGGATTCCTTGGATTTTGGCTTAGGTGTCCTTTTCAGTGGTTTAATCACAGAAACATCTAATTGGTTAACTCTCCCCAATAGATGTTGAACCATCATCACAAGTTGTGTCTGATTGGTTGTCAGAGTTTTCAACTCAGTTGACACATCAGTACTTGTAGATGTTTTGTTCTTGTGATTCACTACATCCTTCTTTTGAAAAGACACAAACTTAGTCTGAGTTTTTAATATTCCCTGAGGAATAATTTCAGCTGTTGTTTGACAAACCCCTTCCTTCTTTGTGACTTTTTGAGAAAGCTTAGGTTTATCAGAATGAGATGATTATGGTACAAACTTGGTTTGAAATTCATTTTTCATTTTATGCATTTCCTTCTTAATAATTTTCTCTTTATTGAATTTTAAACCCTTGTTATACCAGTATTCATCAGTAAGATGATTGATCAAACCACATATTTCACATGGCTTTCTTTTCATCTTTTCTTGATCAACTGCTGAAGTTGATGAAACTACTGAAGCTTTGTTCTTCAGTACTTTCTTCCTTTCAGGACTTTTGGGAAGGACTGAAGGATTTTCAACAACTGAAGATTTCTTCTTCAGAGGTTTTCTATCAGTACTTTTTAGAATCCTGATAGATTCTTCAGAAGTTGTTAAGGAATGCTTGTTTTCTTCTGATTTGAAATGCTCTTCAGGTGTTGTGTTTTGCCCTTCAGTACTTTGAGTACCTTGTGGAACAACACCTGAATTTCTCAGCCTCTTCTTGATCAAGTGTTTCAAAGCAGTTGGACCATCAGTAATTTGATTAACTGAGGTACTCACACTATCTTCATCCTCAGATTTTGAATTATCATTTGAGGATGAAACACCTGATGATGTGGTTTGGGAATGACAGTCAACCTCAGATTTTACTTCTATCTTGGGAGTAAAATCTGTGGGAGGTATGGTATGATTATACCCAATCCCAAACTTCACATTGGAAGCAGTTTGCTTACTAAGAAGCATTTCAAATCCCTTGCATGATGTTACCCAGCGTTCACAATCAACTTGGGTAGCTGCAAGTGTTTCTTTGAGATTCTTGTGATTTTCTAGAATGACCTCTACCTTTGCTTTTTCATCAGTAATTTGACACTTAAGTTTATAAATCTCCTCATTCTTCTCTTTTAAAACAGACTCAAACTCAGCTTTTCTTTTGGAAATTGCTTTTTCTAGGTCAAGGTTTGGATTAATTAAAGCTACATTTGCTTCCCTAATAGAAACAAAAGCAGCTATGCATGATTCAGAACATAACTTGGCCTTAGCCTCAGAAGATACCTGTGGTAACTGTGATGATGAAGGATTTTCATCAGTAGATTCCAGGGCCATTAAAGCAAGATTTCCAAAAGGGTTGTCACCACCATGTTGACCAGCACCAGCAAATTGTTCAGAATAACCAGAGACATCATCTGGTAAGCTGCTCCAATCAACAACCTCAGGGGTGAAAAAGCTCTGATGAGATTGAGATTGAGATTGCTGATTTGTTTGAGATGGCTGAGGATCAGGTAGAGCATGTGGTTGTTGAGCCATGGGTACAGAAACTTGACCAGACTGAGGCATGTAGAAACATGGATAAGGATATGGCATTGGGCTTTGAGGGACAAAGTATGCAGGAGATGATTGATGTTGTGAATGATGATCAGAACTGGTAGAATGTTGCCCTTTGGATTGTGAGCTATTGCTTGGAAAAGTCACAAAGGGTGCAGATGAGTTAGATCCAGATGATCTACACTCTCTAGCAAAATGTCCAAGTCTATGGCACTTGTGACATCTCAACTTACTCTTGTCAAAACCAACCTTGGTTTTGCCAGAGAGACCAGGGAATTTTCTACCTGTTCTTTTGTAAAACTTTTGAGATCTGATATTGATCAATGCCATTTGGCTCAAAATATCCATCTCTTCCAGATCATCATCAGCAATTCCTTTCAAATCATCTATCAGAAAACACAAGTTATCAACACTAAAACTTGAGTTACCCTCAACTCCAACAAAAGCATGATTTCCACTGTTTGAAGAGAAATCAATATGCTCATCATATGAACTTTCAAATGAAGCATATTCAGATTCATGACCAACCAGAGCAGTGTTACCTGGTACAAAGTCATCAGTGAGCTTTCCAGATGAAGATAGTTTCCTTTTCTGTTCTATCTCTCTCTTAAATGTTAAGAGTTTCCCATGAAGTTAGGTGAGAGATAGAGTATCCAGATTTGCATTAGAGCGTAGGACAATGGTATAAGTGTCCCATCTCTCAGGCAGGGATCTGAGGAATCTGTTATTCATCTGGCTGTTTGTATATTCATGTTGAACCATTTTTAGCTCAGAGATCAAACATGAAAATCGCTCAAACTGTTGAGTCAATGTCTCACCCTTCCTATGAGAGAATGTCTCATATTGCTGGGCAAGGATTTCTTTGTTGTTTGCTAAGACCTCATCAATTTCTCCAAATTGTTCCTTCAGAGCAACCCAGAGATCATAAGCAGTTTCATGATGCATAAGCCCATAGTAGATTTCATTAGGCAGTGCCATGGCCAGAATTCCATGGGCTTTAGCATCAATCTCAAACAACTTTAAATCCTCATCAGAATATTGTTCCTTCTTCTTCGGAACCATCTCATTGGTTTCAGGATTACTCACCATAGGCTTATATGGTCCATGAACCACTGACTTCCAACAACCTGAACTGTTAACAGACAGGTCATGGAGCATTCGGCGTTGCCATATGTTATACTCACTCCTAACAAGCATCGGAGGCTTAGTTGAGGAGCCAGTATTGTGAGGATCATTGATTGAAGTAGTCATTTTCACCAATTTAATCAAATTCAATAAGATTAAAATCAGTCTAGTTTAAAAACTCAACAACATAATTTGAATCTCAATTAATTAACCGGAAGCGACAGAAAAACAAACTCTATAATCAATTCTTGCAAAAATGCTAATTCGATCAAACTTAGCTATCAAAAGAGTAGTTTCAATGATCAATTGTTAGATCGATCAATGATTAACCAGCTCTGATACCATTTGATAGGATTGGATCAAGTTTAATCAATTAGATTTGAATTTTGCAGCGGAATATCACAAAAATAAGATCGAATTCAAGCAAGAAAAGTATGAATATGCAATCACACAATGACAATTATAGAGAGAGAATATTTCTGTTAAAGGAATGTTTTCATTCACGCGTAATGCTTCGGTTACAAAACAACTAGGTCAACATTCCTTTTATAGAGAAATGTGACGTCTGCTGATGTCACTTGATAGTGACATCTAACAGAATTATACAAACAACTGAAACAATGCAAACTACTGAAATGTTCTCAACAACTGATCACATATCAGAGAATGCTAAGTACAAGAACATAAAACTACTGATCTACAACTACTGAAACAATAAACTACTGAAAGATAAAATTACAAATACTGAAAAGGAAAAACCATCACAACTACTGAAGTTAATAACTTCAGTTGTTGTAACAACTACTGAAGTTAATAACTTCAGCTGTTGTAACAACTACTGATCACTCTGGTCTTCAGTCTTTGTCTTCAGTACTTCACTTTCAGACTTTGTCTTTAGTTCTTTACTTTCAGACTTTTTCTTCAGACCTTTGTAATCAGCTGATGTCTTCAGCTGTTGTGATCTTCTTCAGTAGTTGTAATGTCTGTGGGACTTAGAGGTTTTTCTGATCAGGCTCATTGGTTCTTTTGGTCCAACAAAACATGTTTTAGTTTTGTTTTTCAGTTTTAGTTCTTTTATTTTGTTTATATTTTGTCAATTTAGTTTGTTAAACATCCGACTATGCCATGGAATTCAATCGGGGATTTAATCACCTAAAAGGGTCACGTCTGAGGTGACCACACATGTTTTCAAATGTCAACTGAGTCACGTCTGAGGTGACAAAGTGTTTTAAAAAGATCACATCTGAGGTGGTCAAAAGTTTTTCAAGTTAAAATGATCATGTCTGGGATGATCAAACGCTCATAAGTTTAATCAAAAGTTAAAAGAGGTTTAAGTGAAGAATGGACATGAGTATGAACCATTCAACCGAATGGCTTATCAGAATGACCCATTCGACCGAATGAGAGTGTGCGAATGAGTCAGTCGCCCGACTGAACCCCAGTCGGCCGACGGAAAGTGATCGACTGAGCCAATCGCACGACTGATGTCCATTCGCCTGAATGAAATGAGCGAATGGGTCCAGTCGGACGATTGAACTTAGATCCAGTATAAATAGGGCACAGTCGATCGCATTCGACTCATCACCCCCTACTCGCCCTCATATCGCATAGCCTACCAATACTCTGCCAAAATTTCATCAGACCATGATTTTATACTTCTACTGATATTCTGACGTTTGTGTGCGATTATACAGGTACAATGAGGTGAAATCTCACCGAAATCTGAGCAATGGTGCCCTAATATGTGAAATACGACCCTCACAAGAAACGAACCTCTTAATGGACTAATAACCTACTTAAACCAAGTAAAATGTTAAAACTAAAGTCATTAGGTTATTAGTTAAGTGATTGCGAGTCTAAAGAGCCATTACACAACGTTTAATTTCACGAATTGGTCAAGATTCGAATCTCAGTCGACCGAACAGTGGGTCATGCGACTGGTCGTCAGGATGAACTCCAATCACACGATTGAGCTGGTCGAATGGCTCAATCGGCCGAATGGATCATACGAATGAGCTCAGTCGGCCGACTGAACCAATCGCAGGCTCAGTCAACCGATTGAACTCAGTCGCCTGTTCATTCACCTGACTGAATCCAGTCGCATGACATGACAACCGACTGAACACAGTCGCATGGTTCAATCGCATGAATGAACCAGAATGAATTCAATAAAGTTAATTAGAACTAATTTGTGTCATGTGATTATCTAATGTTTATGTGTCTTGTGTTACAGATAGATGGCTGATAGATGGTCTATTAACCCTAAATACAACATCTGTGCTCACTTAGACTCCACAACTCGGAATGGGGCGGAGTAGGGATCATCGCTTTCCTTAAGCGATCCAGGATCCACCGGGCTATTTCTACACCATGCACCCCTTACAGGTCTCTACAACAAGCCTTCTGGGAGAACGCATCGGTTGACCGATCACGTGAGCCGTACCGCATTAGGAGCTCTATCTTTGGACATTTTATTGGATACTCTTCTCAAGCTAAAGCTTATAGAGTATACAATCTCAGAACTAGAGTAGTTAAGGAGTCAGCCAATATGACTTTTAATGAGCACACTCCCAGTGTGAAAGTTTCTGGTCCAGATTGGCTATTTGATCTTGATTTAGTTACCAACTGTTTTAACAAATCTTGTGAGCATGTGTTGGACCAAAAGAACCAATGAGCCGGATCAAAAAAACCTTTAAGTCCCACAGACGTCACAACAACTACTGAAGTCCACAACAGCTGAAGATAAAACCTGAAGACAAAGTCTGAAGACACAAGTACTGAAGACAAAGTCTGAAGACAAGTGCTGAAGACAAAGTCTGAAGACACAAGTGCTGAAGACCAAATATCAGATGGTGTCATAACAGCTGAAGAGGACTTCTTCAGTAGTTGAGACGGTTTACTTTTCAGTAGTTTTATGTTTTATCTTTTCAGTAGTTTTGTAAAACGACTGAAGAGTTTGTTCTTCAGTCGTTGTAGTTTCAGTAGTTTTCTTTCAGTAGTTTCATGTTTTATACTTAGCACTCTGACATGTTCTCAGTAGTTGTGAACATTTCAGTAGTTTGTTAAGTGTTAGTTATTTTTGTACTAGATCTGCTAGTTATCACTATTCCGTGATTACAGCAGTGATTGCACTCTATATAAGGAGTGTCAACCTTATTGTAATATGTGAATAATTGAGCAATAATATTGGGCATTATTGAAACATTCCTTATCACAGAAATATATTCTCTCGTATTTGTTTACAAATAACAAACTTTTGCTATAATTTGTCTAATTCTTGATCTCATTCCGCTGCATTACTCTCTAATACATCAAACTTGAGATCGCTGATCCTGACAAATGGTATCAGAGCCGGTTAATCATTGATCGATCTAATAATTGATCATTGAAACTGCTCTTCAAGATCCAAGTTTGATCGAATTAGCATTTTTGCAAGAAACGGTTATAGAGATTGATTTTTCTGTGTTTTTAATCATTCATCCTGAGACTTATTCTTGGTTTTCATTGAGTGTGTTGTGGTTTGTCTAAAATATTTTAAAAGCTTGAATAAAATTGTTTTTGGACCCAAAATGACTACTCCTTCCAATGATCCTCACAATACTGGTTCCTCAACCAAGCCTCCAATGCTGGTTAGGAATGAGTATAACATATGGTAATGACGTATGCTCCATCACCTGTCTGTTAACAGCTCAGGTTGTTGGACATCAGTGGTACATGGTCCACACAAGCCTACGGTGAATAACCCGAAAACCAATCAAATGGTTCCGAAGAGGAAGGATCAATACTCAGATGAGGATAAGAAATTTTTTGAGATTGATGCAAAAGCCCATGGAATTCTGGCCATGGCACTTCCCAATGAAATCTATTCTGGGCTAATGCATTATGAATCTGCCCATGACCTCTGGAATGCCTTGAAAGAACAATTTGGAGGAACAGATGAGGTCTTGGCAAATAATAGAGAGATCCTTGCCCAACAATATGAGACATTCTCTCATAGGAAGGGTGAGACACTGACTCAACAGTTTGAGCGGTTCTCTTGTTTGATCTCTGAATTAAAAATGGTCAAACATGAGTACACTAATATCCAGATGAATAACAGATTTCTCATATCACTGCCTGAGAGATGGGACACATATACTATTGTCCTACGCTCCAGTGCAAATTTGGACAAACTATCTCTCACCCAACTCCATGGGAAATTGCTCACATTTGAGAGAGAGATAGAACAAAAAAGAAAACTGTCTTCATCCGGTAAGCTCACTAAAGACTTTGTACCAGGCAACACTGCTCTGGTTAGTCATGAGTCAGAATATGCTTCATCTGAATGCCAGTATGATGAGCATATTGATTTCTCTTCAAACATTTCTGATTCAGCATTTGTGAGTGTTGATAGTTAATTTACTGGGTGTAATAATGACAATCTATGCTTCATCATGGATGATCTCAAGGGGATTGCTGATGATGACTTAGAAGAGATGGATATTTTGAGCCAAATGGCCTTGATAAATATCAGATCTCAGAAGTTCTACAAAAGAACTGGAAGAAAGTTCCCAGGACTCTCTGGCAAAACCAAAGTTGGTTTTGACAAGAGTAAGTTGAGGTGTCACAAATGCCAAAGGCTTGGACACTTTGCTAGAGAATGTAGATCATCTGGATCTAATTCCTCTGCACCTTTTGTGACTTTCCCTAGCAATAGTCAACAAAACAAAGGGCAACATCCTATCAATTCTAGTCATCATTCTCAACTACAATCTCCTGCATATTTTGTTCCTCAGGGTCAAATGCCATACCCTTACCCTTGTTATTACATGCCACAAACCAGTCAAGTTCAAGCTCTTATGGTACCACAACCTCATGCACTTCCAGAACCTCAACCATCTCATCAACCTCCTCAACCTCAACAACATAGCTTCTTCACCCCTGAAGTTGTTGACTGGAGCAGCTTGCCAGATGACATGTCTGGTCATGAACAACTGTTCACAAGTGCTGATCAACATGGTGGTGATAGTCCTTTTGGGAATCTGGCACTTATGGCTCTGGAGTCAACTGAGGGTTCCTGCTCAACTGCATCATCTTCACAGGTAACTCAGGTATCTTCAGAGGCTAAAGCCAAGTTATGTTCTGAATCATGCATAGCTGCCTTTGTCTCTATTAGAGAGGCAAATGTAGCTTTAATAAATCAAAAACTTGAGTTTGAGAAAACCATTTCCAAAAGACAAGCTGAGTATGAGTCTGCTCTTAATAGTAAAAATGATGAGATTTATAAGCTTAAATGCTAATTAAATGATGAAAAGGCTAAGCTAGAGGTTATTCTGGAAGACCAGAGAAGTCTCAAAGAAACCCTTGCAGTCACCCAAGTAGAGTGTGATCGATGGGTACAATCATGCAAAGGTTTTGAAATGCTTCTTAGTAAGCAATCAGCTTCCAATGTGAAGTTTGGCATTGGTTATAATCACACTGCTCCTCCTACAGATTTTGCTCCAAGGGTAGAAGTGAAATCTGATGGAGAAAGCAATAACCAATCCACCTCATCATGTGATTCACTTTTTGATAGAGCATCATCAAAAGTAGAAGTCAGCACTAAGCCCTCTCAGAACCTATCAGCTGATGTTGATGGTTCAATTGCTGACACTCACATGATCAAAGAGTTGATCAACTCAGGAGTTATTTCTGAAAGTCCTGAAAGGACTGGAGAGCAAGATTTAATACCTGAAGTTCAAACTCCAACTACTGTCAGCACTGAAAAGAGAAAACTGTCAGTAGAAAGAGTTTGAAGACTACTAAAGAGGAAGTCAAGAAAGCAAATAATGCTTCCAAAGTACCGAAGAGCAAGTCTTCAGTAGTTTCATCCTCTTTAGTTGATGATCAACATAAGATGAAAAAGAAACCATGTGAAGTATGTGGTTTGTTTAATCATCTTACAGATATTCTTGGTACAAAAGAGGATCCAAACTCAAACATAAAGAGGAAATTAAAGAGAAAATGGTTAAAATGAAAAATGAGTTTGAAGCCACATTTGTACCAGCAACATCAAATCCTGTAACCCTTAAGTCCAAAAAGAAATCCAAAAAGGAAGGGGTTAAACAGGTAACAGCTGAGATTGCTCAAAAGAAGAAGGTGCAACATAAGAACTTATCAAACTCCAGTGCTAATGTGTCTGAAGAGCTGAAAGCTTTATCACAAAATCAGACACAGCTGGTTATGATGGTTCAACATCTATTGGGAAGAGTCAACCAATTAGATGTTCCTATGTTGAATCCACAGAAAAGGAGTTCCAAGCCAAAGGATTCCTTTTACTCACCATCTTCTTCCTCTCAGGCTGTTATTTCCAACAAACCTGTTAGTCTACCATCTGTTGATGTGAACAGACCCAAAACCAAAAGGGTTTGGGTCTCAAAATCTAACTAATTTGTTTTGTTCTGCAGGGTTCTTCAACATGCCACAGAGGCATCTGGTATGTAGACAGTGGAGGATCCATGCATATGACAGGAAAGATCACTTCTTAATGACTACTCTTAAGGAAGGAAGGGATTTGTATCTTTTGGCAATGATGCAAAGGGTTACATCATCGGCAAAGGCTTTGTTTCCAATGGGGAAATAAAGTTTGATGATGTTAACCATGTGGAAAATCTCAAGTACAACCTCTTGAGTGTCAGTCAAATGTGTGACAAAGGCCATGTTGCTCTTTTCACAAGTCAGAACTGCCGGATTCTGTCATCCAAAGTTCTAAGTTTGATTGATAAGGTGTTGGATAAATACACTCTCCTTAAGGCCAACAGGACAGGAAGAGTGTATGCCTTAGATCTTTCTAAGAAAATAGATCTCAAAGGCCATCCTTGCCTATTTTCCAAGGCTTCCCCTCAAGAATCTACACTATGGCATAGAAGGCTGGGTCATGTTAATCTCAAAAACATAAATCAGCTGATAAACCATGGTTTAGTAAGGGGATTGCCTATGAAGGAGTTCAAATGTGAAGATGACTGCACTGCTTGTTTAAAAGGAAAACAACACAAAGCTTCATTTCCCTCCATAGAAGAACCTAAGTCCACAGCTGCTTACAGCTTCTTCACATGGATCTCTTTGGTCCTGTGAGAGTGATGAGTATGGCTAAGAAGAAATACTGTCTGGTAATTGTGGATGATTACTCCAGATTTGTATGGACTTTCTTCTTGCATTCAAAGGATGAAGCAGCTCAGAAGATTATCAACTTTGTGTTGTATGTTGAGAAGCAGTATTCCCTCTCAGTCAAGTGTATTAGAAGTGATAATGGAACAGAATTTAGAAACAATACACTTGATGAGTTCTACCTCTCAAAGGGAATCAAGAGGCATTTTAGCATTCCAAGAACTCCTGAACAAAATGGAGTAGTGGAGAGAAAGAACAGGACCCTTATTGAAGCTGCAAGGTCCATGTTGGCTGACTCTGGACTGCCAATGACTTTTTGGGCTGAAGCTATCAATACAGCTTGCTATGTACAAAATAGAGCTCTAGTAAATAAGAGGTTGATGAAAACTCCATATGAAGTTCTTCATCATTTGGCCCCTCTAATTTCATTCTTCAGAGCTTTTGGATGTCCTTGTTTCATTCTCAACACACGGGATCAACTCCAAAAATTTGATTCTAAGGTGGATGCAGGGTACTTTGTTGGTTATTCATCAACTTGCAAAGCATACAGAGTCTTCAACTGTAGAACAAAGATGGTTGAAGAGACTCTACATGTTAAGTTTAATGAATCTCCAAAGGACAAGATTCCACAAAACCCTGTGGAGATATTTGATTTGGACATACTGTAATATGCTCCTCATCAAACTCCTGCTGTTGCTCCTGTCAACAGTTCACCACCTGGTGGTACTGCTGGTGCTGATGATGATGATAGTAGTACTCACCTCTTCAAGTTTAGTGATCAACTGCCTGATTCAGCTAGACCTGATGTTCCTGTAGCTCCAGCAGCACAATCCACAACAAATGCTGATGAGATTTCTACAACTTCAACTTCCTTTGAATTACCATCTACTGATTGGTTTCAAGGAAATGCTTCACCATCACCATCTGTTGCTGCTGAGCCTGCTACAAACACTTGCACTGATCTCATTGTGTACCAAGATCTGAAGAATCACCCTATGTCTCAAATCATTGGTGATATCACTGCTGGGGTATCAACAAGAAGTCAATTGTCAATTTCTGCTTCTATGCTCTCTTCATTAGTCAGCAAGAGCCAAAGAATTATCACATTGCTTTAAAGGACAATGGATGGGTTGATGCCATGCAGCTTGAGCTTCTTCAGTTCAAGAAACAACAAGTGTGGGAACTGGTTCCTCTACCTCCAGGTAAGTGTGCAATAGGCACTAAATGGGTGTTTAGGAACAAAACTGATGAAAATGGGCTTATTGTTAAGAACAAGGCCAGACTGGTTGTTCAGGGGTTTGCACAAGAAAAGGTATTGATTATGATGAAACCTTTGCCCCTGTAGCCAGACTGGAAGCAATTAGATTGTTTTTAGCTTATGCTGCTTATCAAAATCTTAAAGTTTTTCAAATGGATGTCAAAAGTGCATTTTTGTATGGGAAAATTAAAGAAGAGGTTTATGTATGTCAACCACCGGGTTTTGAGGACAATAAGCATCCTAATTGGGTGTATAAGCTTGATAAGGCTCTTTATGGGTTGAAACAAGCTCCTAGAGCCTGGTATGAGACATTATCAAACTTTCTTCTTGAAAATAATTTTACTAGAGGTTCCATAGATAAAACTTTATTCATTAAGAAAGCTGGGCAGCATAATCTACTTGTTCAAATTTATGTAGATGATATTATTTTTGCATCTTCTGATCCACAGTTGTGTGATGCCTTTACAAAGTTGATGCAACAAAAGTTTGAAATGAGTGCCATGGGGGAATTACAATTCTTTCTGGGTTTGCAAATCAAACAAAAGGCTGATGGAATTTTCATTCATCAGTCCAAATACACAAAAAATCTTTTGGAAAAATTTGATTTACAAAATTGTAAACCATGTTCTACTCCCATGTGCAACACCACACAACTGGATACAGATCAGAAAGGTAAAGTGGTTGATGAAACACTTTACAGATGTATGATTGGGTCCTTGATGTACTTAACAGCTTCTAGACCAGATATTATGTTTGCTACATGTGTTTGTGCTAGATTTCAGGCTGCACCTAAGGAGTCTCATTTGATTGCAGTCAAGAGGATCTTTAGATATCTGCAAGGCACTCCATCTCTAGGTTTATGGTATTCTACTAGACATTCTGGTAAATTAGTTGCTTTTTCTGACAGTGACTATGCAGGGTGTAAGTTGACCAGGAAATCAACTTCTGGTGGATGTCAATTCCTAGGCAACTGTTTGATTTCTTGGCAGAGTAAGAAACAAACCTCAGTTGCTACATCAACTGCTGAAGCCGAGTACATTGCTGCTGCAAGTTGTACATCTCAGGTATTATGGCTTCAAAACCAATTATTGGATTATGGCATAACTGAGACTAAGACTCCATTGTTAATGGACAGCTCTTCAGCTCTTTGTATTGTCAAGAATCCTGTCCAGCACTCTAGGACTAAACATATTGAAATTAGACACCATTTTATTAGAGATTGTTTTGAAAAAGGTCTGATTGATCCAAAGTTTGTTCCTAGTGCTGATGAGCTTGCAGACATTTTTACTAAGCCTTTGGATAGTTCAACTTTCCACAACCTGGTGTTAAGGCTTGGTATGCTGCAGCTAGAATAAGTGACAACTACTCATGATCTAAGTAATAAATACTGATGATCATTGGTAACCATGTCATATATAAGTACTGATGAGTTCCTTTCCCCTCAGTAGTTTTTATAACTACTGAAGGCTACATTCCTCACAAGTACTGAAGTACTTTATTTGTTAAAACAGCTGATGTAGTTACAACGGCTGATGAAATCACAACAGCTGATGTAGCTACAACTACTGATGTCAGAAATGCAGATAAGTACTGATGATCAATGAAACCTCTGAAACTCAGATGTAAGTCTGATGAGTAAGTGTGGAGGTCAGACTGAAACAGCTGAAAAGCTATGAATTGACGAAAACAACTGATGAGAAATTTCTCTTCAGTTGTTTCTACAACTGCTGTTTCTAAACAACTGAAGCCAAACCTATGCCTTCAGTAGTATACAACTACTGAAGACTAACACCAAGTCTTCAGCTGTTTACAACAACTAATGACAAAACCACTGTCTTCAGTAGTTTCACAACTACTGATGACAAACATCATGTCCTCAGTTGTTTCACCACTTGAAGTCAAAATTTTCTTCAGTACTTTTATAACTACTGAAGACTAAATCAAGACTTCAGTTGTTTCAACGTCTGACGGTTAAAACCAAGTCTTCAGTTGTTTTATAACAACTGATGATCACACCAATACGGTCAGTCATTTCAAACCTCTAAAGTTAATGCCACGTCATCAGTAGTTTCAACGAATGATGACTAACACCAAAACCTTCAGTCGTTTCATAACCCTACCCTATAAATACCTTATCCCACCTTCAGAGTTTTTCTCACCTCTCCTCTCAAACCTAACGTTCAAAAACTCTGTAACCTCTCTTCTCCATGGCGTCCATGCAACTAAAACCACGACACAACTGTGTCGCTCACCTTACCAAATCGCCATACTGGACCAAGTTTCACAACGCCATTGATTTAATGGTCCAGTCACCTTACCAAACAGCTTTTCTGTTAAACCCCACCATATATGCCGAATCTCTTGGCCAATTCTGGACAAACGTCACTCTTGTCTCTGAGGAGAATGACACAGAGTCCCTTCAAGCGTTTGTCACTAGTCAAAAGGTGGTCATCACTCCAGACATTCTTCGCCAAACCCTCAATCTGGATGATGCCACTTTCCCGACTAGTTATCCAAAGGGCACAACAGATCTATCATTTGCCCACCATGGATACGAAGGCAACCTGAGTGCCTCTACCATATTGAAGAAACATTTCCAGGATGCTGAACGGCTCATCTTTCATATGGTCAATGTCTGCCTGGCTCCCAAGACTTCATCATGGGATCAAATGTCCACAAGGTGGCAACAGGTATTGTACTCCATCCTTGAGCAACAACCTTTAAATTTTTCTGAAATACTATTTTTAGAGCTCAAGGATATGGCCCAAAAACAACTTGCTAACCGTTGGATATTATATCCTCGGTTCATAATGGCCATAATTGAAAACCAGCTTCAAGCTGAGGGACTTGTTGGCCTGGGAGTCCCTGCTATGGCTGTATTGCCTGAAGTATACTCCCGGCACAACTCTGACCAATCACTCAAAATGGCTGCCAAGCTGCGCAAACCCACGCAGCTGGAACCCACAGCCACCACCACAAAATCCAAAGTCCCCACCAAACCAAAAACAAAACGAACCAAAACAGCTATTCAGGAAGATGAGTCCCCTGAAGATGCTCCTGTACCACCAAGACAGGATATACTTGCTGGTGTAAACCCCCCAGTAGTATCAGAGACTCAACCAGCCACAGTCGCTCAGGATTCCTCTCAAAAGGAGCCTGAAGCAACAAAGAAGGGGTACCCAAAATCTGGAATCTTCCTCATTTGAGGAGATTGCCATTGAAACGCACCATTCTCCCCAGGTGCATACTGATTTTACCCTATCTCCCCATGAAAATGCCCCCTAAAGTCCAACACTTATAATTGCAAACGTGCTGACTCAGCTGCATGCTCTCCTCCTCCCCAACAACCACCAAAGGGGAAAACCACAATATAGGGGAAGAGGATCAACATGCTTCTGACAACCCACAACACAGGGGTTTAAATGTTTGTCTCCTAGTGTAGATAAGGAGATCAGAATATCTGGTGAGGCTGCCACCTCTTCTGCATCAGCACATGATCAGACTGAGGCTGGTAACATTGCTAAGACCTCATCAGAGGCAACAGCTGATGAAGGACATCGTCCCGAGGCTGGAAGTCCCCAGTTCCAAGAAAAAGGGGCACATGCTACAACTGGTCTACACCCAGGGCATGTACATCCTGCTACTAGCAGGAGGTCAGGTGATTCAGCATCTGCTGATGATGACCTGGGCTTCTTTTATGATGTTCTAGCCCAGAACACAATTCTTGAGGAAGAAGTCAGTAGACTACAAAGACTACTTGACCAATTCTCTCAAGAAGCAAGTCCATCTGACACCAACATACACCCACAGATGGCACCTTCACCTGAAGGTCTCCTAAACACTCAGCCAATCAAAACTTACAACCCACCAGCCTCTACTTCTGGCACTGCTTCTAGGGACGGAACCCCTCTGAGCAAACAGCAGCTATCTTTCACAAATCCCTACCTCTCATCACCCCAATGATCACAGACATTGTGATCAAAACCATGGATGAGAGGCTTCCCTCAATCATACAGCCCCTGGTGGAGGAGATTGTGAGCACAAGGCTTTCTACTACTCAAACCCTTGCAACCAATGCAACCAAAAAGGGGGAGAGTCAGTTAGTGAAAGCAAAGGGGAAGAGCATACTGACAGAACAGAGATTGAGAAGGAAGAGGAGGTTGTGAAGGAGACTGAGAAGGAAGAAGAGCATGTGAAGGGAGCTGACACTGATCAAGTGAGTGAAAGTCACAAAGACTTTCATATCACATATAAGAAGAGGAAGATTGAAAGAAAAAAAAAGAACTCCAAAAAGAACTCAAACTTGATGAGATGATCAAAATGGCGGATGCTACACATAGTAAATCTATGGACTCCATTATTGATCAACTATATAGACAAGGGTTCGATACTGCACAGCTTGACTCAGAGATTAGAAGACTTGAAGTTGAAGAAATTAACTCAAGATGGGCAAGTTATGATGTGTTAGAAAGAGAAAGACTGGAGATCATGATCAGATTCATTGCAAAGTATCTTGGGAGATCATTGATAGAGATTAAGTCATGGACCAGGGACAGTATCTTGGCAATAACCACCAAGATCTGTACGTCTGAAGCATACACTAAGGGATTAGTGATTGAAGCACTAAATGAAGCAGGTGCTGGGAACAGAAATGAACTAGCAAAACACTCCAAAGCCTCACTCACTACAAGAATGCTAGAACAACCTGCAAAACCTACCACTTCAAAATCACCACTACCACAACCCATTAAACCAACTCCTTTACCCTCAAAACCAACAGCCGATGATGCATCCAAGAAGAAGAAGAGAAGGATGTTGAGGCTAGAAGAAGAAGAAGAAGAGGATGATGAGGAAGAAGATAGGCTGCCTCTTTCCGCAGTCCTAACTTTGCCTAAAGCCAAATCTATGCCCATCACTCCCACCTCACAGATGGAAACAGTAGAGTAAAGATTGAAGAAGAACAGCAGCAAAGGCTTCATGATGAGGAAATGCTGAAAAGCATAGACAAAACTTATGCTGCTTCTTCATCAATAATAAGTATGAAGAAAGAGGCTCTGAGATTGTACACCCTTGCCAACACATTTCAATATCAAAAGGAAAAGGTGAGGATATGGCCTGATCCTAGGGTGGCTCACAGAATTGTAAAGAAAGACATTCCTGCGAGATACAAGGGCCAGGTAAAAAGGATCGTAGATGAAGAGATCACTGTGGTCCTTGTAGTATCACCCTGGGAAATTGTAGAAGACTTCAAGAAGGCTTATGAGACTAAACAGCCACCCCAAAAGATGTTAGAGAACAGAGTCATTAAAAAGGGGTTGGTCTACAAGAAGCTTGAAAACTTCAAACAAAAATGAGCTCCTCTTGTTACTTGAGGGTAATCACCCACCCAGATGAGTTTTGCATACCGACAATCACCACAGTTGAGCTCAAAAATGGAAAACAGGCCAAGTCCTCAAGCTGTATGGGCATGAAGGATTGTTTGATGGTGAGCCCGAGAATCTTACCATGGAAGAACAAATCATGTTTCTCAGCATAACCCGAGAATCCTACAGGCATATACATGGGAGTAAGTCTCATGGATGGGGGAACAGCTCAGTGTCCAATTCCCTAATACAGAGCTCCATCCATACTTTGCCAACTAAATCATCAGAGACTTATTTCCAGGCCAGTGCTTATATGGGTCATCTTCTCAACTGATCAAGAAGGAAAAAGACCAACCATTTGCCAACAATAAGTGGGACCTCAATAAAGTTAAAGGTTTTGGCTGCATTGGTTCAGGGGAGTTTGTTGGACCAAAAGAACCAATGAGCCGGATCAGAAAAACCTTTAAGTCCCACAGACGTCACAACAACTACTGAAGTCCACAACAGCTGAAGATAACACTGAAACAAAGTCTGAAGACACAAGTACTGAAGACAAAGTCTGAAGACAAGTGCTGAAGACAAAGTCTGAAGACACAAGTGCTGAAGACCAAATATCAATGGTGTCATAACAGCTGAAGAGGACTTCTTCAGTAGTTGTGACAGTTTACTTTTCAGTAGTTTTATGTTTTATCTTTTCAGTAGTTTTGTAAAACGACTGAAGAGTTTGTTCTTCAGTCGTTGTAGTTTCAGTAGTTTTCTTTCATAGTTTCATGTTTTATACTTAGCACTCTGACATGTTCTCAGTAGTTGTAAACATTCAGTAGTTTGTTAAGTGTTAGTTATTTTGTACTAGATCTGCTAGTTATCACTATTCCGTGATTACAACAGTGATTGCACTCTATATAAGGAGTGTCAACCTTATTGTAATATGTGAATGATTGAGCAATAATATTGGGCATTATTGAAACATTCCTTATCACAGAATATATTCTCTCATATTTGTTTACAAATAACAAGCTTTTGCTATATTTGTCTAATTCTTGATCTCATTCCGCGCTTACTCTCTAATACATCAAACTTGAGATCGCTGATCCTGACAGCATGTTTTAGGGTCCACAGATATACTACCTACAGGTTATCCTGGCCCAAGATTTGAGCTAAGAAGACCCTCAAGCTACACATCTTCAGCTCCAGTGGTAACCAATCCTGCAAATGAAGCTTCTACTAGCACATCAATGACAAATCCTGCTGATACTTCTGGGGTGCCTTCAAATTCCAGCTTAGAGGCATAAACTCAAATGAAGGAGCTTCAAATGTTAGAGAAAATGATGGTGGTGAAAGTGATCAGGAATTCCTTGATGCTGATAACCACTCCATTGAATACAACATCAATGATGTCACACACTCATTGGATCAAGTCAATCTTGATAAGTGTGCTGATGTGGAGGGTGAATCCTCCTTGCCAGATCAGAATTTCTCAAATTTAGATCTGTCTAACAACTTGCTGTGATCCCTCAGCTAAGGTTCCACAAGTCTCATCCTACCATAAACATCATTAGAGATGTTGATTAAGGGGTGAGAACAAGAGGACAAACCCATGATGCAAATGTTTGTCTTCACTCTTGTTTCTTGTCCCAGATAGAGCCACTCTCATTTGCAACTCAACACCAATTTATAAAGAGAGAGTGTAGAGAGAGAAAAAGGAGAGAAGTTGTAGGTACATGTGTCCCTAGTTTCTGAACTGAATGTAATATGTCTTTAGTGTCTTACACTTATGTAATAGTTGGGTACTTAATGAAATGTAAATGTTTGGTTGTGTTTATAATGTTTAATATTTCATTAATGAGTTGTTTAACGCATATTGAGTTTATTATATAGGTTTGTGGTTGTTTGAATAAATATATATAATATAATGACAATTAATACATTCAAACTAAGTATTATGAAGTTATCATGCGAATGGCCCATGCTAATGGACCATACGCATGAACAACTTCATGCGAATGACTCAGTCGCACGACTGAACCAGGAGACTAGATCAGTCGTATGATTGTAACATGAGATTGGCTCAGTCGCACGACTGAACACTCAGTCGTGCGAATGAATCAACCGCATGGCTCAATCGCACGACTGAACCATGCTAATGGTTCAGTCGCCCGAATGAGAAACCCTAACCTATAAATACCACTTAATTCGTGGAAAAAGGTAACAATTCAGAACCCTTCGACTACAGACGTACCCTAGCCGTCCAGAGACCTCTAAGAACCTGTTCCAAGTTCATAGATCGCACTAGATCGATTCCATATCGTTCTTAACGTTTAGATTCAATCCATAATTGATTCTACGTGCGTTCTCACTGATTGGATCGCCAATCAAATAGGATTCCGCACTATTTGATTCGGTATACACATTAATCAGTTAGTATTTCGTTCAATATACGATCCTAACAAGTGGTATCAGAGCTTTGGATCTTGATTACGTGTGATTCAATCGTTTTTGATACAAAAATTGTGTTTTTTCACTAAAAACGCAATCTTTTCGTGTCAAACGGTGTCTTAGACGTCTCCTGTTCGTAAAGTTTGGTTTTTCCGGCATACGGCAATTAAGGTTAGTGAAAATTCGTGTTTATACGGCCAGAACACCTGAAACCTATGAATTTTCGAAATCCAGCAGCTTCAGTCGCACGATTGACTCAATCGCACGACTGGACACATTCGCATCCCTCATACGCACGATTGGACTCATTCGTACCTCCATTCGTACGACTGAGCAGTTTATTCGCATTGTTCAACTGCATCAGTTCATTCGCCTGACTGAACCATCCGCATTAGTTCAGTCGTACGATTGAACCATTCACATTGTTCAATCACACGGATAGCTCAATCGCATTCTTCCATTCGCTCAAGTTAAACAGTTTGTTCCAAAGACTAAAGTTAATCGCAATGGAGGATCAATACTCAGCACTCACAGCAGGGAGAGACTCACGTATTCAGAATTTACTGCTACTGGAGAGTGAAGTAGGGAATCACAACAAACCCCCTAAGCTAATCACGTTAGATGAATTCCCATACTGGAAGCAACGTTTCGAGATCTACTTAAATGGAGTAGATCCCAATATGTGGGAAGCAATTGAGACGGGGTATAGTATGCCAGTAGGTGCTGATGGAGTCAAACTTACACTAGGTGGCATGACTGATGGACAAAAGGTCAAGTACAATGCTGAAAAGAGAGTTTATGCACTGCTTACTCAGTCAATTCCTAAGGACATCTTCCATCAATTTTCTGAGAACAAACAAGCAAAGAAGCTATGTGATGAGTTAGAAAAACGGTATGACGGGAATGCGTCATTAAAAGCTATAAAGGCTAAAGAGTTGAAGAAGGAGTTCGACAACTTCTAATCGATGGGTAATGAGAGTTTGGATAACGTCATTGATAGGTTCTACCACTTGATGAGTGAGCTGCACACTCATGGTGTCACAACGACCATGGAGGACAAAGTGTCAAACTTTACAGATGGGTTACCAGAGAAGTGGGCTTCTTTTGTCCCCAATCTCAGACAGAATGGTATGCTGGCGAAGTTGGATATAAATGATTTCATTCTGAAGCTGAGAGAGGAAGCATTAAGGATGAAATACAGAGCTCAAAAGTCTTCTTATGCTCAGAATCCGGCACTGTACAACGCGACCTTACAAGCCAAAACGTCTGGAGCACCACTTCAGACAGCTTTTGTGTTAAGTTCAGCTGGTCCTTCTCAAGCCTCTACTTCAGGGTCAGAAACGTCAGGGTTGTCTGGTACCCAATACATTGCATCTGAAGCAAATGCTACAATGCTAAAGACCGAGAATCTTGGTAATGTGACAGTAGAAGTAGCAAGAGAGCACATGGATCTCTTAGCAGCTGTAGTCCACTCCTATAATGGACTAGTTGCTGGGAGAATTGGGAACTGCCATCTGGCAGACGAGGACTATGAGCAGGTGGATGAGACAGAGCTGGAGAGGATGGATATAATGTGGGCCTTAGCAAGTGCTGTCCGGAGAGCTAAGAAGTTTGTCAAGAAAACCGGACAAAACTTGGTTGCAACTAAGGACACTACCTTTGGTTTCGATAAGACCAAGGTGACCTATTTCAAATGTGGAGAAAAGGGGCACTTCAAACGAGAATGTGTGAAGCCCAAGAAAACTGGAAACGGGTATCCATTCTCGTCCTTCAATCGTTAAGATAAGCCAACTAGCAGTCCTACTTCATCAAGCAAGGATCCTAAAGCCTTGACTGCTCATGATGACGAGGGATAGGACTGGAGATTTTGGTTTGTCTCTCCGGGAGAATCCAACATTGCTAGTGTTGAGGACTTAGATGATGATTCAGCTAGTGAAGGAGATATTGCAGTGGAACTCGCGATGTCAAACATTGAAGAGACTGCAACTGAGGCCAATTACATGCCTGAAGAAGGGACAACTACAACAATGTCAGAATCACCAGAACCAGAAACACCAGACTCTGCTTTGATGGCTGATTCATCAGAACCTTCTCAGGGTGTTTGCTATAGTACTGAAACCAACACGTGGATTGTTGATAGCGGAGCATCCAGGCACATGACTGGGAACAGGGCACTCTTATCAAACGTCAAACAAATAAAAGGAGGCCATGTTTCATTTGCTGGTAACAAAATCACAGCTCAAGGGGAAGTGGGAAATCAGAAAGTGAAGTTTGATAAAGTAAACTACGTTCAACAACTTCAAAATAACTTACTTTTTGTATCCCAAATATGTGACAAAGGCTTTAAGGTGATATTCGACAACAAGAAGTGCTATGTCCTGAAAAAGGACTATGTGATTCCGGAGGACCAAGTCTTAATGTCTGCCTCAAAATATAATGACCTTTATGTCTTGGATCTATCAAAGGCTTCCACAACGGATCATCAAGTTCAGTGCTTCTTGTCAAAGGCTACTGAGAAGGACTCCATCCCCTGGCATCGGAGAATGGGACACATTAATCCACGGAAGATGAATCACTTGATCCAGAATGATCTGGTGAGAGGAGTTAACATCAAAAACTTCCAACTTCCGGATTTCTATGTGGCGTGCAAGAAAGGCAAACAAACGAAGAAGTCTCATAAGGAAAAGAAAGTTCATTCTATCGAGCTTCCTCTTGAACTTCTTCACATGGATCTGTTTGGTCCAGTCAGTACAAGAAACATTGCAGGCGACTTGTACTGCTATATGGTTGCTGATGACTACTCAAGATTATTTTGGGTAATGTTTCTGAAATCCAGATCAGAAACATTTGAGTCTTTCAAGGAATTAGTAACTACACTGGAGTCTCTCTACAAGCTGAAGGTAAGATAGGTACGCTCAGACAACGGAACCGAGTTCAAGAATCAGTGGATGGAGGCTACTGCAAGGAAAAGGGAATTGTGCACCAGTTCACTTCTGCCTACACGCCTCAGATGAATGGCGTTGCTGAGAGAAAGAATCGTAGCTTGATAGAGACAGCACGGACAATGCTAGCAGACTCGAAACTGCCTATTCAATTCTGGAATGAGGCAGTGGCAAATGCGTGTTACACGTTAAATCGAGTTCTGGTAGTTAAACGCCATGGCAAGACATGTTACGAGTTACTACAATGACGTAAACCTAATCTAGAGTATCTCGAACCGTTTGGCGCACCGTGCACCCTACTAAAGAAGACTTAGGAGGGAAAACTCAGCGAGAAGGCTGAAGAAGGTATCTTCCTAGGATACAACATACCGAACAAGAGAGTTTACAACAACTCAACGGGTCTAGTTGAAGTGTGGTGTAACGTGGACGTTCAAAGATACACCACCCCAGCTGCTGGAAAAAGACCCGCCTTCTTTTTCGACTATGATGGATTCTTCAAGTCCTTCAACATACCTCTCTGCAGGACCGTTTAAGGGCTTAAACACAATTACAACACAACAACACAATGAGGAGATTAACTAAACTTTAATCAAACAGTGAACTAGGAAACCAAAGTGATACAAAGAACACAAGTAAAGCAAGAGACAGAACAAGAGAGTATGGGTTTCAAGGAGGCAGTATATTGCTTTCTCAAGTTCTTTTACAAGTGTTACAAAGCATAAAGAAAGATACAAGAACTTGAAATACTTATACTACAACCTACAGCCGGCTATACTTTGAAAGCCAGCTGGATACAATTGACTAGACACTAACAAAATCAATTGTAGGATCAAAAGGCATATCTGCCTTTTGACCTTGTGACTATGACATGCCATAGCTCACATCCTTATACATTACAAAAAGGATAAAGTACATAAAGTGGAAAGTTACAGACTCAAGACCTCAATGTACAGTTACCAAAAGCATGAACCTTTTCACCAACTCATGTAAGTTGGTGACTTTACAGAGATGCAGCGGAAAAGGTGCTTTATGGAACAGTACATCAGATAAAGCATGTGTACTAAAAGTCTTCGGAAGAAATCTGTCTTCATAGGTTGAAGCTTCAGAAGACTTTGTCTCTGAAGCTTCGGAAGACTTCACGTTTGGCTTCGGAAGATATTGGTCTTGGCTTCGGAAGATTTTACACTTAGAATATTTTCTAATGCTTTGTGTAAAACTTCCGAAGCATTCTTCACTTCAGTACTTAGTGCATGTTGCTGAGACACTTAGGCTGTTTTGGGTTGCATCAGACTTCAGGAATCCTTACACTCTCTCCACTTCTGACGAAGAGTTAGCAACCAAGATGATGTATGATGTCTTGAACTCACCGTCACTAGATTCAACATCAACTGGCTCACAAGGTGACTCGTCTCACCACTCAGGGGGAGCACTCGAAGTAAGTGACTCCTCCTTAGAAGATGAAGCTGTGGAAAATGACCAGAACAATCAGGAGGAACAGGTTCCAATTCCCGCAAGTCCTCAAGCATCTAACAGTGATGCCTCTGCGTCTTCGGAACCTCAAACTCCTACTGCCTCAGATACAGAACCAAACGTTCATAATCTTGAGTCTGAGGTAGTTGTCCCACCACTCCTGGATCACGCTTAAATGTCTATCATCCTCTGGACAATGTCATTGGAGATGTCAGATTAGGAGTGCAGACAAGAAATCAGCTATATTCAGCTGATTATGACTCGATAATGGAAAAAGGATACCTTCACGACGGTGCTTATCGTTGTTTTGTGTCTCAGTTTGAGCCGAAATACGTCAGTGAAGCCCTGAATGATGATTAGACCTTGTTGGTGATCTCAGGATCAAACTAAGTTGTTCAACAAGCTATGGGTTATCATCTTATCCCTGGTTACCACAATCAACAAAATTCCAATAAGCAAAAGCACATGACCAAAATATGAGCAAAAGCACATGAAAAAATGCAAAAGCAATCAAACTAATAACCTATGTTGTTGGTGATATCTGTGCAAAAAGAATAAAAGTGCTTAAACAAGAAGATAGGTTATGTGCCTCTCTGCTGTGTGATGGCACTGACCTGAGGATAAGCATAACCTATATATTCTAGAATTCATTGTTGTTTGCCGCCTCTCTACTGTGCGATGGCACTGTCTTGAGGCTTGGCTTCTCTATGAAAGCTCTAAGAATAGTTTCTTCTTGAATACTACCCTGAGACCGCTCAAAAATCTCCTGAGGGATGTTGATTACCATATAAGCGTGGGATCCACAAAAGCTTGTTGAAATAATTAAACCTTAAACTATCACCAATTTGTGTCAAAAGTCTGTGTATGGATTTAAGAGGACAAGTATATTGACAATCATCGTGGCTACAATTCTTGAAAGTCCAAATCAATGTGGGGATCTAATAGTACTAGTATGATTTCCTAAATTTGCTAACGACTCTGGATGAAAAACAAGAATAGAGCATCAAAAGGTTTTTGATAACATGTCCCGAACGATTTGACTTTTCTGTATGATTCCAAATTGAATTGGTCCATGTATGGTCAAAATGAATTGAAGCTGCTTTTTCCGGAAATGAAATCTGTAGATTTATATCTTAGGATTTAACCCTCACAAAACCATAAAAACATGTTTTAGTTTTGTTTTTCAGTTTTAGTTCTTTTATTTTGTTTAAATTTTGTCAATTTAGTTTGTTAAACATCGGACTATGCCATGGAATTCAATCGGGGATTTAATCACCTAAAAGGGTCACGTCTGAGGTGACCACACATGTTTTCAAATGTCAACTGAGTCACGTCTGTGGTGACAAAGTGTTTTAAAAAGATCACATCTGAGGTGGTCAAAAGTTTTTCAAGTTAAAATGATCATGTCTGAGATGATCAAATGCTCATAAAGTTTAATCAAAATTTAAAAGAGGTTTAAGTGAAGAATGGACATGAGTATGAACCATTCAACCGAATGGCTTATCAGAATGACCCATTCGACCGAATGAGAGTGTGCGAATGAGTCAGTCGCCCGACTGAACCCCAGTCGGCCGACTGAAGGTGATCGACTGAGCCAATCGCTTGACTGAGGTCCATTCGCCCGAATGAAATGAGCAAATGGGTCCAGTCGACCGATTGAACTCAGATTCAGTATAAATAGGGCACAGTCGATCACATTCGACTCATCACCCCCTAATCGCCCTCATATCGCATAGCCTACCGTTACTCTGCCAAAATTTCATCTGACCAAGATTATATACTTCTATTGATATTCTGACGTTTGTGTGCGATTATACAGGTACAATGAGTTGAAATCTCACCGAAATCTGGAGGAATGGTGCCCTAATCTGTGAAATACGACCCTCACAAGAACCGAACCTCTTAATGGACTAATAACCTACTTAAAGCAAGTGAAATGTTAAAACTAAAGTCATTAGGTTATTAGTTAAGTGATTGCGACTCTAAAGAGCCATTACACAACGTTTAATTTCACGAATTGGTCAAGATTCGAATCTCAGTCGACCGAACAGTGGGTCATGCGACTGGTCGTCAGGATGAACTCCAATCGCACGATTGAGCTGGTCGAATGGCTCAATCGGCCGAATGGATCATACGAATGAGCTCAGTCGGCCGACTGAACCAATCGCAGGCTCAATCAACCGATTGAACTTAGTCGCCTGTTCATTCACCTGACTGAATCCAGTCGCATGACATGACAACCGACTGAACACAGTCGCATGGTTCAATCGCATGAATGAACCAGAATGAATTCAATCAAGTTAATTAGAACTGATTTGTGTCGTGTGATTATCTAATGTTTATGTGTCTTGTGTTACAAATAGATGGCTGATAGATGGTCTATCAACCCCAAGCACAACATCTGTGCTCACTTAGACTCCACAACTCGGAATGGGGTGGAGTTTGCAGGGATCATCGCTTTCCTTAAGCGATCCAGGATCCACCGGGCTATTTCTACACCATGCACCCCTTACAGGTGTCTACAACAGGCCTTCTGGGAGAATGCATCGGTTGACCGATCACGTGAGCCGTACCGCATTAGGAGCTCTATCTTTGGACTGGATATTGAGATCACCGCTGAAGACATTCAGCGTGTACTTGGGTTGGGAGATGATACAGACCACCCCACCAGACTTCACCCACTGACGGTGAGAGGGTGCTTCATGAGGATGAAGTACGCTGGGGATATCAACGCAGGGGTGCTCAACAAGAGCAACCTGTGTCCCCAGTACAAGTACTTGGCACACGTCATCCTCAAGTGCATAGCTTCACGAAGGGGTGGGTTCGACGACCTTTCAGACCAAATACAAAATGCCTACGTGGCACTGGTGCTGAACCACCCTTTCAGCTTTTCTAGCATGATCTTCTCTTATCTTATAGAGAACTTGGAGGCGAAGGGCAAAGAGGGTTTCTGCATGCACCCTAGGTTCTTACAGTTGATCTTTGATGAGAAGCTACCCATACTTCCAAAAGAGAGCCACGACGTTGTGGCAGATGATACAACGCTGGGTCGTATGAAGGTTTACCGGGGAAAGCAGGTCAAGCCACCGGTAAAGAGACTCATAGGCCATCTCGCCACGGTGGACTACGTGGCGCCGGGGAGGCGTAAATGGCGTCACGTAGACAGTGATTCGGATGTTGAGCAGCTAGAGCTCCCGGAGGATGACTCCGACGACGAGGACAGCGGTGATGGTGGAGATGCAGTGCCCACTCAACCAAGGGCCCCCACTGCTGACATAGCATCTCCAGCATCCACCCATGATGGAGCAGAGGCTGCAGGGTTCCATCAGGACTTTTGTCCTGATGAGGAGGAGGATACTGATGAGGAGCCCCTAACCCGCACTGTGGGGAGCCGGGTGGTTGCCACCGACCGAGGTATTCGGGAGGTTGGTGGACGCCCTGGTGAATCTGGGGAGGCTGACACTGATCCTACTTATGCTCCTGATCAGTCTAGTAGGGTTCCAGGGGGAGCATCCACCTCGAGGGGATCGAGGAAGAAAAGGATGGCTCAGCCCCACGGGTTGAAGAAGAAAAAGAGGAGGATGACCTTCATCACCACCACCACTACTACCACCACCTCCACTACTCCACCTACTACCACCACTCCACCTACCACCACTACATCCATCCCATCTACCACCATATCTACCACCATATCTACCACACCCACTCCACCACCACCTTCATCTATACCACCCCAATCTTCCCTCATCCACCACCACCTTCATCTATACCACCCCCAATCTTCACCACTGCCACCACCACCACCACCACCACTAGCCACCATGCCGGTCCATCATCATACCCCTCCCATACATCTGGATCACCTCTACCTCCCAGTGGGGTAGAGGAACAGCTCTCGGCACTTAACCGTATGGTGCTGAGGCTGTTGGCTACCGATGACAAGAAGACTGCTCAGATTCGACAGCTAGTAGACCTTACTGCTGCCCAATCTATGCAGATATCTCAGCAGGCACAGCAGATAGAGCAGCAGGCCTAGCTGATGGATGCACAGCGCGTAGAGATGTCCCAACTCCGGGAGCAGCATGCCCAATCAGCTAAAAGGATAGAGGAGTTGGAGACCACCAACAAGACCATCATGCTGCAGCTCAAGGGATCCAAGGACGAGCCCTTAAAGATCAAGGAAGGAGATGGAGATGATAGTGATGATGACAGTGATTGTAGGGGTTCCAACATGTTTATCAAAGCTTCATACAACATGGTTTATATGAAAAACGCAGCGGAATAATATTTTGAAACATGTTAATAATATATATGTTAAACCCATTTAACAAGGAACCCCAACCCATGGATCTTTATACACAATACATACAAATGAAAGAACACTAGATAGTCAAGAAACTACAACCTTTGTTAGCTTCCTTCAAACCCGAAATGAAAGCTGTGGAATGTGACTTTGTGGCTGAGTTTTCAAGCTAGAAAACCTCAAGGAGTGATACCCCAAGCTTGAACAAACAACTCCCTTTTGCTAGGCTTTGAACACCAAGTGTAGTTCTCTCTTTCTTGTTCAATTTTCAGCCTTGAAACTAAGTTTTCAAGCTGAAAATTCTGCTTCAAAACCGTGAACCAAGAGGGAGAGAGAGAGAGGATTCTTTGTGTGTTGTGTTTTGGTTTAGTGTATGAATGAAGAATCAATCAAGGAGCATCAAATGCATGTGCTTGGAACCAACAAATAGGAGGTTCCCAAGACATAAGGGGGCGGCCGAATGGGCACCCCTTGGTCTCTCTCTAATTCAAATTTTAATTAAAATTTCCATCCATACATTCACCCTTTTGTAAAATTAAACCAATTTAATTTTATAACACATACAACTAGTATTTTGTTATTGTTTAACTAATTTAAACAATGCACAAGAAATCCCTCATGAACAAATTACATTATATATAATGATGTTCATCTACAAAAGTAATTATTTAGAAAATCCAATTTTCTAAATTGGTGTAACTTATTATTTGTTATGATCTTATCAACAAATAATTTATCTTTCGCTGTTTGTTAGGCTTGTTATTGGGTATGACCCGACTTGGATCATATCACACTAGCCACATCAATTTTATATGTATCTTGGGCAGATCAAATCTTTCAATCTCCCACTTGCACAAGATTCATAGAAGATTGATGCAAGCAGCAAATAACGCCTAGCAACGGTTTGCTACCCCTAATGTATATGATTAAGTGCCATTCAATAACATCATCCTTTTCAAGTACCTTACTTGAATATGTTTTTAGGTGAATTAATCATCTATCCTTTTGATACAGATGTCATGTTAAATCCAAGAGACACAGAATAGTCATTCTCTGATGATTTAACTTTAACAGGCCTTAGACATCTAACTCTCAACGAATAAGAGGAACAAATTCTATCTTGATTACATACGTCTCTCACAATCACCTCATGTCATACCTGAACTCAGCCTTATGTACTGCCTTTTCAGAACAGCAAAGGACTAAGTCAAAGTACAATACTTGGTGAATATCGAGACCCAATATGTATCTCAGGTCTGAGGATACAATGATATTCGCCTTTACTCAAAATTTCTTATGACTAATCAGAAGATTCCATGCAGAAATAATTGAGTGCGGGTCAGTCCAATATCTATATCCCATAGATATCAATGAACCTTGGTAACAACCTCTTGCTCTATATTCATATCTTATGAACATCAACCAATCCAAGTTCATTATAGTCTTACATTCATAGTTGTTCCCACAAGTATGATCGACTACGGACGTTTAGAATAACTTATTTATTCACGGATTTAAACATGCTAAAAGAAGAACAAATGAAAATAATAACCATATAAATAAGTCAAATAACATAAGTTCCAATATCCAAATACAAAATACGACATCAAACCCAGTCACTGGAATATCTAAGTCCCATGGCACAAACATGACCCTCATGCTTTGCCTTTTCAAGGAGCTTTGTGAGTGGATCCACAACGTTTTTATCAGTGTGGACTTTGCGAATACATATCTTTCCTTTTTCAACTTCATCCCTTATGTAGTTGAATCTCCGTTCAATGTGCCGAGTCTTTTGATGAGCACGAGGTTCCTTGATTTGAGCAATCGCAACTTCGTTGTCACAAAAGATCTCTAGGGGATCCTGAATGGAAGGGACTACCCCTAGATCGGCTATGAATTTCTTCAGCCATGCAGCTTCCTGTGCTGCCATTGAAGCAGCGACGTATTCTGACTCTGTAGTGGACAACGCTACGACTTCTTGCTTTGAGCTTTTCCAAGAAATAGCTCCGCCATTTAGAATAAAGATGTACCCTGATTGAGATCGTGAATCATCTCGATCGGTTTGGAAACTCGCATCCGTGTAACCTTTTACAACGAGTTCCTCTTCACCAGACCCGTAGATCAAGAACATGTCCTTAGTCCTCCTTAGGTACTTCAGAATGTTCTTGACAGCCATCCAATGACTATCACTAGGATTTTGCTGGTATCTACTTGTCATGCTTAAAGCGCATGACACGTCCGGTCTAGTGCATATCATTGCATACATGATGGATCCTATAGCAGATGCATATGGGATTGCCTTCATTCTATTTTGCTCCTCCTTGGAGCTTGGACATTGAGTTGTACTCAATATTGTCCCTCTTTGAATAGGTACAGTACCTTTCTTAGAGTTTTCCATCTTGAACCTTTTCAAGATTTTGTCAATGTATGCACTTTGATTCAAACCAATTAGCCGTCTAGATCTATCCCTATAGATCTTTATTCCCAGAATATAGGCGGCTTCACCAAGATCCTTAATGGAAAAACAACTTCCAAGCCAGGTTTTTACACCTTCCATGGTTGGAATGTCATTTCCAAATAGTAGTATGTCATCAACATACAATACTAGGAAGGTTATTGTGCTCCCACTAGCCTTTTTATACACACAAGCCTCATCAGCGTTTTTGATGAAGCCAAATTTCTTTACTTCATCATCAAAACGGTGATTCCAGCTTCTCGATGCTTGTTTCAATCCATAGATTGATTTCTTTAACTTGCATACTTTGTTAGGATGTTTTGGATCAACAAAACCTTCAGGCTGAACCATATAGACATCTTCCTCAAGATATCCATTTAGGAAAGCGGTTTTGACATCCATTTGCCAAATCTCATAATCATAATGAGCTGCTATGGCAAACAATATCCTTATAGACTTAAGCATTGCAACAGGTGAGAAGGTTTCATCATAATCAACCCCTTGAGTTTGAGTGAAACCCTTTGCTACAAGTCTAGCTTTGTAAGTATCCAAGTTTCCATGCATATCGGTTTTCTTCTTGAAAACCCACTTACTTCCAACTACTTTGGAATTAAGAGGTGGCTCAACAAGTTCCCAAACTTGATTGTCATACATGGATTGCATCTCAACGTTCATGGCCTCAAGCCATTTGTCACAATCCAAATTGGACACTGCATCATGATATGTGGCTGGTTCATCTGAATCCACCACATAGCATCCATCCATGAAAAATCCATATCTTTCAGGTGGATTACTAGTTCTACCACTTCTGCGAACGTTTTGTGTGTATTGATCAACCCCTTGATCATCCTCAACGTCCTCACGTTGAGTGCTAGTTTCAACCAAACGTGCATCGGGCTGTGTTTCTTGATCCTCCTCAAGATCCACTGTTCTACTGCTAATTCCTTCCATAAGGAACTTAGTTTCTAAGAACTCACCCTTTCTGGCAACAAATACTTTTTGTTCCAGTGGATCATAGAAATAATATCCCATAGAATCTCTAGGATATCCAACAAAGATACACTTGGTGGATCGGACATCTAATTTGTTTGGGGTGGGAGTCTTAACATAAGCCTCACAACCCCAGACCCTTAAGTATGATAAGGATGGAACTCTTCCATGCCATATCTCAAAAGGTGTCTTTTCCACCTTTTTGGTTGGGGCCATATTCAGAATACGAGCCGCGGAGAGCAAAGCGAAACCCCAAAATGATAGAGGCAATGTGCTTCTAGCCATCATAGATCGGACCATATCCAATAAGGTTCGATTCCTCCTCTCAGACACACCATTATGTTGTGGTGTTCCAGGTGGAGTGAGTTGTGAGACAATCCCACAACTCCTAAGATGATCTTGAAAAACATCACTTAGGTATTCGCCACCTCTATCGGTGCGGAGAATTTTAATTGACCTGTTGAGTTGATTTTCTACTTCATTCTTGAAGATTTTGAACATTTCAAAAGCTTCATCTTTGTGCCTTAATAAGTACACATACCCATAGCGACTATAATCGTCGGTAAAGGTAATGAAGTATCTCTCACCATTCCTAGTCATTGGCTTAAAAGGACCACATACATCCGAATGTATGATACCTAATAAATCTTTTGCCCTTTCGTTAGTTCCACTAAAGGGTGCCTTAGTCATTTTACCTTGTAAACAAGATTCACATACATCAAATGAATCACATTCATTTGTTTTTAAAAGACCATTCTTTTGAAGTATTTGTATACGTTTCTTGTTTATATGACCAAGACGACAATGCCAAAGGTAGGTATCACTCAAATCCAATTTAAGTTTTTTGGTGGTTGCTTGGTATATTGAGCTATCATATGTTGCGTTTTCATGAACCAATTCATAAATGCCATTACAAGGTATAGCTTTAAAATAAAATACATGATTTAAAGAAACATGAATATCATTGTCAACAAACTTGAAATCATAATCATATTGTCTTAAACGGGAAACAGAAATTATGTTCCTAGTCAAACTAGGAGCATATAATACATTACTTAAAATAACTTCCAAACCATTTGGAAGTTTCAAAATGTAGTCTCCTTGGGCTTCCACATGAACCTTTGCACCATTGCCCATGAAGAGACTTATTTCCCCTTTCTCATAATGCTCATTTCTTTTGAACCCCTGCAACAAATTGCAAATGTGAGTTCCACATCCGGTATCTAATACCCATGTGTTAGAAGAAATAACATTTAATTCTATATGTATCATGTATATTATACCTGAGGTTTGCCCCGCATCCCTCTTTTCTCTCAACTCTTTGAGATAGACTGGACAATTTCTCATCCAATGCCCTATCTCACCACATTTGAAGCATGGGTCATTTACAGCAACCTTTTGCTTTTTCTCCTTGGGCTTCGGAGGTTCCGCCCTAACAACCATCTTCCCCTTTCCTCCAACGTGCCCCTTTCCTTTGGCAACATTTGCCTTTGGAGGGGGTAGAGACCTCTTCCTTCTCCCACCTTCATTAATGGTGAGAACGGGTAAAACCCTTTTACCCATTCCCGCCTCAGCTGATTTGAGCATCGAATGAAGTTCATTTATGCTCTTGTCCCATCCGTTCATGTTGTAATTCATGACGAATGCCTCAAACTTTTTAGTTAGGCCATTAAGGATCAAATCCGTGGCCAACTCCTTTGAGACGGGACAGTTCAGCCTTTGAAGGCGGTCGATGTGGCTTTTCATCTTAAGAACATAAGATGAAACTGATTGGGATTCCTCCATCCGACATGCATGAAGCGCTCGAACCGTTTCGAAGCGCTCCACTCTAGCTTGTTGCTGGAACGTTTCCCGCAGCTGAGTGATCATGTCATAGGCTCCATGGAGCTCATACTCCTTTTGGAGTTCGGGTGTCATACTTGCTAACATTAAGCAAGAGACTTGGATGGAGTCTTCCGTATATCTAACCCAATCATTATAGGCCTCCACATCCTCCTCGTTAGGTTCATCGGGGATGGGATCATCAAGAATGTAGGCCCGCTTTTCTTGCTTGAGAACAATTCTCAAGTTGCGGTACCAATCCATGAAGTTGTTAGGTGTTAGACGATCCCTTTGAAGGATCGCCCTAAGAGATTGGTTGTTTTGGTTTGGTACATCGTTATTAGCGTTGGTGTGATCGGCCATCTACAAGATTTTACAAAGTTCCATTTTAGTAATCGTTGATATAATTATACATTTCATTTATTAATACCCTTTACGTCTCATAGACTATTAATAAAAAAAATATTTTTAGAATCCAACGTTATATTTAAATATTGGTTAGGTGACCTTTATCCCATTATTTAAATAAACAAGGTAGTCATAAATGACAATTGCAACCCATTGCAACTTCTAATGGTATGGGATCATTTAAACATCTTATGTTTATAATGGCATGTTTACCCCATCAACACCTTTTATAAAATACATTTTAGGTGATCCATTCAATATATTTTATAAATCAAGTCGTCCTACTTACACACACGTGTGAGTTTACCACATAAGTGGTTAGGTGACCTTTATCCCACAAACATGGCACTATCACCTCAAGTTACAAGTTCCCTCAAAGTGGTTAGGTGACCTTTATCCCACTAAGAGTTTGCAAGTAACCTAAGTGTTGTGTAAAAGGATGGTGTTTAACTTGTTTTTCAAAAGGGATTTATAATTTCACAATTCATGTTTTAGAAAAATCCATGTACTATATGATTGTATGCATTCAACCATATGGTACCTATTTGGTTCTTATAAATAAAACCCATTTTATTTTGCAAACCATTAACTCCTTTTATAGACCCATTTTATTTTGCTTAATGATTTGAGAACCAATTTTTTTTTTTGTATTAGCTTGTTCTAGGTGATGTTTGTTAATGACATCCAAATATCCAAAACAAAACAACATCATAAGCATTCAACCAAGCATAACCAAACAATCCATATATGCATAACAAAGCATACTAAGTTGAGCACACTTGTTTAGCCAAAACAAGTGTGTCAAAAGGTCTTGTCCTAAGGGTTAAGAACATGACACATGGTTGACAAAAGGAACTCCCACTTGAATCCACATCTTCAAGCATCCTCTTTGTCCATCTTTTCTTCAAGTCTTGATCTTGAGCATCCTTACAAAATATGTATCCTAATACATTTTTCTAGTAAAGATAAACTCCTAATCTATTTATTACAAACCATATGAATGAATAGATTACAAAACAAGACTTAAAACAAAATAAATTATTACATGCCCAAATGAATATAACTAGATAACCATTCAATCAAACAATCCATATGGTCAAGGCTTTGTTATGCATAAACAACAAACAACCAATAACACTAATCAAAAGGCACGGTTTTGGCAGCCCCATATTAACCCATTTTCTTGGCCAACATTAACCAAGAACACATGGGTTTAGTCCAAACAAACAAACAAACAAATGATCAAGATTTTAAAGATCATAATATGCATAAGGTAAGATCTTTAAAACATCAAAAAGGGGGGCACAAAACAGCCTACTAACTCACGGATTTGAGGTGATAAGCACCCCAAAAACGTGAACTAGTGAATGAAATATATGTATGCATATGTATAAGTGGCTCTTGATGCCATTGTAGGGGTTCCAACATGTTTATCAAAGCTTCATACAACATGGTTTATATGAAAAACGCAGCGGAATAATATTTTGAAACATGTTAATAATATATATGTTAAACCCATTTAACAAGGAACCCCAACCCATGGATCTTTATACACAATACATACAAATGAAAGAACACTAGATAGTCAAGAAACTACAACCTTTGTTAGCTTCCTTCAAACCCGAAATGAAAGCTGTGGAATGTGACTTTGTGGCTGAGTTTTCAAGCTAGAAAACCTCAAGGAGTGATACCCCAAGCTTGAACAAACAACTCCCTTTTGCTAGGCTTTGAACACCAAGTGTAGTTCTCTCTTTCTTGTTCAATTTTCAGCCTTGAAACTAAGTTTTCAAGCTGAAAATTCTGCTTCAAAACCGTGAACCAAGAGGGAGAGAGAGAGAGGATTCTTTGTGTGTTGTGTTTTGGTTGAGTGTATGAATGAAGAATCAATCAAGGAGCATCAAATGCATGTGCTTGGAACCAACAAATAGGAGGTTCCCAAGACATAAGGGGGCGGCCGAATGGGCACCCCTTGGTCTCTCTCTAATTCAAATTTTAATTAAAATTTCCATCCATACATTCACCCTTTTGTAAAATTAAACCAATTTAATTTTATAACACATACAACTAGTCTTTTGTTATTGTTTAACTAATTTAAACAATGCACAAGAAATCCCTCATGAACAAATTACATTATATATAATGATGTTCATCTACAAAAGTAATTATTTAGAAAATCCAATTTTCTAAATTGGTGTAACTTATTATTTGTTATGATCTTATCAACAAATAATTTATCTTTCGGTGTTTGTTAGGCTTGTTATTGGGTATGACCCGACTTGGATCATATCACACTAGCCACATCAATTTTATATGTATCTTGGGCAGATCAAATCTTTCAGTGATGATGATGATGACGATGGTGATGACATTAAGGATGATACTGATGTTGGTGATGATGCTGGTGATGATGATGTTGATGATGATGAAGATGACACATCTGCTGCGGGTGCCACACCTGCAAGTGAGAGGAGGACGAAGAAAGCAAAAGATCAAGGTGTCTCCACATCCGCCCCGTTAGCAGAAGAGCATATGATCCAGGACAAGAGTAATACTTAGCTGTTTTTGTTATTTAAATCATATGTATTTGAATCTTGTATCACATTAATGTAATGAATGTTTATATTTAATGTTGATGTTTCTATTTTGATTATTAACTAATGATTGTTGTGTTGAATGTCTAAATCAAGCAGATCCAAACTTTCAGAGGGATGAATATGATGTTGCTCCCCTCCAACAGATCAAGACTCAGCTCACGTTGATTCTTGATCTGCAGGGTATAGTCAGGAGATCGGTGATGTACACTCCTGAAGAAGGAGAGATCATTCACAATCTCACTGGCGAGCAAATAGCAGAAATGTTCACCCTCTATGCCGACGAGATCGTGAAAGATGCTTCAACAGTCCATGTGGAAAGTGACGACGAGCTCAACGATGTGGATGAAATCGAGATTGAAGATGTCACTGACCAGCATTATCCAGAGTACACTGACAATGAGGGTAATGTCATTCCCAATCTGGGAGACAATCTAGTCAGTGAAACCTTTGAGACTCTGGATAAACTGGAACAAGAGTCGGACAAGACGTAAGATAAGGCCCAAGCCTCGGATGCTGAAGTTAATATCAGAAAGGCAGAGTGGGTTGCATGCTTTGAAGAAATAAGAGCCCAACGCAGTGCGTCAAAGTCGACTGTCTACACCAAGCTGTACAAAGTGAAGAAACATCACAAGGTGTCGGGCAGAATCATAGCATGGGCATATTTTAAAGATCTCAACGTTTATGTAGTTAAACGTGAGAAAGGGATCGAGTACTTCAGGTTCCCACACGACCTGAAGACTCTTCCTGGATTTGAGCTGAACTAGTTAGCGAAGCTTAAATTGCTATACGCTGATCCACGCAAGATGTCTGGCTGGTTTGAAGCAGCTCTGAAGAGAGAGTACCACACCAGATGGGTCAACTTCAAACCTCAACAACCAACGAGGTATATCCAAAGGTCTGAGGTTGATGCCATAACTGGAAAACCAAGAATAGTGCTGAAGTGGAGTCCTCCGCGCACCATGTCTAAGATCCCACTACGGGAAATGCCACAGGACTTCACTCCACACTTCAAATAGTGGTACTATGATTGGAGGACAGGAGAGGCAGTCATAGTCTTGAACAAAGAGGGCAAAATGGATACTATCAGGGTATTTGACCCGATGTGGCTCACAAACTTGTCTGCAAAGGATGTATACACATTATACAAGTGGCCACTATTCTATGACTCTCAAGATATTGTACAAGCTCTACAGTTTCAGAATGTTATACGACTCTGCTCTGCGTTTGAGATACACGCAGGAGTCACAAAAGAAGAGAAGTACAAGAAGTATGAAGAGGTTATGAAGATGGTAAGACATTAGATGAAACTAGGTCCAAGGGGGAGTTTGTAGGTACATGTGTCCCTAGTTTCTGAACTGAATGTAATATGTCTTTAGTGTCTTACACTTATGTAATTGTTGGGTACTTAATGAAATGTAAATGTTTGGTTGTGTTTATAATGTTTAATATTTCATTAATGATTTGTTTAACGCATATTGACTTGATTATATAGGTTTGTGGTTGTTTGAATAAATATATATAATGTAATGACAATTAATACATTCAAACTAAGTATTATGAAGTTATAATGTGAATGGCCCATGCTAATGGACCATACGCATGAACAACTTCATGCGAATGACTCAGTCGCACGACTGAACCAGGAGACTGGATCAGTCAATTGATTGTAACATGAGATTGGCTCAGTCGCACGACTGAACACTCAGTCGTGCGAATGAATCAACCGCATGGCTCAATCGCATGACTGAACCATGCTAATGGTTCAGTCGCCCAAATGAGAAACCCTAACCTATAATACCACTTAATTCGTGGAAAAAGGTAACAATTCAGAACCCTTCGACTACAGACGTACCCTAGCCGTCCAGAGACCTCTAAGAACCTGTTCCAAGTTCATGGATCGCACTAGATCGATTCCGTATCGTTCTTAACGTTTAGATTCAATCCATAATTGATTCTACGTGCGTTTTCACTGATTGGATCGCCAATCAAATAGGATTCCGCACTATTTGATTCGGTATACACGTTAAATCAGTTAGTATTTCGTTCAATACACGATCCTAACAGAAGTGGTGATTCAGGGCTCGGTTGATCCAGAGATTGAAGATCGGTGTTCGTGGGCATCCAAACAACAAGAAAAGACCAAGAATCCCGGTAAGAAACATCGTTTAATCGTTCCTTTTGATGTAAACCCGGATTCTAGGGTTTGGCGGTTTTTGAAAGTGGCAAATAATCGCCCAAAACTCACGTTTTTGTGTAAGAAAACATGTAAGAAGCTTAGATATAGCTTATTGGGTGATAAACCAAGGATTTGGGTGTTAAAGATTGAAGATTTTGGTCAAAAATGTGTTGGTTTGTAATTTCAGCCCGTTCTGCAAAACTGGGTATTCATCCAGCGAAATTATGTAGTCATCCAGCGAAACTGTGGATCTCCCTGCGAAACTATAGTTTCGCAGGTAGTTTCGCAAACATGGCTTTCCAACGAAAGTTGGGCGAAACTAGCAGCGAAAATGCAGCGAAACTGCCAGCAAAACTGCTAGCGAAACTGCTGATCTTGCAGCGAAATTAGCAGCGAAATTAGGCAGAAATTAACCCCTTTGAGTGTTAACTTATCTGCAGGTTGCGTAGTGTAACCCTTTTTGAGAAAGCTTGATTGAGAAGCTACTCACTGGTTCAGGTGAGTTCTAGATCCCCTATTTTAAAGGTTTTAAACTTGTTTGGGGCTGGAAATGCATACTAAATATACATTTCTAATAAGAGGTTTTAACAAGAAGATAGATTTTACTATAAGAAAATATGCTATATAAAAGTGTTAAGATAAAAATTTTCCAAGCTGACCTGGCAGCCCGGCCCTAGCCAGGGGCGTTGCCCCTTGGACCCCACTAGGGGCTGCTGCCCCTAGGACCCCGCTGTCAGGGGCTGCCGCCCCTGAACCCCCGTTGTCCTGCGAAGGGTTGGTTATGTTTTATGAAGACTTGTACTTGTTATGCATGTGTATGTGTATGTGAATTGATGATGGATGATGTTTATGATGATGTGTGATGGGGTATGTGATGTTTATGTGATGCTATGTATGTTCATGTTATGTTTTCTTACATTCCTATTATGTATTATTCCGTGATTTACGTGTTATGATTATGAAATGAACGAAAAGTATTATGTAACGTAAAGCGGAAGTTAATGATAATGATAAGTGGAATGTAAGTAAGAACAAATGCATGCATTAATAAATAAATGAAAGTAAGAAAGTCTTGCAAGCAATGTATGGAGGTTCACACCCAATGAAGGGTGTTAGCTCAACTGTGTGCGGGTTAGCTACCCTAGAAGGATGCACACTGGGGTCTAATCTTTGTGATTGACCATATGTATGGGATCCTTGTCAATTGCCCTAGGTACTGGAGTCAGCTTCGTGCATAATGTTTGAGGTCTATGATAGACCTCAGGCCCAGTAACCAGCTTCGTGCACAATGTTCAGGGTATAGCACATAGCATTGGTCCGGAATGGAAGATGAGTGATAATGATGAGTGTACTTGCCCCAGGCCCTAGGGTCAGCTTCGTGCACAATGTTTGGGGTACAGTACATGTCATCGGAAGTTAACGAATGTACGAAAGATAAGTAAAGAAGATTATGAATGAAAGTGAATGATAACGATGACGTACGATGATGAATGAACAAAAGTTAACGAATGAATGATGAAAGATAATAATGCTATTATCTATGTGTACGTATGATGCCTGATCGCGGATGAAAGTAATGAACGGTTGTAAAAGGATATAAAGTATTTTATTTATAAAACTAGAACTCACTCAGCAACGCTAACTTTTATGTATTTTTCAGTTGGCAGGTGATTGTTGCTGAGGATGGCACGGGGCAGCTACTTGGCATTTTTGGGATGGCATCCATTTGTATAACCATGATGTTTTTGTGATGTAATGCAAATCATGATATTTTGTAACAGTTAACTACATTGTATTATTTTGCAAAAGCTGTCATTAATATATGAAATGGTTTTAAATTATTCCGCTGCGATGTTTTTCATAGATGTAAATGTATATTTTATCTTTTATGTGCAATGACTGTCCAACTGTGAGCGTCCCGAGATCGGGGCCTTACACCCAAGGAGAAATCCTCTCCATTGGGTGGGTTTGATTTCATCAGCCAACTATGATTCTCATTGTAACTTGTTTATCAACATCAATGAAATCATAACATTATTATTATCCATCTCTTTGTTCTTTGATTCACACACATCCACCCATCTTAATCTTGATTTCTAGATCTGAACGTGATGAATCCTAAGATCCAAGCTCAATGAATCTGAAATAATGATTTAGCATAAGAGGAGCTACTTCAATTCAAAAGGAAAAAGGTTTGGAACCTATGTCCTCTTCCTCAAGGGAAGACTACCATATGAACCAAATAGGTGTTCAAGAATAAGAAGGATGATAGAGGACTTGTCATTAAGAACAAGGCAAGACTAGTTGTTCAAGGGTATACTCAAGAAGAAGGAATTGACTACACAGATGTTTTTGCTCCTGTAGCAAGACTTGAAGCTGTTAAGATATTCCTGGCTTTTGCTGCATCCAAGAACTTCAAGGTCTACCAACTTGATGTCAAGTGTTCTTTTCTTTATGGGGTGATTGATGAAGAGGTGTATGTCAGACAACCAACTGGGTTTGCAGATCCTGATCATCCTGATTATGTCTGCAGGCTTGATAAAGCTCTTTATGGGCTGCACCAAGCACCAAGGAAGTGGTATGAGACTCTATCTCAGTATCTCTGTCAACATGGCTACAAAAGGGGTACTATAGATGGAACTCTCTTCATCAATGGAACAGGAAATGACAGATGTCTTTGCTCCTGTAGCAAGACTTGAAGCTGTCAAGATATTCCTAGTGTTGGAGTCTTAAAGATTAGCATTAGTTTTTAGTTTCGTTTTTGTCATAGTATAGGGACTTATTGTGTAAATATATGTTCCTTTGTTTCTTGTATTAGTATAAATAGGATTATTTGTATTTTGCAGGGAAGACTTTTGCAATAGAACTATCTCATTCTGTACTTGTAATCCTTGCTAATATCAATGAAATTACTATGAGTTTTTCTGATAATTTGCTTAGTTGATTACTTTGTGCATATTATTATCAATTGTAATTCATCATTAACACAGATCGCTCCATTTGAACCTATCAAATGGTATCAGAGCTTTCGGTTCAGTGATTCAAGCCTGTGAATCACTTGAATCTGTGTTTTTGATAGCAATTGACCATAGATTGTTGAATTCAGTTGTGTTTCATCACTAGAAACATGAATTGAATCACAATTGAGTGAGTTAACATCATCAGATCTGAATTTTTGTCAGATTTGAGTTCGAACTGTTCTTTAAAAGTCGAACAAAAATTCTGCACAATTGTGATTATTTGTTGTTAATTGAAAGAAATTTATGTTAAAGGATTGATTATCGGTGCATTTGACACTTGATTGAAGAGTTTTAGAACAATTAATCAAGTTTTGAAAAGTTTGTTAAGATTAGGTTGTTACGAAGAAGTTGAATTAGACGTTTGGAGTGTTGAAATCATCTGAAAAATCACCTAAGTGTTTAGGCGCATGAACACTGTTCAGACGTTTAAACACTGTTTAGGCGTTTCAGAGTGGTCATTTTGACACTGTTTGTGAGCGTTTTAGCAATGTTTGGACTTTTTTCAGAAACTAAGTATCAGGCGCTTTGAAACTGTTTAGGCGTTTCATAACTGTTCAGGCGCTTCATCACTGTTTGGGCGTTTTGAAACTATTCAGGTGTTTCTACACTTGGGCATTTCAGAAATTCACTAAGGCAATCCCTTAGGCGTTTCTAAGTCAAGTTGGGCGCTTCACAACTATTCAGGCGCATGAGACTCAGACTTTTCTCTCAACACTTAGAAAATTGTTCAAAATTTAAAAAAAATACAAAAATATTGTAATTTCATTTCTTCATTTAAATCTTTAAAACAACAAAAATAGTATACTTTCTTAAATTCAAAACTTAAACATGGTAAAGTCTGAAGATTCAGAGAATAGAGTACCAAAGTTGAAGAACAAAGCTGACTTCAAGAATTAGTCACTCAGGCTGAAACATCACTTAATTTCAATTGATACTGATTTATGGAAATCAATTGAGAAAGGACCTCACATCCCTGTTACTTCTGATGGTCCTGATGGTTTTGTATACATAAAAGATACTCTAGAGCCTTACTAAGAAGATGGATTACATGGGGATGATCTGAAGAAGGTGAAGAATGATGTTAAAGCCTAATCTCTCATGTGTAAAGGGTTACCTTTGGAAGTACTATCAAGGCTGAAGAATTACCAAACTAGGTATACCTTATATAAAGCTTTGAAAGTTATCTGTGAAGGAGGAAAAGAGATTCAAGATCTCAAAAGACAGAAGTTAAAAAGACAACTTGAATTGTTTGAGCATATATCTGGAGAAACTGTAAACCAGATGATGAATAGATATGTGCAACTTATCACAGAAATGTCAACTTTAGGAATTAAGAATGATCTTAAAGACCTAAATGATAGACTTCTAAATGCACTTCCATCATCTTGGAAACAAATAGTAACCTTGTTAAAACATACAGAAAAGTTTTCCATGGATCTTGATCTGTTAATTGCAAAGATTGAGTTAGTGGAAATTGATGAAAGCTCAAGGAATAATGATAGAGCAGCATCTACTTCTCAATATAAGTATGTTGCTTCTCCAGCAAATACTATAGAGAATGCTTTTCTTGCTAAGGATGAAGCTACTGGAGAAGATGAGGGTGATCTGTTTATGGGAGCAGGATTCTTTACTAGCACACCCGTCTACTTAACTCAGCCACAACCACAGTCTCCTCTAAAATCTCAAATGCCTAAAACTCAAAATGAGACTCCATCTTCTAACTCTGTTAACACTAGTAAAGTTAAAGATGTTATAAACATCCTTTTATAGGATGAAGAGTCCAAATCTACATTTACAGCCTTTATGGCAAGTATTCAAGCATACCAGGGAAGTCATTTAACACAAGTTGATTTAATTTTGCAGGATTTGTTTGAGATGGATCCAGATGACGTTGAAGAAATAGATCTCAACTGGAAAATGGTGATGATAGCTTATAGAACACAAAAGCATTCATATGTGAATAGAAACTATAAGCCAAGTGCAAATAAAACAGTTGGCTTTGATAAGTGGAAGTCAAGGTGTTTTAACTGTAACATCTATGACCACTTTTCTAGAGAGTGCAAAGCTCCAAGAACTCAAGGAGAAGATGGTCAAAGTAGCTCTAACAGTCAGAGGTATCATCAACAGACTCAGAAGACATTTTAGAAACCTTATCAGAGTCTACCAATACCAGAACTAAAGGAATAATCAAAGACCACTGAAGAACCAAAGAAAGCACTAATAGTCAGCATCAAGGATGGTTATGACTAGAGTGCTTATGCAGAACAGTTTACTAAAGATCTTACTTCTGGTATAGCACTTGTTGCTGAGATCAACACTGAAGATTGGTCTGAAGATAATGATCTAAAAACAAAAGGAGATTCAGATAATGAGGAAGACTATGACTGGAGTGACAAATCAGATCCAAAGGAAGATTCTGAAGAAGTTGCTCTTATGGCACAGTATGAACAACCCAAGGTTGTAAACTCTTCATCTGACACTGACACTGAATCTTCAAATTCTTATTTAGAAATTCTAGTGGAAGTAAGGGAGAAAATGTGCACTAAAGCATGTTTTAAACAAGTAGAACACTATAGAACCTACTTATTTAAAATATGTGATAAACTGAAACAAGAAGAATTAATGCACAGTAAGCTGAAAGCAGATCACAAAATTTCTGATGATAAAATCATATCTCTCCAAACTTCTTGGAACAAAAATTTAAAAGAACTTGAACTTGTCAAGAAACAACTTGAAGAGATGTCAAAAAACCTTGAACAAGAAAAATTGGCTCATGCAGCAACTCAAATTGATTTAGACAAAGTGAAAAGCTCAAAAACTATTGTTGAGCAGTTGGTGAATGGTAGAAAAGATAAAGATAAAACAGGATTAGGATTCATTCATGAACCAATGCCTGAATCAATCTCAAATACCTTACCTGAAAACTTTAATACCCATGATCATTCACCAGAAAATAAAGCTAACCTTAAAGTATTTCAAGAAAAGAAAAGAAATGTTCAATCTAATGTCGAGAGTGAAATCGAAAAGATAAACATTGAAATATTTGAAGAGAAAGATTCAGAGAAGATAAAGAATGGTCATCCAATTAAAATCAAATCTTATGAACCTCGACAAAAGAACAAAAAGCTATTTGTTCTAAAGGGTTAATGTGTTTTTGAGAAAGGTGAACTTGAAAAAGAGGATAACAAGTTAAAAGGAAAATCTAAAGAAGAGAAATTAGAGACTTTATGTTCTGATGATTCAAGCTCTTCTGAAACAAACCTTATTGATCAAAAATTGAAAAGAATCTGAAAAAGAATCTTCTCAAGATTCAATCAAAACCCAAAGCACTAAAACTTCATCAAGATCAAGAAATCAAAGAAGACGAAAAGCATCTTCTAAAGCCAAACAGTTTGAACCAATCAATCAAACAAGTCAAATAAAGCCAGTAAAGTTTGTGTCAGCAGGAACCTTTGACATGAACACAATCTCTGAAACAACATCGAAACCTAAGATCAAATCTAACTTTGATATGAAAATAGGTTCAGGTCCAAAGTCTTCCGCTGTTCATAAAAGATTTGAATCTAAGGAGTTACAGAATTGTAAAAATGTTAAAAAGCCAAATCCTAAAAATCAAAAGACCAAACTTACACAGTCAAAACAACAGTTTAACCTTACTACGCCTAAATCTAGACAAGGATCTAATGTGGCTTCCACATCTAGGGGGTTAGTTCTCTAGAAAGATTAACATGTTGTCTTTATGTGTCTTTCTACTATTTGGAATAGTATAGGGACTAGTTTTGTAATTTGTTAGTTCCATGTGTTTAATTATAAATAGCTTAGACTTGTTGCAGGTAGTTAAGAGACAAAAGTAGTGACGAACAACAGATTCATAACTGGTTACTTACTTTGTAATTGTCTTTGCTTGATATTAGTGAAACTATGAATTTTGTTGATATCTTGCTTGATTTGATTACTTTGTTTGTATTTCTTTGAATTGTGTTCATACATCATCACAGATTGGTACATTTGATCCTATCAAATGGTATCAGAGCTGTTGGTTGAGTGATTTTTGAGGTTTGTCGAACTTTCAAACTCAAAAAGTTCATTGAATCTGTGATTGATAGACAATTCAATTGAAAATTTGTGGATTTTTGATGTGTTTCATCATCAGAAACATGTTTTGAACCACAATCAGCAGTTAAATTCATCAAATTCAAGATAATTTGTTGAATTTGTGTTCGAAAAGTTCACTATTTTTCGAACTGAAAATCACAAAATTGATCGATTTGTTGTTGATATTGAAATAAATTGATGTTAGAAGAATGATTATCGGTATAAAACATGTCTAATTAGAAAGTTTCAATCCAATTCATCAACTTTCGAAGAATTTCAGAAGATTGAGTCAGTTACATTCATATGAACATGATGAATGTGGCGCATTAGAGTTGAGGTTTGCTAAAAAATTGTCTAAGTGTTAGGCGTTTGACTACTGTTTTGTCGCATTAACACTGTTTAGACGTTTTCAGTTCAGACGTTTGACTACTGTTGAAGAGTAAAAGTCCAGACGTATCATCTCTGTTGAGGCGTATTAGAACTGTTTAGACGGTTGATAACTTTTGAGGCGCATTACAACTGTGTAGGCGCATTACAACTGTTCAGGCATTTTACTACTGTTCAGACGAATCAACTTGGGCGTTTTGGAAAATTTTTCTAAGGCATTCCCTTAGACGTCTCTCAACTTAGGCGCATTAACTGTTTGGGAGTTTGATTACATTTCAGGCGTATCACCCTTGATACTTAGAATTTTTTTTAAAGAAAATTTTTTAAAAACTTTTTAATTTCTTTTCTTAATTCAAAATCTAAGAAAAACAACAAAAATATAAGAATGATGAAATCAGAAGATTCTGAAAATAGAGTTCCAAAACGTAAAAATAGATCTGATTTCAAAAATTGGTCTCTTAGGTTAAAACATCATTTAAATTCCATTGACACTGATCTTTGAAAATCTATAGAGAAAGGACCATACATTCCTATAATCACTAATGGGCCTGACAGAGGGTTTGTTTATACTAAAGATTCTCAAGAACCCTATCCTGAAGATGATCTTCAAGGAGATGATTTGAGAAGAGTAAAGAATGATATCAAAGCATATTCCTTGATGTGTAAAGGACTACCTCTGGAAGTTCTTACAAGGCTTGATGGATATCAAACTGGATACACCATGTATAAAGCCGAAAAGACCATTTGTGAAGGAGGCAAGGAGATTTAAAATCTCAAAAAACAAAAGTTGAAAAGGCAATTAGAATTGTTTCAACATTTGTCTGGAGAAACCATAAATCAGATGATGAACAAATTTGTTCAACTTACAACTGAGATGTCAACAGCTGGTATTAAGCCTGATCTTGAAGATCTAAATCTTAGACTACTCAATGCTTTACTGTTGGATCTAGAAAGGCTGGTACAACCAAACCAAATCACTCAGAATATTTTGGTACAACAATTAAAGGACTTCCAAAGCCAAGTGTGGAACTTCCGAAGGAAAAAGGAGCTCTTCCGAAGACAAAGTGTAAAACTAACTTCCGAAGGAAAACTCCAACTTCCGAAGACAAAGAACTTACTTCCGAAGATCAAGACTTAGAATGACAGATCAGAAGTCAACTTCCAAAGTATAGAAGTCCTCAAGCCTCGGAAGTATAGAAGCCTCTTCCGAAGTATAAGTGGCTTCGAAAGAACTTGTTCTTTCGAAGCCAACTTACCTTCGGAAGACACTGCTATTATCCAGTGGACATAAGGTCTCCCTGACAGTCCGCTGCAGACCTCTGAGATACTGCATGACATTTTCTCAAAAGCCATGTAGTTTACCATACTTTATTCCACTATTTACCTTTATAAGTTAGTACAGTTGCCATCTTTAGTTGGTGACAAAAGGTAAGTCATGGACATGTCATGACTACCATATCTTTGATAATACTTAATCTAAGATACCTTAACTTTAGCATTGTAGTATATGCTTTAGTCTTAGGTTTCCAGCTGGTATCAAAGTATATTCGGCTGTAGGATCTAGTATATATAGTTTCTCATTATAACTCATGTTTTATGCTTGTAAGAGTCTTGTAATACCTTGAGTTGAGAAGTAATATATACAAGTGCCTTGAAAATTATTTCTGTGTGTTCTTTGCTACTTATTATATTATTATCAACTCTTGTAAAAGACTTTACTTCATCTGATTTGAGTGTTCTATAAGTGAGTTTGAGAGAAATCCAAGTGTTTAAGTGACAAACCTGATCCTGCAATTGGTATCAGAGCTTTTTAGGCTCTTGATTGTGAGATCTTACCATCCTAATCAACCTGTTTTTCACTCCTCCTTATACCACACTCAAAATGGCCCTCAACAAATCTAAAGTAGAGATGGGGACGATGACAAAAGCACCCATCATCACCCCTGAAAACTTCAGGTCATGGAGCAGAAGAATGGAAGGCTTCATCAGGTATCAAGACAGCAAGATGTGGCAATCCATTGTCAATGGCCCGTATAAGCCAAAAGTAGCTGGTGGAAATGGTGCCATGATTGAGAAAGCTGTTGAAGATTATTCTGATGAGGACTGAAAGAAGCTGGACATTGACAACAATGCTATGACTGTTCTCATGACTGCAATTCCAAACTCCATCATGGTGGGGTTTGAGCATTGCAACTGAAATAACCTAAACTAAATAAGTAATCAAATAATTAATACTTAGAAAATAATAATGGTTACAACGATAATAATAATAACAATAATAATAGTCATTCAACATCGATTTTTAACCTAAATAATAATAATAATAATAAATAATAATAATAATAATAATAATAATAATAATAATAATAATAATAATAATAATAATAATAATAATAATAATAATAATAATAATAATAATAATAATAATAATAATAATAATAAAAGCACTAGCATAAGCCCTTTCAGATGACCTAGTTCCAAATCAAAAGTTGTTCTTCTTCTCCCTAATCTGCAGCAACAAACAACCGATGGACATGGGATTTCAAGTCTCATCCCCACGCACCAAGAGCTATATTAAATTGATCCTGATGCAAAATTATCCTCACAAAAACACTTTCACAAACAACTCCTTCGCCGTCTCGTTCGATCTCCCTGTTTTGGTTACCAAAATCGTGAACGCTTGATCTTCGATTCGAAGTCCATTAGATCCGGCAATCGAATTCGCAACTGAGGTAAATCAAGACCTCGTGCATCCTTTTATGTTTTTTGTTGGTTTCAATCTTATTACTCCCAAAACCTTCTCACAAATAGGGTTCTGGAGATTGTGGTACAGCCCCTGTTTTGAAGAGCCCGACATCGAGATATCGACCCGAACCAAAAGCTTGTTAATTGCACTTAAGGTAATCACTAGAGCCTTGCTGTTGTTATGTGCCTAATACCATGTTCCACTCATAATTACTTAAGGCACATTATGTAGTGATAATAAATGTGATAATCTATGTAGGTTCATGAATTTTGAAGTAGTTAACATTACTAATCATACCTCATAATATACAAAACAATTCGAGTGATTCATGTCTGCTGCTGTTGTTCTTTTGGCTTATGTTTCAGCCAAATACTTTTTCTTTTGACTCAAAAATATCAAGTTCTAGCCTCCATAAACTAATCACCAAAGCCAAGGCATAATATATCAAAATTTAATAGTTGAATTAATCAATAATAAGACGTAACTATAGTGGAATAGAAGCTGCCTAGTTTATGTAATGGGTTACAAATTGATTTTGATCCTGGTTAATTAAAGATTTACGAACACGTCAACGGGTTATAATAAGTAAATAAACTGGTAGGTTTGGTTAGTGTTCTACAAGTTTATGTTGTTGGGTCAAGGATTTAAATAAACAAATGAAACCAATTGGGTACGGTTCAGTTTCAGTTTCTTACGTTCTCCGTTGGGAGTTCACGGGAGTTTTCAAGTCATGTTTCTGCTGCGTTCATCTTGTTCCCTGTATGAATCTTTAGTTTTGTGGCCTCCAGCAGATTTTCTTTTCCCCTTTGGCACAACATTCCCAACTACTCAAAAAGATGAATATGTAGTCCTTTTTCGACAGTAGCTCACAATGAGTTAAATTAAATCTTTCAACCTATAAATTCTTATGTTAATATGATCTTTTAGTTTGAGAACATGTATTGTCAATAGCTCTCTATTTGGTAGCAAACAAACTCTTATAAGAAAGATAACAGCAGGCTTGCTACTATTACTATTAATAAGAACAATGACGTTAAAGAATAAAAATTATATTCGGGGTTAAGATGTTAGAGGATGATAAATTGGATTAATATGAAAACAATTCTAATTTTGAGGTCAAATTACTCGTTGAAGGTTCGTTGATTACGTCGGTGGGACTTTGAGACATTAAGAGCATTAGACACTTATTGAGGTACGGGTGTTCTATATTATTTTTATGCGCTCGATCTACTAAAAATTATGCAACGTTTATAATCATTCTGGTTGATCTATGACTCTCTCATATGATCCGCTTCCTTCTTTGAGCTACTCTGACTGTGTTGTTGAGCTATTTTTTTAAGACCATTGAGAAAAATATATTTTTATGATATGCTTGTGAACGTATCGTTTGTGTGCCATTGCTTGATTTCATTTAAATTAGGATCTTTACGCATGATGGATATATTTGATGGCGGTTGGATTATTGTTCACTCATGCGGCCATAGAACCCTAGATTTGTAGACAGGAGATAGGGATACCGAGTCAACTACCTATGGAGGTACCATAGGCTTGTCGTTGTGGCTACCGACGACTTGACACCATCCGTGACGGTGTGATCGGTTCACGGCGTCTCCACTTTGTTTATATGATTATGCTCATGGGAGAGCTCTTGGATTATTTGGGAGGCGTATGGATGCATCCTAGGATTTTGATGATATGTTTAGTTCGCGGTTGAGTTGTGTAGTGCCATACACACCTTCCGATTTAGGGGTGCATTGGAGTCGCGACCAGTGTGCCATTGTGATTATGATATATGATATGTTAGCATCGTGGATGTGCATTTTTATATATATTTGTTTGTAGGCTACTCGGTATCAATAACCCTAACCCTTCGTTGCTTCAGCCTTTATTCTTTGAATTATTCTGGTGTATGTGGTGGAAATCGACGGGGAAGTTTTGAACTCAAAAATATTAATTTTCTTTTCTAATCCGCTGGCATTATTAATCGATAAATATTATTTTGTCTATTGTGATCTACATCCGCGCACTGAGCTTGTAGCTCAGCCGCTTTCTTGTTTTCGCGGCAGGTAATCAGGGTTGATCGGGGCTGTGTGATGAGAGCTAGTAGGAGTTGGAACACATGCTTGGAGATTTCTTTTTTTATTTTTCATAAGACTTGAATTTTTTTATTTAGTATTTATTTTGGTGGATGTTTTAGACTTCATAAGTTGATGTTTAAATTTGACGTTCGTAATTTAAGTATTATTTTGGACTTAGAATGTTCTGTTAACATTTGAAGTGACCTCCTGTTCCACGTTGGGGTGGGGGTGTTACAGAGAATGGTATCAGAGCTTAGGCTCGATTCTGTAGTAAGCATAGGCTTGACCTGTGAGTTTGGGTAGAACCTAATATAAGATTGGGTAGAATATCTTATAGGATTCTTCTTATTTTATTTTGTACTCTACCGTACTTCTTTTGATTCTAACATTCAATTACTTGTCCAAATCCACTTTATTTAGATGGCACGACCTTCGACTAGGGGCACCCGTAGTAGACGTACGACTAACAACAATGAAAATGCGGGAAATATTGATCCAGTTCTCCTAGCCACACTTAATCAGGCCGTTGCAAATGCAGTTGCTCAAAGTGTTCCTCAAGCTGTTGCTATTGCCCTTCAGAATAATCCGGTTCAGAATAATGGTAATGGTAATGCTGATGATGAAGGGGATGGTGGTGCCAATGCTAATGCTGCTCTTACTCCTGTGTTACTTGAGAGATTCCAGAAGCAGAAACCAGATTCTTTTCGTGATGCTCCAACACCTATAGATGCGGAAAATTGGATTGCACATCTGGAGAAAATCTTTGATGTTCTGGAGACTACCGATAATTAGAAAGTACGTTTAGCAGCTTATAAGATGGAAGGAGATGCTCAAAGGTGGTGGAAGGCTTTGAAGAATGCTCAAGGAGAGGGTTATGTGGAGGCTCTCGCATGGCGTGACTTTCTGGATGTGTTTTATGAGCAGTATTTTCCTGAGTCTGAAAGAGATGCATATCGTCGGGAGTATCTTAGTATGCGACAGAAGCCTAATGAGACTATCACTGCCTACATGATTCGTTTTATTCGAGTAGCTGGAATTGCTGGTGCTGTGGCAGGGTCAGCAGCTGATCAGGCTGAACGGTTCAAGTGGGGATTATTATTCGAGTACAGGAGACCCCTAATTAATGATAAATTTACCACTGTGGCGGAGGTGGCGAATGCAGCTAGAAATCTTGAATTGGAAAGAGTTGACTTTAACTCTTTCAGGTCTGATGGTAGTAGGAAAAGAGGCAGAGATGAAGAAGATGGGTCAAATTCAGATCGTCGGGCAAAATTCCATTTTGCAAATCAACGTGGTTTTGGCGATCGTTCTCGAGGCACTCAGTCAAGAGGATGGCAAGGTCATGGATCATATCGTAGTGGGGGTAATAATGGTCACGGTCAGTGGCAGGGTCAGAGGACGTACCAGAATAGAGGCAACAATTATGGGAATCAAGGAAGGAATGGAGGAGGTAATCCAAACAGAATTCCCATCACACCATGCGCTAAATGTGGAGGTAACCATCCGGGTAGGCCTTGTTATCGAGAGACTGGAGCATGTTTCACATGCGGTCAGACAGGTCATAAAGCTAAGGATTGCACTGTGAAGGGTAATACAAATCAGCGTAATGGTGGAAATAATCAACGTACCACTGGAGGTAGGGTGTTTGCTATGACTGCTCATCAGGCGGCTGAGGCTCCAGGTAGCGTATAAGGATCTCTTACTTTAAATAGTACAAAAATAAATAAATAAATCAGTGATTCAATCAATTTTTATTATTTTATTTATTTATTACGTGCCCTAGCATTCAATTATTTTGTTATATACTTTAGGTACTGTATCAGGAACTCTTATTTTAAATGGTACTAAAGCATCTGTGTTATTTGATACGGGCTCTACGCATTCAATTATTTCTCTATCTTTTGCGCAACGTGTCGGCTTATCTCCTTCCTTACTACACCCACCTATGTCTATTACTACACCAATGGGGAACTCGATAACTATTACTGATGTGTTTTGCGAATGCCCAATATCGATCGGAGATGATGTTTTTATGGCCGAGCTACTTCCTATGACCATGCACGACTTTGATATTATTTTGGGAATGGATTGGCTAATCTCACACCAAGCCACCATAGATTGCCAAGCTAGACGAGTTACTTTTGGAGATGCTGAAAAACCAAAGTGTGTGTACCAAGGATCTTCTCCTAATGGGCTAGTTAAAGTGATTTCAGCGTTGAAGGCTAGAAAATTAATCAGCAATGGTTGTGAGGGATATTTAGCAGCTATACGGGATACCTCAAAGGAAGAGCATCAACTTGGGGAAATTGCAATTGTGAAAGACTTTCCAGATGTTTTCCCGGAGGAACTTCCAGGCTTACCACCCGAAAGAGAAGTGGAATTTACTATTGAACTTGTTCCAGGTGCGGAACCCATTTCTAAAGCACCATACCGAATGGCACCTTTAGAATTGCAAGAACTAAAGGAGCAATTGCAAGAGTTACTTGATCGTGGATTTATTAGACCGAGCGTATCTCCATGGGGTGCGCCAGTACTATTCGTGAAAAAGAAGGATGGATCCATGAGGCTATGTATCGACTATAGGGAGCTCAACCGTGTCACCATCAGAAACAAATATCCTTTGCCCCGCATCGATGACCTATTCGACCAGCTCCATGGTGCAAAATATTTCTCAAAGATTGACTTACGGTCTGGATACCATCAGTTGCGGGTGAGATCTGAAGATATTCCTAAAACTGCATTTCGCACTCGATATGGCCACTACGAGTTCCTCGTTATGCCATTTGGGTTAACGAATGCCCCGGCCGTCTTTATGGATTTAATGAATCGTGTTTTCCACGATTACCTCGACAAATGTGTGGTGGTCTTCATAGATGATATTTTGGTATACTCTAAATCCAAAGAACAACATGAAGAAGATCTACGAGTTGTCTTGGAAATCTTGCGTGAAAAGAAGTTATTCGCTAAACTTTCTAAATGTGAGTTTTGGTTGGAACGAGTCACATTCCTTGGTCATGTGGTGTCGGCGAAAGGAATTGAAGTAGACCCAGCTAAGGTGGAAGCTGTTACAAATTGGCCAAGACCTAGCACAGTTTCTAAAGTAAGAAGTTTCTTAGGTTTGGCCGGGTATTACAGGCGTTTCGTGGAAGCTTTCTCATCTTTGGCCTTACCCTTAACCCAATTGGTAAGAAATGGTGTTAAATTTGAATGGAACGATGAACGTGAAAAGTGCTTTGAGGAGTTGAAGAAACAATTGGTGACGGCTCTTATTCTTGCTGTACCAGAAGGAACCGGGGGATTTCAGATTTACAGTGATGCTTCAAAAAAGGGTTTAGGTTGTGTCCTTATGCAACATGGGAAGGTTATCGCGTATGCTTCTCGACAACTTAAACCTTATGAAGTAAATTACCCCACACACGACCTAGAACTTGCAACAGTTATGTTCGCTTTAAAAATATGGCGTCACTATTTGTATGGTGAAACTTGTGATATCTTTACGGATCATAAGAGCCTAAAGTATATTTTCACGCAAAAAGAACTCAACATGAGACAATGAAGATGGTTAAAGCTTCTAAAAGATATCGATGCTAGGATTCAATACCACCCGGGGAAAGCCAATGTCGTTGCGGATGCTCTTAGTAGAAAAAGTTCGGGTAGTCTATCATGTCTTACTATTCAGCCTGAAATTATTTCAGATTTGACTCGTCTTGAGGTGGAGGTTCACACCAAAGAAGCAGATGGTAGCATAGCTCATCTAAGAGTTGAACCTACCTTGATAACACGTATTAAAGAAGCTCAACAGGAAGATGGTGAATTGTGGGCTATTAGACAAAATATAACAGAAGGCAAGCAACAAGAATTTCAACTCGATGACGATGACGTGGTGTGGCAAGGTGACAGATTGTGTGTTCCAGCAGATCTTGATATTCGAGAAACATTAATGAAAGATGCTCATCCTCCCAAATCTCTATTCATCCGGGTTCAACGAAGATGTATAACGACTTGAAGAAAAACTTCTGGTGGGGTGGAATGAAGAAAGATATAGCTGAATTTGTGGCAAAGTGTCTTACTTGCCAACAGGCAAAATAGAACACCAAAGAGCCGGTGGTCTTCTACAACAACTTGAAATTCCTGTTTGGAAGTGGGATGATATTACTATGGATCTGGTTACTGGACTCCCTAAGACGTTGAGGAAGAATGATGCAGTATGGGTAGTAGTTGATCGACTTACAAAATCAGCTCATTTTCTACCTATTCAAGAGAAGTTCTCTGCCAGTCGATTGGCAGAAATATTTGAGAAAGAGATTGTTAGACTTCATGGCACACCCATCTCAATTGTTTCAGATCGCGACCCACGATTCACGTCACAGTTTTGGAAGGGATTTCAGAGAGCTTTTGGTACAAAGTTGAAGTATAGCACTGCCTTTCATCCTCAAACGGACGGTCAGTCTGAAAGGACCATCCAAACGTTAGAAGACATGTTGAGGGCTTGTGCTTTGGAATGGAACGGGAATTGGGATGATTATATTTGCTTGGTGGAGTTTGCATACAACAATAGTTGGCATGCAAGTATTGATATGGCACCATTTGAGTTGTTATATGGGAGAAAATGTCGAGCTTCGATTTGTTGGAATGAGGTAGGCGAGAAAGTTATTGAAGGACCGGAGCTGGTCAGAATTACTAATGAGAAGGTGGAACTAGCAAAGCAGAAATTGAAGGAAGCCCGCTCTCGTCAAAAAAGCTACGCTGACCAACATCGAAGGGAAGTAGAATTTGCACCAGGCGAACATGTTTTTATTAAAGTCTCTCCATGGAAGGGTGTTCGTCGCTTTGGTCTTAAAGGAAAGCTTGATCCTAGATTTATCGGTCCTTTTGAAGTACTGGAAAGAGTAGGAGAAGTGGCGTACCGTATAGCTTTACCTCGAGCACTATCTCATGTGCATAATGTGTTTCACGTGTCAACACTCCGAGGTTACAATTATCACCCGCTTCATGTCGTGCAATACCCGTTTCACAAGATTCAAGAAGACCTTTCGTGTGAAGAAGAAGCAAAGGCAATCCTAGGGCGTGAGGAGAGGATCATGCGAAAGAAAACCATACCGTTTGTGAAAGTCTTGTGGAAGAATCATTCGGAAAGAGAAGCAACATGGGAAGTTGAGGACTCTATTCGGGAGCGATACCCGCATCTTTTCAAGTAAAGGTATGCTTTATAGCCTTTTGATTTCGGGGACGAAATCATTTTAGGGGTATGTGTTATAATAACCGTCATTTTAGTTAAAATAGTAAGTCAGGGCACTAGCATTTCATGACCATTTTTGTTGGAAACCTAAGATGTTTAGAATAAGACCCTTGAGTTCCACCGCTAGATCATGTTCTTATAATTTCGGGGACGAAATTAAATTAACGAGTTAGAGATGAAATAACCTAAACTAAATAAGTAATCAAATAATTAATACTTAGAAAATAATAATGGTAACAATGATAATAATAATAACAATAATAATAGTCATTCAACATCGATTTTTAACCTAAATAATAATAATAATAATAATAATAATAATAATAATAATAATAATAATAATAATAATAATAATAATAATAATACTAATAATAATAAAAGCACTAGCATAAGCCCTTTCAGATGACCTAGTTCCAAATCAAAAGTTGTTCTTCTTCTCCCTTATCTGCAGCAACAAACAACCGATGGCCATGGGATTTCAAGTCTCATCCCCACGCAACAAGAGCTATATTAAATTGATCCTGATGCAAAATCATCCTCACAAAAACACTTTCACAAACAACTCCTTCGCCGTCTCGTTCGATCTCCCTGTTTTGGTTACCAAAGTCGTGAACGCTTGATCTTCGATTCGAAGTCCATTAGATCCGGCAATCGAATTCGCAACTGAGGTAAATCAAGACCCTCGTGCATCCTTTTATGTTTTTTGTTGGTTTCAATCTTATTACTCCCAAAACCTTCTCACAAATAGGGTTCTGGAGATTGTGGTACAGCCCCTGTTTTGAAGAGCCCGACATCGAGATATCGACCCAAACCAAAAGCTTATTAATTGCACTTAAGGTAATCACTAGAGCCTTGCTGTTGTTATGTGCCTAATACCATGTTCCACTCATAATTACTTAAGGCACATTATGTAGTGATAATAAATGTGATAATCTATGTAGGTTCATGAATTTTGAAGTAGTTAACATTACTAATCATACCTCATAATATACAAAACAATTCGAGTGATTCCTGTCTGCTGCTGTTGTTCTTTTGGCTTATGTTTCAGCCAAATACTTTTTCTTTTGACTCAAAAATATCAAGTTCTAGCCTCAATAAACTAACCACCAATGCCAAGGCATAATATATCAAAATTTAATAGTTGAATTAATCAATAATAAGACATAACTACAGTGGAATAGAAGCTGCCTAGTTTATGTAATGGGTTACAAATTGATTTTGATCCTTGGTTATAATAAGTAAATAAACTGGTAGGTTTGGTTAGTGTTCTACAAGTTTGTGTTGTTGGGTCAAGGATTTAAATAAACAAATGAAACCAATTGGGTACGGTTCAGTTTCGGTTTCTTACGTTCTCCGTTGAGAGTTCACGGGAGTTTTCGTGTCATGTTTCTGCTGCGTTCATCTTGTTCCCTGTATGAATCTTTAGTTTTGTGGCCTCCAGCAGATTTTCTTTTCCCCTTTGGCACAACATTCCCAACTACTCAAAAAGATGAATATGTAGTCCTTTTTCGACAGTAGCTCACAATGAATTAAATTAAATCTTTCAACCTATAAATTCTTATGTTAATATGATCTTTTAGTTTAAGAACATGTAATGTCAATAGCTCTCTATTTGGTAGCAAACAAACTCTTATAAGAAAGATAACAGCAGGCTTGCTACTATTACTATTAATAAGAACAATGATGTTAAAGAATAAAAATTATATTCGGGGTTAAGATGTTAGAGGATGATAAATTGGATTAATATGAAAACAATTCTAATTTTGAGGTCAAATTACTCGTTGTAGGTTCGTTGAACACGTCGGTGGGACTTTGAGACATTAAGAGCATTAGACACTTATTGAGGTACGGATGTTCTATATTATTTTTATGCGCTCGATCTACTAAAAATTATGCAACGTTTATAATCATTCTGGTTGATCTATGACTCTCTCATATGATCCGCTTCCTTCTTTGAGCTACTCTGATTGTGTTGTTGAGCTATTTTTTTTAAGACCATTGAGAAAAATATATTTTTATGATATGCTTGTGAACGTATCGTTTGTGTGCCATTGCTTGATTTCATTTAAATTAGGATCTTTATGCATGATGGATATATTTGATGGCGGTTGGATTATTGTTCACTCATGCGGCCATAGAACCCTAGATTTGTAGACAGGAGATAGGGATACCGAGTCAACTACCTATGGAGGTACCATAGGCTTGTCGTTGTGGCTACCGACGACTTGACACTATCCGTGACGGTGTGATCGGTTCACGGCGTCTCCACTTTGTTTATATGATTATGCTCGTGGGAGAGCTCTTGGATTATTTGGGAGGCGTATGGATGCATCCTAGGATTTTGATGATATGTTTAGTTCGCGGTTGAGTTGTGTAGTGCCATACACACCTTCCGATTTAGGGGTGCATTGGAGTCGCGACCAGTGTGCCATTGTGATTATGATATATGATATGTTAGCATTGTGGATGTGCATTTTTATATATATTTGTTTGTAGGCTACTCGGTATCAATAACCCTAACCCTTCGTTGCTTCAGCCTTTATTCTTTGAATTATTCTGGTGTATGTGATGGAAATCGACGGGGAAGTTTTGAACTCAAAAATATTAATTTTCTTTTCTAATCCGCTGGCATTATTAATCAATAAATATTATTTTGTCTATTGTGATCTACATCCGCGCACTGAGCTTGTAGGTCAACCGTTTTCTTGTTTTCGCGGCAGGTAATCAGGGTTGATCGGGGCTGTGTGATGAGAGCTAGTAGGAGTTGGAACACATGCTTGGAGATTTCTTTTTTTTTATTTTTCATAAGACTTGAATTTTTTTATTTAGTATTTGTTTTGGTGGATGTTTTAGACTTCATAAGTTGATGTTTAAATTTGACGTTCGTAATTTAAGTATTATTTTGGACTTAGAATGTTCTGTTAACATTTGAAGTGACCTCCTGTTCCACGTTGGGGCGGGGGTGTTACAGCAAGTCTGCCAAAGAACTGTTTGACGCGCTTGCTCAAATGTATTCAAGCTCAAATGACTCCAAGAAGGACTCACTGAAGCAGCAGTTTGAGAACTTCACCTATGTTGCTGGAGAGACACTTAGCCAGCAATACTTCAGGTACATGGATCTCATTTCTTCCCTTCAATCTGTGGGAATTGCTCATGAACTTAGAGACCTTACAAGAAAGTTCATGAGTGCTTTACCTTATGAGTGGACATTCTACTGTGTCTCTATCAAGAGAACAGAGAATCTGAATACACTCACCATGACCGAACTCTATGGCATCCTTGATGGATACCGTTTGGAAATGGAGAGTAAGAGGGACCATCAGACAAGCAGACCCTTGAGTCTTCCTGCTAGCAACACATTAATGGTTGCTGAAGTCTCAGGAACCTCCTAGCCTCATCAATACCTGACTTACACCCAACAGCCATCTTGTTCTTCCAGGCCATACATCATATTTCCTGAGACTGCAAGGTCTCAACTGTCACACCCCGAAAATCGCAGCGGAAAGTCGCGTGACGTGGTGGTAACGGAAGTTGGGCTTGACCCAACTTTCATGGTCAAACGTATACTAAAATATCATTAGTTATTAAAAACCATTAGTCATCATCATACGAGTATTTTGTTATTCTACATCGAAACATTTTTAGTAGTAGTGAATACTACTTTTATTACACACACATGGTTTTATTCCCAATGATGTTTCAAACTCTTTGGATACAAAACTTAAATCAGCACCGGTGTCAAACAAAACAGAGGCATAATGATTATTGATAAGAAACGTACCGTTGACTACTGACGGCTCTTGCTGTGCTTCCTTGGCATTCATTTCAAAGGCTCTCCCTCTGGCCCTAGATCCATTCAGTCTTGGACAATCCTTCTTGAAGTGTCCAACCACACCACATTCATAGCAAGCTTGATCATTTCTGATCATCCTCCCTTCAGGTTTTGCCCGACAATTCTGGCTTAGATGTCCGAACTTATGACAATGAGCACAAATTTTACAGTCACCAGTATGGGGATATCCACATTTGCTACATTTTCCTTGAGGTTCTTTGGTTGATCTTCCATGGTTCGATGTTGCTACATATACCCGTTCAGATCTCTGATTAAAATTCTTCCTGTTGTTCACTGGTCCCTTGGGATTTTCGAACCACTTTCTCTTTCCATCAAATATTCTTTGGTTCACTCTAACCGTCTTCCTTTCAATTTCCATCACACTCTTTCCTTGATCGTTCTTCTTGATTAGGGTTCCATTTCGTATTGCGTCATCGGTTAAGGTGTGTGCAATAGCGATTGCACTTTGGATGGTGGTTGGTTTAGAAGCTGTAACGTTGCTCCTTATCTGAGGTGCCAATCCCCATATGTATCTTTCAATTCGGACATATTCCGGCGTGACCATTCTAGGTACTAACCTTGCAAGGTCATTGAATCTTGAGGTGTATGTCCGAATCTCAGCTCCTTTCATGGTATGATTCCAGAATTCAGTCTCAATCTTCTGGAGCTCATTGCGTGGGCAATATTCTTTAAGTAGCATCTCCTTTAGTTGTTCCCAGGTAAGTTCATATGCGTTGGTATCGCCCAAAATCTGGCGTTGGGAATTCCACCATGACAGTGCTGCATCTTGAAAGGAACATGTTGCATACTTGACCTTTTGATCGTTGGAACAATTGCTTATTGTTATAACCGTCTCCATCCTTTCGATCCACCTGATTATTTCTAACGGTCCTTCAGCGCCCGTAAAAGTTCTTGGGTTGCATCCTTGAAATGTCTTATATGAACACCCTTGTGGTTGTACACCTGATGAACTTCCTGGGTTTCCGTTTGTGCCGGATCCATTGTTTGCACCCATACCGGAACCTACGTTTGAACCATTTCCTGCTCCGTTTCCATGGCCATTATCTGTATTTTCTTGCCTCCTTACTTGACCAGCCACTAGATTCGCATCATGTTGTTCTAAAGCTGATTTGACGTGTCTAGCTATCAATTGGGCTAGCTCCTCTGGGGTGGATGGTAAATTGGCGTTTCCACTTGAGGGCGTATTTCGGGTTACAGGTGGCATGATTCAATTCTGTTCCGAAAGTAGGGAAGAAGATGTTTAGTTTACGTACGCTTGCTATTATATTATCATGATGGTATATTCTATATGAATATTCTATATAATTGGTTCCTTGAATAATCATACAATAATTAATTATTCATGCGATTAAACACATATCATCAAGACATAACTTTTTAAATTCTTCATAAGCGTCATGTTCATTCATAGTTATCAAATACATACGGGTTAGTCATCAAAAGGATCATAAGTAAATCAGTCTACATGCATCATCGAGTTTATAACTCGGTCAAAAAGATAATGTTCAAGTACCCCGGCTAGTCTCATAGTCATACTAAAACAAGGTTCCACTACCAACATGCGTGAGGTAGGTAATCATCATCAAACATAAAGTAGCCATAGCCATCGATGTCTCCGCTCTCTCTCCCATCACTATCGCGTACTGCTGAGCCGTCACCAATGCTGTCTCAGCCACATCTGCCCTCTGCTCCGCCTGGGTCAATCGATCCCTAGTCTCTGCGAGGCTAGTCTCCAGGTCTGCTATATGGAAGTGCATCTGGCTCATAGCGCTGTCATCCAACAACCTTTCCTCCTCGATCGTCATCAATCTTCCATCCAAAGCTTGACTCACCTCCTCTTGAATCCTTATCTTCTTTCTGGTAGACAGTAGCTCCTTCTCAAGTCGCACACACTGGGCTACTAGGGTAATCATCACGCGCTCGATGGACTCACCACCCAAAGTGGTCATGTGTGGCGCAGAAGACGACTCTCCTTCCTCAAAGGTGGAAGGAATCCCATCCCTCGACGCCCAGCCTCTCATGGCATCCATAATCCATCTCCACTGATCGTCTAAAAGTCTGGCCCGTTTGGGCATAAGCGTACTCTCCATGACATCATCATCCATCACCTTTCTCTTTTCTCTACGTTTCCTCCGTTCATACACCAACTTAATCCTTGGCGGTGCATCATCCACAACCGCTTCTCCCTTTTCCCTGCGCTCCCTTCGCTCATACACCATCCTAATCTTTGGTGGGTGTCGCATGAGGGGAATAGTAGCAGCAGGAGTCACGGCAGTATGAGTCTCACTCTCTGAGGCCAAGCCAACTGGCTCCTCAGCAATGGGCTCGAGTGCGACTGCTGGTGGGGTAGGGCTCTCATCATCGGACTCAGATATCCAACCATTCCCCGAGTTTTCCATACCCGGGTACATGGTAGCTGCGAAGTAAGGCTGAGTAGGGTGATACCATGGTGTCGAGGAAAGAGGCTCGGATGAACCATCGGTGCTACTGCTATGGTCAGGTGCTCTCTCTCGGCTAACACGATCAGACATCTACAAATAGAGAAATGCATGCATGCGTACATATTAATTATTACTAAATTCTAGCATACCAAATTAGCAATCATAATTTAAATAAGACTATTATTATGCTTATGACACGGAATTGTCTTTGGAGTCAAATAATCTTTTTAAAGGTTATAGTCTAGATTTTGAAAATACTCTCTAGTTCACTATAACCGTTGGCTCTGATACCAACTTACTTCTGTCACACCCCGAAAATCGCAGCGGAAAGTCGCGTGACGTGGTGGTAACGGAAGTTGGGCTTGACCCAACTTTCATGGTCAAACGTATACTAAAATATCATTAGTTATTAAAAACCATTAGTCATCATCATACGAGTATTTTGTTATTCTACATCGAAACATTTTTAGTAGTAGTGAATACTACTTTTATTACACACACATGGTTTTATTCAAAACATTTAAAGTCTTAACGTTTGACCCTTCCAAAGACAAAATTCCGAATTCCATGTTGAGCTCACCTATAACCCTGAAAAGCACGAAGGGTAATAAAGTCAACATAAAGTTGGTGAGCTTTCGGGGTTTTGAAATCTTGCAACCATACATCTCATTTAAAAATCATATGATGAAACAAGGCATAATATATTCCACATAGACTAGCTAGGTACTATGTTATTTAGGTCATAAGCCCATAATCAAACCAAGAAACACGTCGTTGCCCCACAACTATCCAGACATATAAACTCCCTCGCCACAACCTGACCAGTGCGACTGGTCGCGAGAGCGGGCTATTCTAACCCGATAGATCTACCAATATATTCTGTGGCCTCATCCCCGAGGTTAATGATTATAGAGGGATTTAGATTTCAGTAGTAAATAGATCCATACTACTGATTCAAACTTATACCCTCATATTATATATTATCCCGTTTAACTCATCATATACTTTAATAAATCATTTCATGCTTTTCCCCCAAAACAATTTAAAATACATTTAAAAATGGGGCCGAAGGACTCACCTTGAGCGTAATCCTTGAGGTTAACCAATGTGAAATGCTTTTCGAATTGTAAACCCTAATCATAAACATTATGGTTATTACGCGATAATTCATGCTTAAGAATGCACTTCACCCATTCTATATATGATTGTTTGAAATGGTACGTTTTGCTTTAGTCAAAACGTATATTTTTGTAAATGTAAATATTTCTTTTTAAAATCACATGTTTTGTGTCCTATAAACCACCAATTTCCTTAATTCTTACTAACTTGTCACTAATAAACTTGAGTCGAAAAGTCTTATTATACCATCATCTTGGGTGTCTAAAACCTTCTTAAACAGAGAGTCAATCATCTCTACTTTAGGTCATTATTCCTAAAAATGATTATCTGATCGGGCTTTCTTTTACCTGAGTTCATGTAGAATTCAAGAAGTAGTTTCCTCGTTATATCTTTTATAAAATACTCTTTTTAATATTACTTGATTATTAATACATCTATTATCCTCTTCTTACATATCTTTACTAATTAGTCGTTTAAAGTGTATACTTATATTTTCTTTTATTTGTCGTAGTTTGTCCGAGGCACGTTCCATTCTTAATCTAGTTATAATTTCGATATTTCAACCGTCGTCTTAATTGGGTTTGTTAGTCGTGGTGTCTCCTTGGTCATTTGTTTGATCTTAACCATAAATCTTAGTCTCAAGGTCCTTTTGTCGATTTTTACCTAAGAGAGTCCTTTAATTGTGTCTAAAATTCCATTTATTTTAAGCTAGTCATCTTCCACTAATATTATTATCAAAGTCACCTAAAATCCTTGATCTATCTATTATTCTAAGTTATCATGTTAATAATAATCCTTCATCCAATAAATCTCCTAATGTTCTTATCAAGACCATTCTTCATCATTTTTCCCATCTTCATGTTTATGCCTTCATACATACATGACATACCCATACATACATACATTTTACCACCTAAATCCTTAACATAACATGTTTTCATCCACATAACCATCCATTTTCAGATTCATCAAACCATCATAATAGCCATTTTACATACAAAATCATCAAAATAACCATTTCATACAATACCTAAATGGGTGAACTAGGGTTCATCAAGATTCCTTATCTTGATCATCCATGCATGAACATATATATATACATTGTCTATCTATTATACCTTACTAGATGAAATCCTTAACGGAATGCAAGCTCGATCTTTGATTTCCCGATGAAACTTCGGGTCCTAACTAAGTTCCAACTAGAGTGTAAATGCAAATGAGAGTGGTGATTGTTGGTGTTAGCCGAAGGTAAAGGGAAGGGGGGGGGTTCACGGTGGTGTTGGATAAAGGGTGACGGGGTGATGGTGTCGGGTGAGAGTGGTGGTAGTCGTGGCGGTACCGGGTGAAGGTGGTGATGGCGGTATCGGGTGAAGGTGGTGGTGGTGACGTCGAGTGAGGGCGACGGTGATGGTGGCTTCGGGAGAAGGCGACGGTGATGGTGGATTCGGAAGATGGCGACGGTGATGATGGTGGTGTCGGTTTCGGATGTAGGTGATGGTGGTCGCGGTGGCGTGGTGTCCGGATGGTGGTCGCGGTGGTGTTGGGTGCGGATGGTGGTCGCGGTGGTGTTGGGTGCGGATGGTGGTCGCGGTGGTGTGGGGTCCGAATGGTGGTCGCGGTGGTGATGTGATGTTGGTGGTGTCGGCAGCAGGTGGTGGTGCGGTGACCGGCGAAAGGGGAGGGGAAGAAGGGGAGGGGGTCGGCCGATTGGAAGGGGTGGTGGTGTGTGTGTGTTTGAGAGTGAAGTGGAAGAGGTGGAGAATGAAGAGTTGTGTGGGTGTTTTAAGAAGGATTTTGTGGGGATATGGATGACTTAGTTGTCATCCATGCATGTCTCCCAAATCCAATAATATCATTATTATTAATATTATTATTATTATTATAATTATTATTATTATTATTATTATTATTATTATTATTATTATTATTATTCAAGAATTGTTAAACGTTTACACGGTCTGCTAAACGTTAATGCATGGTTTCGTTTAATTAGACTTAAACGTTAAATAATCTTAAATTAGATATTGCGGACAGTTTCGAGAGTTGACCTGATTTGACCGGGTGTCACATCAACAAGCTCAGCAAAGCTCCTTTCAGGACAGCTGTGCTTTTGTCTCAGGAAGTGGACACTCAAATGATTATCAATGTTGCTTTGATGATCTAGAGTGCTTCAGCCCGGATGACGTGGAATACGTGGACATAGTCCAACAAATGGCTCTACTAACCTACAGAGCAAAGAAGTTCTTTAAGAGAACTGGAAGGCAATTTCCCTAGAACCCAATCAACAGCAAATTTGGGTTTGACAAAACCAAGGCCAAATGGTACAACTGTAACCAACTTGGTCATTTTGCAAGGGAATGCAAGGCTCCCAAGTCCAACTCGAGAATCCCACAGGCCTCCACACATCCCTCTACACCAAAGCCCACAAGAAAGTCAAAAGAAACAGTTGCAATGGCTCAAGAAGTTGACTGGTGCTTCATGGTACAGGATGTGACTCCTGCTCAAGCACTCATGGCCGGAACAGATGAAAATAAGGTATATGAACATCTTTGTACTCCTGCCTGTATTGCTAAGGTTAAATTGTATCAGGACTACAATATGGAGATTAAATCCGATATTGAGTCTTTAAATGTTCTAAAATCTGATTTTTAAAGGGCTGAATCTGACTATCAAAGAAAAATTGAGGAGTTAGAGAAAACTGTGTCCCTATTAAAACACGAACACACAAACTATAAGACTCAAATAAAGGATTTAATATCCAAATTGACTGAGGCTCAAGCCCAGCTTGTCACAGCTGAGGCTCAAGCAAGGAAGTATGCTATTTCCGAGCAAAACTTCCAAGCCATTCTTGCATCATCCTCTCACTCAAAGCTTTGTTACCAAAACAAAGGTGGGTTGGGAACCAATGAAATTGCTCCACCACACTCCTATGAGTCTATAAGACAACCAAGGTGTGGTACTAAGGAGCAAGAGGTTCCATCTGCTGACCCACCTTCATATGAGTCAAAGAATGATGCAACCATGGAGACCATCACAGGGAAGAACCAGGTAATTATACCCTCCCTTACCAATGATGATCAAACCCTGACCACCAAAGCCAGAAGAAGCAGAGCTAAAGCAGCCAGAAAAACTGCCAAGAAAGTGGCTGAGTCTAAGCTGAAGATAGACCCAAAGCAAAAGGGTGTATTCATCTCAGCTGGATTCCAGGTGGTTAGAAACTCTGATTCAGGAAAGGGGTGTAGTACCAGCACTCCTGTCCTACCAAAGGATCAGAAGTTAAAGGGAAAGGTTGCTGATGAAGAGAAAAAGAACAAGAAACAACAATCCTCAAATTCCCAAAAGATTAACATTGCATGCATAATGTGTGGTCTGCAAAACCACTTGGCCAAAGATTGTTACTACAATCCTGCTAGCACACATTATGCAAATAATGTTAAAAAGGAAGGAGTTAGGGAAGGTTTCTCAAAAAGCCATGTAATTGACCATACTTTATTCCACTGTTTACCTTTATAAGTTAGTACAGTTGCCATCTTTAGTTGGTGACAAAAGGTAAGTCATGGACATGTCATGACTACCATATCTTAGATAATACTGTATCTAAGATACCTTAACTTTAGCACTGTAGTATATGCTTTAGTCTTAGGTTTCCAGCTGGTATCAAAGTATATCTGGCTGTAGGATCTAGTATATATAGTTTCTCATTGTAACTCATGTTTTATGCTTGTAAGAGTCTTGTAATACCTTAAGTTGAGAAGTAATATATACAAGTGCCTTGAAAATTATTTATGTGTTTTCTTAGCTATTTATTATATTATTATCAACTCTTGTAAAAGACTTTACTTCATCTGATTTGAGTGTTCTATAAATGAGTTTGAGAGAAATCCAAGTGTTTATGTGACAAACCCGATCCTGCATTTACCCTCATCATGGAAACAAACAGTAACCCTACTAAAGCATACTGAGAAGTTCCCTATGGATCTAGATCTACTTATTACCAAGATAGAGTCAGTAGAGATTGATGAAAGCTCAAGGAATAATGATAGAGCAGCAACAATGTCTCAGTATCAGTTTGTTGCTTCTTCTGCAAACACTATTGAAAATGCATTCATGGCAAAAAGTGAGAAATTTACAGAAGAAGAGGGAGATTTATTTGTTGGAGCAGGATTTTTCACTGATTCAACATTTACTAGTACTCCTGCTTATACAACTCAGTCTCATTCTCAATCTCCTCCTAAATCTAAGTCGTGTGACTGAGCCTTGCTAATGGGCCAGTCGTGCGACTGAGAGATGCGATTGGCCATTCGTAAGACTGAACCATAAGTATGGTCCAGTCGCACGATTGAACCATACGCATGGTCCAGTCGTACGATTGAACCATACGCATGGTCCAATCGCACGAATGGGCCCAGTCGCATCTAATATGGGCCGAGGCCTATATATACCAGTTTCAATGTGTAGAGAGATTAAGGGTTTTGAGAGGAGTCTGCCCGGAGGCCTAGGGCTGCCGGATGAGAGGGGAGATCATGCTCGATCTCCCCTTGCCAAGAGTCTTGATTCTTATGTTGTAACGAGCTTGTAATCGTTAGGTCTTATCAATGAAACCATTTATTATAGTTCGTGTTATTGATTGTCTCTTGGTTGTTGATGTTGTTTATCCTTCCAACAAGAACACGCTCAGATGTTTACCAATCCAGCCGACTTCACAATTGGTATCAGAGCCGGTTACTGCTGGAGTGATCTAACAATCATTCTAGCAACCCGAGCTCTTGGTTTCTAGATCGAATTTCATATCTTGACGTTAAACCCACTTCGTGTTCTTCGTGTTTTGCTCAGATCTTGTTACGTGTGTTGTTTCTATGTTAAAATCGAACTCGAAACCACGTTCCTATGACCCTTGCGAATCTGATGATGTCTATTTTGTTTCGGTTCATGTAAAATTCATCAGATTAGGGTTTTTGGCAGCTTTGGCGGCTGTAGATCTAAAAATCTGCGTGCAGAATGGTTCATGCGACTGGACCATGAGACTGGACCAGTCTTATGTCCAGTCGTGAGACTGGACTAGTCTTATGTCCAGTCGTGCGACTGGACCAGTCTTATGTCCATTCGTACGACTGGACCATGAGACTGGACCAGTCTTATGTCCAGTCGTGAGACTGGACCAGTCTTATGTCCATTCGTATGACTGGACCATGAGACTGGACCAGTCTTATGTCTAGTCGTGAGACTGGACCAGTCTTATGTCCAGTCGCACGAATATATCATTCATATCATTCATTCACACGAAGTGATATTTTTCCTCCATGTCATACGAATGAAAGGTGTTCCAGAACAAAAAAAAGAAAAAAAAGGTCTGGAACTACCTTTTGCATAGATTTGAGGATGAACAAAGCACATTCACCCTGAGGTTCTTTTGTCAAATAAGTTCAATGTACACCTCATTATTCGTCAGACTTCCAGAATAGGTGAATGTGTTGGTCCATGTGATCGAAAAACAGTACAATTGAAGTGATGAATTGATCAATATCTAACGTCCATGCTAAACAACAACAATTGAAAAGATAGAAGAGAATTCTAACACATATTTGATAACCAAATGAACAATAACAATCAATAACATGAAGCACAATAGTATTTCTGTGTAAAAACTGCTTAGAATTGGTAACTTGCAACAATGATCCACGATTAGGGTTTTGCAAGCTTACCTTACAATGAGAATTGACAAAAGTATATATAGCAGTTATAGTTTCGCTGACAGTTTCGCTACCAGCGAAACTATCATGCTGAAACTATAGTTTCGCCCGGCAGAACACAAGTTCGACGGGTAAACTAGAACAGCAAACTATGAGCGAATGTATAGATTCGCTCACAGTTTCGCTGGACTGCCAAAACTACACATTACAAAGAACATACAAAATGAAACTAACAAAAGTCCTATTACAATATAAAGTAAACAACTATACTAACGTGAGTCCAACCTAAACATGATCTTCAATACTCCCCCTAGGTAGGATCTCACTATCTTCACTCGTCTTGATTTGACTTGTCAGCTCCAGTTTCCTCTGCTGCTGTTGATCTATCTTCACCACCTCCTGCAGCAACATCCTCAGAAGCTTCAGCCACTGATCCTCCAAGGTTTTTTCCTGCATCACTAGCTTCTTCAGAATGACCACTAGCCTTTGCAAACTGCCTGGTCAAATCTTGAACATCCATAGCAAAATCATCCTGAGCTCTCACCCTTTCAGCTAGCTTCTTGACCTCCGACCTTACTCCCCTTATCTTGTTTGCAACATTCATGAACAAACTAGCATCTTTTCTAGTTTCCTCTCCAGCCCCAGCTTTAATGTGATTTTCACATAGTACCAAAAGGTCTTCATCACAAAAACTAAATAACTCCATCGGATCAAACACTCTGAACTCTTTTCCATGTTTAGCTCTAATCACCGCCTCTCCAGTGTTGTTGTCATAAAACCACTTCTCAAAGTCCTGTAGTTGTTGGGGAAGAGGATCAGCCAATCTTACCCGATTTACAGTCTTTGGAGGTTTAACTCTCAGTACAATCCTTCCTTTTCCTGTCTCCCAATCTTTATCCTTCTTTGATCTCTTTCTTTCAGCTTTCATATATCCAAAAGACTCAAAATTATCATTAAGTCCATTTTTTATTTCCTTCTCAAGAAATGATGCTCTTTCACTTAAGTGAGCATTGATCAAAGGTAAAGTTGCTAAACGTCTCAAATCCCATTTGGGCAAGGTCTTAAAAGCCTTCCTCTTTAGCATATAACTGATATTTCCTCCTCGTCTCTTGATCATGAACATCTTTAAACTGGGAAATCATGTCATTGGACTTCCACTAAGAAAGGGATAGCTCATCAGTTCAGTGCTCCCAGAACTCCTCAACAAAATGGAGTTGCTGAAAGGAAGAATAGAACACTGATTGAAGCTAGTCGTTCTATGTTAGCTGATGCAAAAATTCCTATCACTTTTTGGGATGAAGCTATATCAACTGCGTGTTTTATTCAGAACAACATCTTAATTGTGAAAGATAAAATGAAAACTCCATACGAGTTAATGTTTGGCAGAAAATCGAACATAAACTTTCTAAAATCATTTGGTTGTCCTGTTATGATTCTTAATTCAAATGATCAGTTAGGAAAATTTGAAACAAAATCTGATAATGGATTTTTCGTTTGATACTCATCTGTTTCAAAAGCCTATCGAGTGTACAACTCTAGGACGAATATAATTCTTGAAACATTCAACGTTAAATTTCTGGAAAATTCTTTTCCATCAGTTTCAAATGGTCCTGCCTGGTTATTTGATTTAGATTCATTATCAAACTCTCTTCAATCTAACTTGTTTAATCAATCAAATTGTCTTGATTCTACAGGTAAGAAGAACTCTAGAGGAGATCTTGGATCTTTCAGAGAGGATTCAGATTCTAACGACCCAGATGATTCTAGCTCAGACTACCCATTTGTATCATTTGTCAAGGACTCAACAATTCGATTCAATGACAATAATCATACTAATACAGCTTCAGATCATTCAGTCTCTTTTGATCAGGAAGGATCACAACCAATTCCTAATGATGGTAATGAGTTTGTGCAACCTGAGTCTGGAACATCATCCATCTGTGGTGATGCAGTTGATACTGGTAACTTTGATTACTTTATTAACTCACCGACTCAAGTTCCAAACTTCAATCCACATTCTTCTAATTTGTTACATCAGCTTTCCAACTTAAACCAAACAAATCTGGATGTTAATGTTCAATGTGATGAGATTCCAACATCTCGTATTCATAAAAATGATCCAATTTCTCAGATTGTTGGTCCATTGAATGAGAGAACAACACAGAGTAAATCAGAACAAGCAAACTTGTGCTTATACTCTTGTTTTTTTTCTCAAATTGTTCCTAAACATGTTACCGAAGCATTAAAGGACAATGGTTGGATAGAAGCCATGCAAGAAGAATTACTTCAATTCCGTAAACAAGAAGTGTGGAATTTAGTTGATTTACCTGAAGGAGAAAATGCTATAGGCACGAAATGGTTGTTTAGAAATAAGACTGATGATCGTGGTGTAGTAATAAGGAACAAAGCGAGACTTGTTGCACAAGGATACACACAGGAAGAAGGGATAGATTATGATGAAGTGTTTGCACCAGTTGCAAGACTTGAATCCATTCGAGTTTTCCTGGCTTTTGCTTCATTCATGAAATTTAAAGTGTATCAAATGGATGTAAAGGGTGCATTTCTATATGGTCCTATCACTGACGATGTGTTTGTGAAGCAACCACCGGGCTTTGAGGATGCATAATTTCCACATCGAGTATATAAGCTGAGTAAAGCTTTATATGGACTTCATCAAGCCCCTAGAATTTGGTATGAGACATTATCACAACACTTAATCCAACATGGATACACAAGAGGGAAAATTGATCCAACTTTTTTCATAAAGAAGGATAATGATGATCTCTTATGTGTACAAGTGTACGTTGATGATATCATATTTGGTTCTACCAGTCCAAAATTGTGCAATGAATTTGAAGAAATCATGAAATCGCGGTTCCAAATGAGTTCTATAGGAGAGATTAATTTTTTCCTTGGACTTCAAGTCAAGCAAACTGACGATGGAATTTTTATCAATCAAGAGAAGTTTGTTGACAATCTCTTGAAGAAATTTAAGTTGCAAGATTGTTAGTCCATACGAACTCCAGCAGATATTAACACCAATATTGAACCTGATCCAAAAGGAAAATCTATTGACCAAACGTTATATAGATCAATGATTGCTTCTTTGATGTATCTTACTGCATCTAGACAAGACATTATGTATGCAGTTTGTGTTTGTGCCAGGTATCAATCAGACCCGAAAGAATCTCACTTAATTGCTGTCAAAAGGATATTCAGGTATCTCAAAGGTAAACCAGCTTTAGGGCTTTGGTATCCTTACGAGGGTAACTTTGAACTACATGGATATACAGATAGTGAGTATGGTGGATGTTGTCAAGATAGAAAATCTACTTCGGGTGGGTGTCAATTTCTTGGTCCCCGATTAGTCTCGTGGCAATGTAAGAAACAAACAAATGTCTCTGTTTCAACTGCAGAAGCTGAGTACATTGCTGCATCAACAGGATGTTCTCAAATCCCCTGGTTGCAATATCATCTACTGGATTATGGGTTCAATTTTCTTAAAACACCTATTTACATTGATAACACTGCTGCTATGTTCATTACAGCTAATCCTGTTCAACATTCAAAAACAAAACATATCGAAATTCGATATCATTTTCTCAGAGATAACTCTAAAAAAGGATTAATCATATTGATTCAAATTGCAACGGAAAAACAGTTGGCGGATCTATTTACTAAAGCTTTCTTACCAGGACGGTTTGAGTATTTAGTGGAGTCAATTGGTCTTATTAATCATACGTGAACTCTCTAAATCAAAAGATCATCATAAGTGATCTTCTCAATGTTAATTGCCTGTTTGTATTTTATGTGTGTGTGTTTTTTCTTAGAAAACCAAATACGAAAGTATAAATCAAAACTCCAAAAATAGAGTCTTTTTCTAATTGTCAGTTTATTTTTAGAAAAAAATATGTTATGCAATATGTGAGAAATGATAGTACATTAGTGAGATCAGTTGCATATTTCACTCATTAATAAAGTCTGACATGATCAGATATGATGTGTAGACAATATCATGCTACTATTCTGAAAAAGTAAATACTTGTGATTACACAAAATCTTTATGCTTGTGTGTATTCATCTGAGTACTTTTGAGATGTATTGGCTTATCAGATTGATTGCTTGTTAAGTTACACCACTCACACCTGATGGTAATGTAATTAATCAGAGATCTGTTACAAGCATCATATCACTTCTTTGTTATGAGTTATCATAGACCTAAAGTGCTGAGATATCCTTTGTTGTAAGTCATTACAGACTTGGATTTTCTCTTTGATGCAAAAGATGCCAATATGCACAATCTATTCAAATGGATAGTTAGAGCTGATCAAATGGTTATCCATGATCATTCTCTATTAATTTAAGTAACATGAACTCTGGTTATACATATGTTTCAGGTAATAAGTTGAGTATGTGTTCGTTCTTGCATGTCTTGATGATAGTTGAGCTCTCTAAGTCTCTGTATGATTTACATCATGTCATATCTAAATATACCCTAATCAATCCAAGAATTGAAAAAGTAAGTGAGTTGATATTTTGTCAAAAACACTTATTTTCTATCCTTAGATCTTGTGTCTCCTTTGCTGTGATATCACTGACCTGGAACACACTTGATCAGGATTTATTCATTGTCTATGACTATTTACATTTTTTTTATTTTAATGTGTTGATCTTCATTGATATGATCTCACTGCAGACATCAATTCTTTTGTTTATATTAGATTTTGATTCTGCTTTCATTTTGATTTTATGCATGTTTTCTGTGTGTGAAGGCAATGTAACAATGAGATGGGTGATCTTATTATGTTACCTTAGAAAACTTATAAGTTGTTCAAACTTAAAAGTTTAGGGGAGTAATAAATGGAAGAGTTTTTCTCAGAAAATCAAAATCAAAGTTAAAATGTTGTATTGAAAGGATGATGCTATATGTTCAGAGTGTATGTGAGTTTGATAATGTAACTTTTGAAAATGATAATATGAACCTATATAAATTTACAAGTGGAAATGCTTCTTTCAAAAGTTGAAAAATAGATATTTGATTTTGTTTTGAGACTAAAATGAAGGGAAAGATAAATTTTTTTAAAACAAAAGTTAAACAACAAGTGAAGATTTAAAATTGTTAAAAATTAAAATTGAGTGTGCAAAATGTAAAAAGTTCAAATTTGAGGGACTAAAAGGTAAATTTTGGGAAATTCAAAAATTGCTTAAAATGTTTAAAGATTAGTATGAAATATTACTAATATGTTTAAACAGTGTGCAGGTGAAGAATTTTGAAAAACACAAGTGTTTGGGCGTTTTACACAAACCCATGCGTCTAAACAGTGATAATGAGTCTGTTTTTAACCAAGTGTTGGACGTTTTAAATGTCTCATGCGTCTACACAGTGTTGAAATGACTCGAGTTACAAATGTTAGACGTTTCAGGAACTTCATGCGGCTGAACAGTGCAAATGCACCTGAACAGTGCAAAAGCGCCTAAACAGTGCTTATACGTCCGTACAGTGCTCATGCGACTGAACAGTTCTCATGCGTCTGAGTCAATACGCACAAACAATGTTCATACGTCTCATTATTTTGTGTATTTTAGGGTTTCATACGCACATTCTTCAAACAAGATGTGATCAAGAAGACAAGGAGTACTTTGCTACATTAAAAAAGAACAAAAAGCTTAAAGGATTACAATCTGAAGAAGAACATTTCATGATAGAATTTTATGATAGGTATTTTGAAAAAGTCACAACTTCTGGTCTAAAGGTGATTGATGGTAATCAGAAGTCAAAGCCAATTCTCAGATGGTTCTATAACACTGAGACTTTTGAGCTTAAACTGGTCCGAAATCTTGAACAATGGGATTAGGATATGATTACATTATTTGGTGCTTTTGAACTGAAACTATTGCATCCAAGTTATATATCATTTTTGTCTGTGCAAAAGTTTGAGAAAGTATCTCTAGAGATTGCAGAGCAAGATAAGAAGTATTTTATTTCCATCATCAATGTGATGAATGTTGTGTCAGGATCAGTGATCACAAGTTCGATGGATTAGTGAGTAATGCAGCGGAATAAGATCAAGAATTAGACAAATTATAGCAAGAGTTTGATATTTGTAAACAAATACGAGAGAATATATTTCTGTGATAAGGAATGATTCAATTATACCAAATATTTCTATTCAATCATTCACCTATTACAATAAGGTTGACACTCCTTATATAGAGTGCAATCACTGCTGCTATCACGGGATAGTGACAACTGGCAGATCTATTACAAAAATAACTAACACTTATAAGACTACTGAAATGTTCACAACTACTGAGAACATGTCAGAGTGCTAAGTATAAAACATAAAACTACTGATAAGAAACTACTGAAACTACAACGACTGAAGAACAAGCTCTTCAGTCGTTTTACAAAACTACTGAAAATATAAAACTACATAAAGTAAACCGTCACAACTACTGAAGAAGTCCTCTTCAGCTGTTATGACAACATCTGATACTTGGTCTTCAGCACTTGTCTTCAGACTTTGTCTTCAGCACTTGTGTTCAGACTTTGTCTTCAGCACTTGTGTTCAGACTTTGTCTTCAGCACTTGTGTTCAGACTTTGTCTTCAGCACTTGTGTTCAGACTTTGTCTTCAGCACTTGTGTTCAGACTTTGTCTTCAGCACTTGTGTTCAGACTTTGTCTTCGGCACTTGTCTTCAGACTTTGTCATCAAGTGTTGTCTTCAGCTGTTGTAGACTTCAGTAGTTGTTGTGACGTCTGTGAGACTTAAAGGTTTTTCTGATCCGGCTCATTGGTTCTTTTGGTCCAACAAACTCCCCCTGAACCAATGCAGCCAAAACCTTTAACTTTATTGAGGTCCCACTTATTGTTGGCAAAATGGTTGGTCTTTTTCCTTCTTGATCAGTTGAGAAGATGACCCATATAAGCACTGGCCTGGAAATGAGTCTCTGATGATTTGGTTGGCAAAGTATGGATGGGAGCTCTGTATTGGGGAATTGGACACTGAGCTGTTCCCCCATCCATGAGACTCACTTCCCATGTATACGCCTGTAGGATTCTCTGGTGTATGCTCTGAGAAACATAATTTGTTCCTCCATGGTAAGATTTTCTGGTTCACCATCAAACAATCCTTCACGCCCATACAGCTCTGAGATGTACTTGGCCTGTTTGCCATTTTTAAGCTCAACTGTTGTAATCTGTCTGTATGCAAACTCATCTGGGTGAGTACCTTCAAGTAACAGACTGAGCTCATTTTGTTTGAAGTTCTCAAGCTTCTTGTAGACTAACCCCTTTTTAATAACTCTGTTCTCTAACATCTTTTGGGGTGGCTGTTTAGTCTCATAAGCCTTCTTGAAGTCTTCTACAATTTCCCAGGGTGATACGACAAGGACCACTGTGATCTCTTCATCTATGATCCTTTTTACCTGGCCCTTGTATCTTGCAGGAATGTCTTTCTTCACAATTCTGTGAGCCACCCTAGGATCAGGCCATATTCTCACCTTTTCCTTTTGATATTGAAATGTGTTAGCAAGGGTGTACAATCTCAGAGCCTCTTTCTTCATACTTATTATTGATGAAGAAGCATCATAAGTTTTGTCTATGCTTTTCAGCATCTCCTCATCATGAAGCCTTTGCTGCTGTTCTTCTTCTATCTTTACTCTCACTGTTTCCATCTGTGAGGTGGGAGTGATGGGCATAGGTTTGGCTTTAGGCAAAGTTAGGACTGCGGAAAGAGGCAGCCTATCTTCTTCCTCATCATCCTCTTCTTCTTCTTCTTCTAGCCTCAACATCCTTCTCTTCTTCTTCTTGGATGCATCATCGGCTGTTGGTTTTGAGGGTAAAGGAGTTGGTTTAATGGGTTGTGGTAGTGGTGATTTTGAAGTGGTAGGTTTTGCAGGTTGTTCTAGCATTCTTGTAGTGAGTGAGGCTTTGGAGTGTTTTGCTAGTTCATTTCTGTTCCCAGCACCTGCCTCATTTAGTGCTTTAATCACCAGTCCCTTAGTGTATGCTTCAGACGTACAGATCTTGGTGGTTATTGCCAAGATACTGTCCCTAGTCCATGACTTAATCTCGATCAATGATCTTCCAAGATACTTTGCAATGAATCTGATCATGATCTCCAGTCTTTCTCTTTCTAATGCATCATAACTTGCCCATCTTGAGTTAATTTCTTCAACTTCAAGTCTTCTAATCTCTGAGTCAAGCTGTGCAGTATCGAACCCTTGTCTATACAGTTGATCAATAATGGAGTCCATTGATTTACTATGTGTATCATCCGCCATTTTGATCATCTCATCAAGTTGGAGTTCTTTTTGGAGTTCTTTTTCTTTTCTTTCAATCTTCCTCTTCTTATATGTGATATGAAAGTCTTTGTGACTTTCACCCACTTGATCAATGTCAGCTCCTTTCACACACTCTTCTTCCTTCTCAGTCTCCTGTTCTTTCAGTATGCTCTTCCCCTTTGCTTTCACTAACTGACTCTCCCCCTTTTTGGTTGCATTGGTTGCAAGGGTTTGAGTAGTAGAAAGCCTTGTGCTAACAAACTCCTCCACCAGGGGTTGTATGATTGAGGGAAGCCTCTCATCCATGGTTTTGATCACAATATCTGTGATCATTGGGGTGATGAGAGGTAGGGATTTCTGGAAGATAGCAGCTGTTTGCTCAGAGGGGTTCTGTCCCTGAGAAGCAGTGCCAAAAGTAGAGGCTGGTGGGTTGTAAGTTTTGATTGGTTGAGTGTTTGGGAGACCTTCAGGTGAAGGTGCCATCTGTGGGTGTATGTTGATGTCATATTGACTTGCTTCTTGAGAGAATTGGTCAAGTAGTCTTTGTAGTCTACTGACTTCTTCCTCAAGAATTGTGTTCTGGGCTAGAACATCATAAAAGAAGCCCAGGTCATCATCAGCAGATGCTGAATCACCTGACCTCCTGCTTGTAGCAGGATGTACATGCCCTGGGTGTAGACCAGTTGTAGCATGTGCCCCTTTTTCTTGGAACTGGGGACTTCCAGCCTCAGGACGATGTCCTTCATCAGCTGTTGCCTCTGATGAGGTCTTAGCAATGTTACCAGCCTCAGTCTGATCATGTGCTGATTCAGAAGAGGTGGCAGCCTCATCAGATATTCTGATCTCCTTATCTACACCAGGAGACAAAACATTTAAACCCCGGTGCTGTGGGTTGTCAGAAGCATGTTGATCCTCTTCCTCAATGTCTGTGGTTTTCCCCTTTATTGGTGTTTGGTGGGGAGGAGGAGAGGCATGCAGCTGAGTCAGCACATTTGCAATTATAATAGTTGGACTTTGGGGGGCATTTTCATGTGGAGATAGGGTAAAATCAGTATGCACCTGGGGAGAATGGTGCGTTTCAATGGCAATCTCCTCAAATGATGAAGATTCCAGATTAGTGGGTACCCCTTCTTTGGTTGCTTCAGGCTCCTTTTGAGAGGAATCCTGAGCGGCTGTGGCTGGTAAAGTCTTTGATACTGCTGGGGGGGTTACACCAGCAAGTATATCCTGCCTTGGTGGTACAGGAGCATCTTCAGGGGACTCATCTCCCTGAATAGCTGTTTTGGGGCGTTTTGTTTTTGGTTTGGTGGGGACTCTGGATTTGGTGGTGGTGGCTGTGGGTTCCAGCTGCGTGGGTTTGCGCAGCTTGGCAGCCATTTTCAGTGATTGGTCAGAGTTGTGCCGGGAGTATACTTCAGGCAATACAACCATAGCAGGGACTCCCAGGCCAACAAGTCCCTCAGCTTGAAGCTGGTTTTCAATTATGGCCATTATGAACCGAAGATATAATATCCAACGGTTGGCAAGTTGTTTTTGGGCCATATCCTTGAGCTCTAAAAATAGTATTTCAGAAAAATTTAAAGGTTGTTGCTCAAGGATGGAGTACAGTACCTGTTGCCACCTTGTGGACATTTGATCCCATGATGAAGTCTTGGGGGCAAGGCATACATTTACCATATGAAAGATGAGCCGTTCAGCATCCTGGAAATGTTTCTTCAATATGGTAGAGGCACTCAGGTTACCTTCGTATCCATGGTGGGCAAATGATAGATCTGTTGTGCCCTTTGGATAACCAGTTGGGAAAGCGGCATCATCCAGATTGAGGGTTTGGCGAAGAATGTCTGGAGTAATGACCACTTTTTGGCTATGGACAAACGATTGAAGAGACTCTGTGTCATTCTCCTCAGAGACAAGAGTGACGTTTGTCCAGAATTGGCTAAGAGATTCGGCATATATGGTGGAGTTTAACAGAAAAGCCGTTTGGTAAGGTGACTGAACCATTAAATCAATGGCGTTGTGAAACTTGGTCCAGTATGGCGATTTTGTGAGGTGAGCGACACAGTTGTGTCGTGGTTTTAGTTGCATGGTCGCCATGGATGAAGAGAGGTTACAGAGTTTTTGAACGTTAGGTTTGAGAAGAGAGGTGAGAAAAACTCTGAAGGTGGGATAAGGTATTTATAGGGTAGGGTTGTGAAACGACTGAAGGTTTTGGTGTTATCATCAGTTGTTATAAAACAACTGAAGACTTGGTTTTAACCGTCAGACGTTGAAACAACTGAAGTCTCTGATTTAGTCATCAGTAGTTATTAAACTACTGAAGACAAATTTGACTTCAGGTGGTGAAACAACTGAGGACATGGTGTTTGTCATCAGTAGTTGTGAAACTACTGAAGACAGTGGTTTTGTCATACGTTGTTGTAAACATCTGAAGACTTGGTGTTAGTCTTCAGTAGTTGTAAACTACTGAAGACATAGGTTTGGCTTCAGTTGTTTAGAAACAGCAGTTGTAGAAACAACTGAAGAGAAATTACTCATCAGCTGTTTTCGTCAATTCATAGCTTTTCAGCTGTTTCAGTCTGACCTCCACACTTACTCATCAGACTTAATTCTGAGTTTCAGAGGTTTCATTGGTCATCAGTACTTATCTGCATTTCTGACATCAGTAGTTGTAGCTACATCAGCTGTTGTGATTTCATCAGCTGTTGATGTACAGCTTGCAGCAGCAATGTACTCGGCTTCAGCAGTTGATGTAGCAACTGAGGTTTGTTTCTTACTCTGCCAAGAAATCAAACAGTTGCCTAGGAATTGACATCCACCAGAAGTTGATTTCCTGGTCAACTTACACCCTGCATAGTCACTGTCAGAAAAAGCAACTAATTTACCAGAATGTCTAGTAAAATACCATAAACCTAGAGATGGAGTGCCTTGCAGATATCTAAAGATCCTCTTGACTGCAATCAAATGAGACTCCTTAGGTGCAGCCTGAAATCTAGCACAAACACATGTAGCAAACATAATATCTGGTCTAGAAGCTGTTAAGTACATCAAGGACCCAATCATACATCTGTAAAGTGTTTCATCAACCACTTTACCTTTCTGATCTGTATCCAGTTGTGTGGTGTTGCACATGGGAGTAGAACAGGGTTTACAATTTTGTAAATCAAACTTTTCCAAAAGATTTTTTGTGTATTTGGACTGATGAATGAAAATTCCATCAGCCTTTTGTTTGATTTGCAAACCCAGAAAGAATTGTAATTCCCCCATGGCACTCATTTCAAACTTTTGTTGCATCAACCTTGTAAAGGCATCACACAACTGTGGATCAGAGGATGCAAAAATAATATCATCTACATAAATTTGAACAAGTAGATTATGTTGCCCAGCTTTCTTAATGAATAAAGTTTTATCTATGGAACCTCTAGTGAAATTATTTTCCAGAAGAAAGTTTGATAATGTCTCATACCAGGCTCTAGGAGCTTGTTTCAACCCATAAAGAGCCTTATCAAGCTTATACACCCAATTAGGATGCTTATTGTCCTCAAAACCTGGTGGTTGACATACATAAACCTCTTCTTTAATTTTCCCATACAATAATGCACTTTTGACATCCATTTGAAAAACTTTAAGATTTTGATAAGCAGCATAAGCTAAAAACAATCGAATTGCTTCTAGTCTGGCTACAGGGGCAAAAGTTTCATCATAATCAATACCTTCTTCTTGTGCAAACCCCTGAACAACCAGTCTGGCCTTGTTCTTAACAATAAGCCCATTTTCATCAGTTTTGTTCCTAAACACCCATTTAGTGCCTATTGCACACTTACCTGGAGGTAGAGGAACCAGTTCCCACACTTGCTGTTTCTTGAACTGAAGAAGCTCAAGCTGCATGGCATCAACCCATCCATTGTCCTTTAAAGCAATGTGATAATTCTTTGGCTCTTACTGACTGATGAAGAGAGCATAGAAGCAGAAATTTGACAATTGACTTCTTGTTGATACTCCAGCAGTGATATCACCAATGATTTGAGACATAGGGTGATTCTTCAGATCTTGGTACACAATGAGATCAGTGCAAGTGTTTGTAGCAGGCTCAGTAGCAACAGATGGTGATGGTGAAGCATTTTCTTGAAACCAATCAGTAGATGGTAATTCAAAGGAAGTTGAAGTTGTAGAAATCTCATCAGCATTTGTTGTGGATTGTGCTGCTGGAGCTACAGGAACATCAGGTCTAGCTGAATCAGGCAGTTGATCACTAAACTTGAAGAGGTGAGTACTACTATCATCATCATCAGCACCAGCAGTACCACCAGGTGGTGAACTGTTGACAGGAGCAACAGCAGGAGTTTGATGAGGAACATATTGCAGTATGTCCAAATCAAATATCTCCACAGGGTTTTGTGGAATCTTGTCCTTTGGAGATTCATTAAACTTAACATGTAGAGTTTCTTCAACCATCATTGTTCTACAGTTGAAGACTCTGTATGCTTTGCAAGTTGATGAATAACCAACAAAGTACCCTGCATCCACCTTAGAGTCAAATTTTTGGAGTTGATCCCGTGTGTTGAGAATGAAACAAGGACATCCAAAAGCTCTGAAGAATGAAACTAGAGGGGCCAAATGATGAAGAACTTCATATGGAGTTTTCATCAACCTCTTATTTACTAGAGCTCTATTTTGTACATAGCAAGCTGTATTGATAGCTTCAGCCCAAAAAGTCATTGGCAGTCCAGAGTCAGCCAACATGGACCTTGCAGCTTCAATAAGGGTCCTGTTCTTTCTCTCCACTACTCCATTTTGTTCAAGAGTTCTTGGAATGCTAAAATGCTTCTTGATTCCCTTTGAGAGGTAGAACTCATCAAGTGTATTGTTTCTAAATTCTGTTCCATTATCACTTCTAATACACTTGACTGAGAGGGAATACTGCTTCTCAACATACAACACAAAGTTGATAATCTTCTGAGCTGCTTCATTCTTTGAATGCAAGAAGAAAGTCCATACAAATCTGGAGTAATCATCCACAATTACCAAACAGTATTTCTTCTTAGCCATACTCATCACTCTCACAGGACCAAAGAGATCCATGTGAAGAAGCTGTAAGCAGGCTGTGGACTTAGGTTCTTCTATGGAGGGAAATGAAGCTTTGTGTTGTTTTCCTTTTAAACAAGCAGTGCAGTTATCTTCACATTTGAACTCCTTCATAGGCAATCCCCTTACTAAACCATGGTTTATCAGCTGATTTATGTTTTTGAGATTAACATGACCCAGCCTTCTATGCCATAGTGTAGATTCTTGAGGGGAAGCCTTGGAAAATAGGCAAGGATGGCTTTGAGATCTATTTTCTTGGAAAGATCTAAGGCATACACTCTTCCTGTCCTATTGGCCTTAAGGAGAGTGTATTCATCCAACACCTTATCAATCAAACTTAGAACTTTGGATGACAGAATCCGGCAGTTCTGACTGGTGAAAAGAGCAACATGGCCTTTGTCACACATTTGACTGACACTCAAGAGGTTGTACTTGAGATTTTCCACATGGTTAACATCATCAAACTTTATTTCCCCATTGGAAACAAAGCCTTTGCCGATGATGTAACCCTTTGCATCATTGCCAAAAGACACAAACCCCTTCCTTCCTTGAGAGTAGTCATTAAGAAGTGATCTGTTTCCTGTCATATGCATGGATCCTCCACTGTCTACATACCAGATGCCTCTGTGGCATGTTGAAGAACCCTGCATAACAAAACAAATTAGTTAGATTTTGAGACCCAAACCTTTTTGGTTTTGGGCTGTTCACATCAACAGATGGTAGACTAACAGGTTTGTTGGAAATAACAGCCTGAGAGGAAGAAGATGGTGAAGAAGAGGAATCCTTTGGCTTGGACCTCCTTTTCTGTGGTTTCAACATAGGAACATCTAATTGGTTAACTCTTCCCAATAGATGTTGAACCATCATAACCAGCTGTGTCTGATTTTGTGATAAAGCTTTCAGCTCTTCAGACACATTAGCATTGGAGTTCGATAAGTTCTTATGTTGCACCTTCTTCTTTTGAGCAATCTCAGCTGTTACCTGTTTAAGCCCTTCCTTTTTGGATTTCTTTTTGGACTTAAGGGTTACAGGATTTGATGTTGCTGGTACCAATGTGGCTTCAAACTCATTTTTCATTTTAACCATTTTCTCTTTAATTTCCTCTTTATGTTTGAGTTTGGATCCTCTTTTGTACCAACAGTCATCTGTAAGATGATTGAACAAACCACATACTTCACATGGTTTCTTCTTCATCTTATGTTGATCATCAACTAAAGAGGATGAAACTACTGAAGACTTGCTCTTCAGTACTTGGAAGCATTATTTGCTTTCTTGACTTCCTCTTTAGTAGTCTTCAAACTCTTTCTACTGATAATTTTCTTCTTTTCAGTGCTGACAGTAGGAGTTTGAACTTCAGGTGTCAAATCTTGCTCTCCAGTCCTTTCAGGACTTTCAAAAATAACTCCTGAGTTGATCAACTCTTTGATCATGTGAGTGTCAGCAATGGAACCATCAACATCAGCTGATTGGTTCTGAGAGGGCTTATTGTTGACTTCTACTTTTGATGATGCTCTATCAAAAAGTAAACCACATGATGAGGTGGATTGGTTATTGCTTTCTCCATCAGATTTCACTTCTGCTCTTGAAGCAAAATCTGTAGGAGGAGCTGTGTGATTATAACCAATGCCAAACTTCACATTGGAAGCTGATTGCTTGCTAAGAAGCATTTCAAAACCTTTGCATGATTGTACCCATCGATCACACTCTACTTGGGTGACTGCAAGGGTTTCTTTGAGACTTCTTTGGTCTTCCAGAATAACCTCTAGCTTAACCTTTTCATCATTTAATTGGCATTTAAGCTTATAATTCTCATCATTTTTATTATTGAGAGCAGACTCATACTCAGCTTTTCTTTTGGAAATAGTTTTCTCAAACTCAAGTTTTTGATTTATTAATGCTACATTTGCCTCTCTAATAGAGACAAAGGCAGCTATGCATGATTCAGAACATAACTTGGCTTTAGCCTCTGAAGATACCTGAGTTACCTGTGAAGATGATGCATTTGAGCAAGAACCCTCAGTAGACTCCAGAGCCATAAGTGCCAGATTCCCAAAAGGACTATCACCACCATGTTGATCAGCACCTGTGAACAGTTGTTCATGACCAGACATGTCATCTGGCAAACTGCTCCAGTCAACAACTTCAGGGGTGAAGAAGCTATGTTGTTGAGGTTGAGGAGGTTAATGAGATGATTGAGGTTCTGGTAGAGCATGAGGTTGTGGTACCATAGGAGCTTGAACTTGACTGGATTGTGGCATGTAATAACAAGGGTAAGGGTATGGCATTTGACCCTGAGAAACAAAATATGCAGGAGATTGTAGTTGAGAATGATGACTAGAATTGACAGGATGTTGCCCTTTGTTTTGTTGACTATTGCTAGGGAAAGTCACAAAAGGTGCAGAGGAATTAGATCCAGATGATCTACATTCTCTAGCAAAGTGTCCAAGCCTTTGGCATTTGTGACACCTCAACTTACTCTTGTCAAAACCAACTTTGGTTTTGCCAGAGAGTCACGGGAATTTTCTTCCAGTTCTTTTGTAGAACTTCTGAGATCTGATATTTATCAAGGCCATTTGGCTCAAAATATCCATCTCTTCTAAGTCATCATCAGCAATCCCCTTGAGATCATCCATGATGAAACATAGATTGTCATTATTATACCCAGTAAACTGACTATCAACACTCACAAATGCAGAATCAGAAATGTTTGAGGAGAAATCAATATGCTCATCATACTGGCATTCAGATGAAGCATATTCTGACTCATGACTAACCAAGGCAGTGTTGCCTGGTATAAAGTCTTCAGTGAGCTTACCAGATGAAGATAGTTTTCGTTTTTGTTCTATCTCTCTCTCAAATGTGTGCAATTTCCCATGGAGTTGGGTGAGAGATAGTTTGTCCAAATTTGCACTGGAGCGTAGGACAATAGTATATGTGTCCCATCTCTCAGGCAGTGATCTGAGAAATCTGTTATTCATCTGGATATTGGTGTACTCATGTTTGACCATTTTTAATTCAGAGATCAAACAAGAGAACCGCTCAAACTGTTGAGTCAGTGTCTCACCCTTCCTATGAGAGAATGTCTCATATTGTTGGGCAAGGATCTCTCTATTATTTGCCAAGACCTCATCTGTTCCTCCAAATTGTTCTTTCAAGGCATTCCAGAGGTCATGGGCAGATTCATAATGCATCAGCCCAGAATAGATTTCATTGGGTAGTGCCATGGCCAGAATTCCATGGGCTTTTGCATCAATCTCAAACAATTTCTTATCCTCATCTGAGTATTGATCCTTCCTCTTCGGAACCATTTGATTGGTTTCCGGGTTATTCACCATAGGCTTGTGTGGACCATTTACCACTGATGTCCAACAACCTGAGCTGTTAACAGACAGGTGATGGAGCATACGTCGTTGCCATATGTTATACTCATTCCTAACCAGCATTGGAGGCTTGGTTGAAGAACCAGTATTGTGAGGATCATTGGAAGGAGTAGTCATTTTGGGTCCAAAAACAATTTTATTCAAGCTTTTAAAAGATTTTAGACAGACCACAACAAACTCAATGAAGACCAAGAATAAATCTCAGGATGAATGACCAAAAACACAGAAAATTCAATCTCTATAACCGTTTCTTGCAAAAATGCTAATTCAATCAAACTTGGATCTTGAATAGCAGTTTCAATGATCAATTATTAGATCGATCAATGATTAACCAGCTCTGATACCATTTGTCAGGATCAGTGATCACAAGTTTGATGGATTAGTGAGTAATGCAGCGGAATAAGATCAAGAATTAGACAAATTATAGCAAGAGTTTGATATTTGTAAACAAATACGAGAGAATATATTTCTGTGATAAGGAATGATTCAATTATACCAAATATTTCTATTCAATCAATCACCTATTACAATAAGGTTGACACTCCTTATATAGAGTGCAATCACTGCTACTATCACGGGATAGTGACAACTGGCAGATCTATTACAAAAATAACTAACACTTAACAAACTACTGAAATGTTCACAACTACTGAGAACATGTCAGAGTGCTAAGTATAAAACATAAAACTACTGATAAGAAACTACTGAAACTACAACGACTGAAGAACAAGCTCTTCAGTCGTTTTACAAAACTACTGAAAATATAAAACTACTGAAAGTAAACCGTCACAACTACTGAAGAAGTCCTCTTCAGCTGTTATGACAACGTCTGATACTTGGTCTTCAGCACTTGTCTTCAGACTTTGTCTTCAGCACTTGTGTTCAGACTTTGTCTTCAGCACTTGTGTTCAGACTTTGTCTTCAGCACTTGTGTTCAGACTTTGTCTTCAGCACTTGTGTTCAGACTTTGTCTTCAGCACTTGTGTTCAGACTTTGTCTTCAGCACTTGTGTTCAGACTTTGTCTTCAGCACTTGTCTTCAGACTTTGTCATCAGGTGTTGTCTTCAGCTGTTGTGGACTTCAGTAGTTGTTGTGACGTCTGTGGGACTTAAAGGTTTTTCTGATCCGGCTCATTGGTTCTTTTGGTCCAACATGTTGCAATGGAAAGAATATCATTAAGGAAAGCTCTTGCTTATGCAAACATTGTTAAGAAGGACATAAAAGACATTGAGTTCATGAGAATTTCAAGAAAAGGAGTATTAGAAATATACTCAAAGGAAAGTCGAAATACTATTGAGTTATATGCTAATATTGATATCACATGTCTATCAAAAGATACATTGGAAAGAATGAGCAAAATGGAGATAAAGACGAATGAAGCAAAACAAGAACAAGGCATTCTTGCTAGCAAATTTAAGTTTGCTATTGCTAATGCTTTGAAAGAACAGGAGATGTATAAAAAGAAGCCAATGTTCAAGATCAAGGAAGAACCTGAAGATTTTTTTGAGTGCTGAAGATAAAAGTTGAAGATGAAAGCTGAAGATGGAAGCTAAAGAAAAGATAAAAAGAAGTCAAGATTGAAGATTTTGAAGACTGAAGACTATGTAAATCTTAGGTGGAGTATTGTTAGTTCTCTAGAAAGATTAACATGTTGTCTTTATGTGTCTTTTTACTATTTGGAATAGTATAGGGACTAGTTTTGTAATTTGTTAGTTCCATGTGTTTCATTATAAATAGCTTAGACTTGTTGCAGGTAGTTAAGAGACAAAAGTAGTGACGAACAACAGATTCATAACTGCTTACTTACTTTGTAATTGTCTTTGCTTGATATTAATGAAACTATGAATTTTGTTGATATCTTGCTTGATTTGATTACTTTGTTTCTATTTCTTTGAATTGTGTTCATACATCATCACAGATTGGTACATTTGATCCTATCATAGGGTTAAGCAAATGTTGTTCAAACAGCCACAAAGGTACTGTGACATATGTGATATGTACAATCATAACACATCTGAGTGTTATTTTAACAAGTACTGTCACATTTGTGATATGACTAATCACTCAACGGCTGATTGTTATTTCAATAAATATTGTGCCTTGTGTGATGAAAGAAATCATAATACTGAAGATTGCTTCTTTAGAAAGAACTCGCCTCGGAAAGATTTTGATAATCAAAGAAACCAAAATTATGGTTTCCAAGGATTATCAAAACAACCGTCTTTAGGCTTAAGATCTCTCAGAAGAATCAATTCTAATTATGATAACTATTATATTGTCAGATCACAACAGTACATCAAGGAAAATGCATTCCACGTTCAGTGCGAATGAAAAATGAAACATTTAACAAGAAAATTTTTTCAAAGAATGTTTCAAATGATGGTTCAAATTATCTTAATGAGGATCTTAAGAATCGGTTTAATGCTTTATGGTTAAAATAAAGAAAAGATAATTAGGCAGTTTTTCAAAGAGGATTTGAAAATCCTAAATTTTAAAAGAAACCTCATTTGCACAAACTCCATTTCAAGCAATTTATCATTATGGATAAATATGACAAGCCCAAGACCATCTCAGCTTGGGTTGATAACTCATCTTAAATGTCTTTGAAATGCAGGTACGCCCAAGAAGACCAATGAATACATGGTATGTTGACAGTGGGTGTAGCCGGCATATGACAGGCAACCAAGCCTTATTACAAGACTTAAAGACAAAAGATGGTACACATGTAGCTTTTGGTGGAGATGAAGGTGGAAAGATAATCGAAGAAGGAACGGTATCTAACAGAGTTATAAGTTTTGATAAAGTCAACTTCTGTGCTTAGTTGAACTTTAACCTTTTAAGTGTTTCTTAAATATGTGATAAATCATATTCTGCTTTATTTGATGACTCTTATTGCTATATTCTAAAGCCAGGTTTCAAGATCAGCAAGGAATGGGTGGTTGTAAAAGCTGTTAGAGATCGAGATGTCTACAAGCTAGATATGTCTCACGTTGGTCCTTCAACTGAAACAACTTGTCTCATTGCTCATGCTTCAAATGATGAAAGCCAGCTTTGGCATAGATGTATGGGGCATTCCAACTTAAAAACATGAACAAACTTGCAGAAGGAAATCATGTTGTGGGCATACCTTCAAAGAAGTTTGCTACAACATATCTCTATAAAGCTTGTTTGAAAGGGAAGCATCACAGAGCGTCTTATAAGTCCAAACTTATAAACTCAAACTCCAAGCCTTTGCAAATGTTACACATGGATTTATTTGGTCCAGTAAACGTACAAAGTATTGGAAAGAAATCATATTGTCTGGTTATCATTGATGACTATACAAGATTTTCTTGGGTTTTCTTTTTATATGCAAAATCTAAAACGGTTGAGTTATTAAAAGAGTTTATCACTAAAGTAGAAAATCAACTTGATCAAAAAGTCAAAATAATTAGCAGTGATAATGGAACAGAATTCAAGAATGCTAATGTTGACATGTTCTGTACAGGGAAAGGGATAGCTCATCAGTTCAGTGCTCCAAGAACTCCTCAACAAAATGGAGTTGCAGAAAGGAAGAACCGAACATTGATTGAGGCAGCCCGTGCAATGTTACCAGATGCTATGATTCCTATCACATTCTGGATGAAGCCATATCAACTGCGTGTTTTATTCAGAATCGTACTCTATTGGTGAAAGACAAACAGAAAACTCCTTATGAGTTGATGTTTGGCAGGAAACCAAACATAGATTTTCTTAAATCATTTGGTTGTCCAGTTTTGATTCTAAACTGAAATGATCAGCTAAGCAAATTTGATGCAAAGTCTGATGACGGATTCTTTCTTGGATATTCGTCAGCTTCTAAAGCATATAGAGTTTATAACTCTAAGACGAATGTTATCATTGAAACTTTCAATGTTAAATTTCTTGAAAATTCATTTCCATCAGTTGCAAATGGTCCAGCGTGGTTATTTGATTTAGATTCATTGTCAAATTCACTTAATTCTACTTTGTGTGACTCTTCTTGTGTTCACAGAAAACATGTAGGAGATCTTGGATCCTTTAGTGACGATTCAGACTCTGGCGATATGGATGATTCAAGCCTGGACGATCCGTTTTTCTCATTTGTGAGAGATTCTTTATTCAATTCAGATGTTCATGAGCAACACATTAATGAGCAACACCACGAATATGCAAATTCTAATGTTTCTCAACTAATTCCTAATGATGGACCAGAAATTCAACAACCTGAGTCTAGAACTTCATCTGTATCAGGAGATATAGATGTAAATGACAAGCTTGATTATTTCATCAACTCACCAACTCAAGTTCCGAATTTCACTCCACATTCTTCAAACTTGTTGCAACAGCTCTCTAACTTGAACCAAAATAATCTAGAGGTGAATGTTCAAGAAGACGAGATCCAACTACTCGTATTCACAAGAGACATCCATCTCACAGATTATTGGTCCCTTGAATGGGAGAACTACGAGAAGTCATACAAAGCAAGCAAACATTTGCTTATACTCGTGTTTTCTTTCTCAAATTGTCCCTAAAAACATCATTGAAACTTAAGAGACGATAGTTGGATTAAGGCTATGCAAGAAGAGTTACTTCAATTCCGTAAACAGGAAGTGTGGAAGCTTGTGGATTTACCTGAAGGAGAGAATGCCATTGGCACAAAATGGGTGTTTAGAAACAAATCAAATGATCGAGGAATAGTTGTTCGAAACAAAGCAAGGCTTGTAGCACAAGGTTACACCCAAGAGGAAGGAATTGATTATGAGGAAGTTTTAGCTCCAGTTGCAAGAATCAAAGCAATTCGTGTCTTCCTGCATATGCTTCTTATATGAAATTCAAGGTGTACTAAATTGATGTTAAAGGTGCATTTTTGTATGGACCAATCATCGATGATGTGTATGTCAAGCAACCTCAAGGTTTTGAAGATGCTGAATTTCCTCATCATGTGTACAAGCTAAGCAAAGCGTTATATGGTCTACATCAAGCTCCAAGAATCTGGTATGAGACATTGTCCCAGCATTTGATACAACATGGATACACAAGAGGGAAAATTGATCCAACTTTATTCATCAAGAAGGATGCAAATGATCTCTTATGTGTACAAGTGTATGTGGACGATATCATATTTGGTTCAACTAGTCCAAAACTGTGCTCAGAATTTGAAGAGATTATGAAATCGCGTTTCCAGATGAGTTCTATGGAAGAAATCAACCTCTTCCTTGGATTGTAAGTAAAACCATCTGCAGATGGTATTTTTATCAATCAAAAGAAGTTTGTTGATAAGCTATTGAAGAAATTCAAACTGCAAGATTGTCAATCTATCAGAACTCCAACTGACGTTAATACCAAGATTGATCTTGATCCGAAAGGAAAATCTATCAAGCAAACATTATACAAATCTATGATTGGTTCTTTGATGTATCTTACTGCATTTAGACCTGACATAATGTATGCTGTTTGTGTATGTGCCAGGTGTCAATCAGACCCGAAGGAATCTCACCTAATCGCAGTCAAACGCATATTCAGATATCTCAAAGGAAAACCAGCTCTAGGGCTATGGTATCCTTATGAAGGAAACTTCAAGTTACATGGATATACTGACAGTGATTATGGGGGATGTAATCAACATAAAAAATCTACTACGGGTGGTTGTCAGTTATTGGGTCCCAAATTAGTCTCATGGCCGTGTAAGAAACAAACAAATTTCTCCGTATCAACTGCAGAAGCTGAGTACATAGCTGCATCAGCAGGATGTTCTCAAATCCTATGGTTACAAAACCAACTGCTAGATTACGGGTTTCAATTTTCTTAAAACTCCTATTTACATTGATAACACCGCTGCTATGTTTATAACAACTAATCCTGTTCACCATTCAAAAACAAAGCATATCAAAATTCGTTATCATTTTCTCAGAGATAACTCTGAAAAAGGTTTAATCATTTTGATTCAAATTTCAACTGACAAACAATTAGATGACCTGTTTACTAAAGCCTTTTTACCAGGAAGGTTTGAGTATTTGGTTTAGTCTATTGGCCTTATTAATCACGTTGAAAAATGATTTTGTTTTATCAAAATGATAATAACCCTCCCTCCTTAAACAACTCAAAAGGAAAACCATCAAGGTTGACTGCCTGATTGTAAATATTGTGTGTGTGCTAAATGAAAAAGCAAATACAAATTTAGAAATTGAAAAATCAATATAGAAAAATATAAATGGAAAATACAAAAATATAGTTTAGATGTTTTCTTTCTTTAGGATTGAATCTGCCTTTAGCAACATGTGAGAAATGATAGTACATCAAATGTAATCAGTTGCATACTTCAATCGATAATAAAGTCTGACGTGATCAGATATGATCATGCAATTAACTGAAAAAGTAGATTCTTATGATTTAACTAAATCATTATGCATTTGTGGGTATTCATCTTAGTTCTTATGAGTGGTGTTGACTTTTCTGATTGATTGCTTGTCAAGTCACAAACTCACACCTGATGGTGATATGAATAACCATGAGATCTGTTTACTGCATCTGTTCACTTCTCTGTTATAAGTCATCATAGACCTGAAGTGACGAGGTATCCTTAGTTGTAAGTCATTACAGACCTGGATATTCTCACCTGATACAAAAGATGCCAATGTACATGATCCTTTCAAAAGTCCAAAAATGAATGTCATCTGATTCTTATGAATCATATATATATATATATATATATATATATATATATATATATATATATCCAATTCTTTATGAAACGGATTCAGGGATTACCTAATGGCTTGTCCATGGTGGTTTTCTCAGAGATTATCAAATGGTTTTACCATAATGATTCTCTCATTGACCTAAACATGAGATCTAGTTATACATATATGTCAGGTAATTAAGCTGAGAATAAGTGCCTGCTTGCATACCTTGACGAGGATCGGACTCTCTAAGTCTAAGTGTGGGTTCCATAATGTCATATCAAATAGAACATTAACAATCCAAGAATTGAAAAAGTAAGTGTGCTGATACTTTTACCAAAGTCCTCATTGTCTATCCTTAGATCTTGTGTCTCCTTTGCTGCAGTAATGCTGACCTGGAACACACCTGATCAGGATTTAATCATTATCCAAGGCTATTCACAATTTCTTTTATTTTAATGTGCTGATTATTCTCTGATATGATCTTACTGCAGGCATATGATTCCGTGTACATTTAGTAGTTTTATTTTGTTTTTTGCATGATTCTATGTGTGCAGGCATGTTGATAATGGTTGTTTTTCTCAATTTCAAACTTATATAAACTTCTAAGTTTGTGAACTTAAAAGTTTAGGGGAGTAAAAATTGAAAAAGAGAAAATCAAAATAAAAGTTGAAACGGATGATGCTAAATTTACAAGTATGTGTAAGTTTGATATGATTCAAAAATGAACCTAATAAAAAAATTTCAAATTGTTTTTGATTTGAAATATGGAAAAGCTTCATGCAAATGATTGAGTTGAGATTATTTGAAATCTTTGAAAACTTCAAAATGATTGAGACTATAATGATGAGGAAGTAGTTGATGAATTAAAAGCAAAAATTGTTGAACAAGATGAAAGGATAAAGAAACTTCAAGATGAGAATGATGTGTTGAAGGTTGAAACTGAAAAGAAAGATAAATTGATTGTTGATTTAGAAGGAAATATTAAAGAGCTTAATGAAGAGATAGAGAAATTAAGAGAGAATGTACAAGATAAAGAGAAAGAGATTGAAGCACCTTTGAATGAAGAAGATAATGAACCAGAACCCCAAGTCATAGTTGTTGGAAAGTATACAGAAGCTAAGAAAGGAAAAAGAAAGCTAGATGAAGTTGAAACTGAATCAGTATCTAAGTCAAAAGCTCAAAAAACCGCTGAAGATACATTGCATGTTGAAGAAGAAGAAGCACAATAGCAAATATAAGCACTTGATGATCTTGATTCTGATTTTACGGATGAATGGTATAATGAAATTCTAGAAGAGGAAGATATTTATGAAGGAGTTGACTCACCAATGATGACTGTGAATGAAGATGTTGCAATTCCATTAGACTTTGAAGACAGATATAATTATCTGGTCAGACAAAAGTACAATAAAGTATTCTTAGATGGATTGACTGTGTCTTAAATCAATGAAGAATATGAAAAGTGTATGATAGCAGAGTCATCAGCACCAGTTGATCCAAATGAGATAAGTTTAGAACATGGTGAATGGGCACCTATGAGTGAAAGTATAAATGTAGATGATATTCCTGAAGAGGAATTGCACCATCCTGATCCTGATGATATAAGTATTCCTGCATTGAGGATGTGGTTTCAATCAAGGAATTGTCCTTGGAAAAGACTAAAAATATTGCAAGGAGAATCATTAAGAAAGTTGGTGAGAAGTTTTCAACAAACTAAGAAGATGTATAACAAAATGATAGTACTAGACATGGATAATCCTCAGTATCTGGAGATTACAAAGAAAACTAAGATTCTAAAGCCTCAAGAGATAAAATCCATGAAGCTAGTGAGAAGAACACATGAAAGAAGGAAAGAATTGATGATAACGTTTCCAAACACTGAGCAGCAAGCCTATAGAGTTGATTTGGATCAAAAGCAATTATGGAACAAGGCAAGATCTACTGGAGATTTAGTGAGGAATGTGTTACAAACAGGACAATCTATATTTGAGCTTCTGAATGCTATGATTGTGCCTGATAAACAAAGGATGTAAAGATAGTTGCATGGAAGTACGATGAGGTGTTTGATGCTTTCTTGATAAAACGAGTAAATGCTATATGTGATGTGTATCATTTTTACTCGAGTATAGTTACTCTGCCAGTGCAAGATTTGAGGGAATTGCATAAGGTACATCTTATTAACCCATCCAAGCTGCTAGAGGAGAGAACTTTGTGAAGTTACTGGATAGAGGAATCACCCGGATGCCATCTTCTAAGGATTCCTATAAGTCTGATGCAGCCAAAACATCCAAAGTCTCTCTGCATGTATGCACTGAAGAACAGAAGTAGAAATGCTTCAGAAGTTTTACACCATGCACTAGAAATATTCTAAGTGTAAAATCTTTCGAAGCCAAGACCAACATCTTCTGAACCCAAAAGTGAAGTCTTTCGAAGCTTCAAGACAAAGTCTTTCGAAGCCAAAGAGTGAAAATAGATTTCTTCTGAAGACTTTTAGAGACATGCTTTTATCTGATGTACTTTACCATAAAGTTGGACCACCTTTCCACTGCAACTCTGTAAAGTCACCAACTTACATGAGTTGGTGAAAAGGTCCATGCTTTTAGTAACTGTACATTGAGGTATTGAGTCCATGCTTTCTACTTTATGTACTTTTATCCTTTTTGTAATATATTAGGATGTGAGCTATGGCATGTCATAGTCACAAGTCAAAAGCCAAATCTGCCTTTTGACTCTACATCTGATTTTGTAGTTGTCTAGTCAATTGTATCCAACTGGCTTTCGAAGTATGGCAGGCTGTAGGATGTAGTATAAAGTATCTCAAGTACTTGTAACTTTTATCGTATGCTTTGTAACATTTGTAATAGAACTTGAGAAGCAATATACAACATTCTTGAAAAACAATTACTTGTGTTATTTGCCATCTTGTTCTTTCTTATATTTTCTTGTGTTCTTAGCATCTTTCACTAAAAGTTAACCAGTTCCCCATTTGATCTGTTAAGTGTTCTAAGCAACTCTCCTCATTGTGTTGTTATGTTATAAGTGCATACCCTTCACCGGTTCTGCATTTGGTATTAGAGCATTTCATGCTCTTGATATAAGATCTCACCATCTTAAGATCCCTCACACACACAAAATACTTAACAACTCAAATGGCAGCTATTACCAAAGCTTATATGGAAACTGGAACTATGACAAAGTCTCCACTGATGACTCCTGAAGACTTTGATACTTGGTGTCAAAGAATGGAAGGCTTCATGAAGTCTCAAGACTCCAGGATGTGGGACTCTGTTGTTGAAGGACCTTACATACCAAGCACCACTTCTGCTACTGGTGGTGGTATGATTCCTAAGGCTGTGGCTGATTACTCTGAATAAGATAGGAAGAGAATAGAGATTGATCAGAAAGCCATGACAGCCCTTCAAACTGCTCTTCCAAACTCCATCTACAGAGGCTTCAAGAAGTGCAAAACAGCCAAGCAACTATGGGAAGCACTGAAGCTGATGTATGAGGGGTCTACTGAAGCAAAGGAGAACAAGAAGGATCTCTTTAAGCAACAGTTTGAAAACTTCACCTTTAAGGTAGGTGAAACCATGACTCCATAATACTTCAGGTATGTTGAGATTGTGGATACTCTAATGGATGTTGGAGTAACTCTTGAGAATAGGGATATTGTAAGGAAGTTTATGTCCTCTCTTCCTAGACAATGAACACATTACTGTGTTGTTATCAAGAGGACTGAGAACCTTAATACTCTTACTCTTACAGAGTTCTATGGTATTCTTAGTGGCTACCAGATGGAGATGAACATGCAAAACTCATCTGGTAACTCCAGCAATCAACTGAGTTCAGCCCTCCATGTGGTTGAAAGGGAAAGCATTGAACCACAACATCATCTTTTATGCTACCTTGACAACTCACAAAAGGGCCCTTTCATCACCTTCCCAGAGACTCCAAGGGAAAGCTACACTCAAGGAAGTCCCTTCCAAGAGACAAGTTCTTCTCATGCCTTTGTCTCTGCTGATGAAACCTCAGGCAACTTTCTCTTCACCCTTGAAGATTTGGTCTGTATCCATCCAGATGATCTGGAGTATTTGGAGATAGTCCAGCAGATGGCTCTTCTCACTCACAGAGCCAAGAAGTTCTACAAGAGGACAGGGAGAAAGTTTCCAAGCAATGCAGCCAGTGGAAAGTTTGGGCTGGATAAAAGCAAAGTAAAGCGTTACAACTGTAACCAGATGGGAAACTTTGCAAGAGAGTGTAAGGCACCAAGGACAAATGGTGGCCAAGCACAAATTAGACCAAACTACACTGAAAAAGCCCCCCAGAATGAGAAGCCAAAGCAGCAAGCTGCAGTTGCTGTTGAAGGAGGCTTTGACTGGAGCTTTCAGGAAGAAGATGCATCTCCAAACCAAGCACTCATGGCAGACCACGATGAAGCCAAGGTATTAGAACATCTTTGTACTCCTGAATGCATTGCTAAAGTCAATAGATACATGTCCTATAATTTAGAAATGAGATCTTATCTTGAGTCCTTAAATATCTTAAAAGCTGAATTTAAAAGAGCAGAAAATGATTATAAACTAAAGCTAGAGGACTTAGAGAAAACCATTTCAACTCTTAAACATGAGCATACAAAGTACAGGACTCAGATCAAAGACCTCATTACTATGTTAACTGAATGCCAAGCTGAGCTTGTGATCAGCAAAACCAAGGCAGAAAAATGTGTTCGTGAAGAAGAGACCTTCAAGAACATAATATCCTCATCCTTGCATGCAAAAGTTTGTTATCAAAATAAGCAGGGACTAGGATCTTGTGAGATAGCTCCTCCACACACAATCTTATCTGTAAGATCTCCTAGGTGTGGAACTTGTGAAGATGAGTTTCCCCTCATAGATCCTATGACTGAAGAGGATGAAGAGGAGATGGTGGAGAATGGCTCTGAGAAGAGTGAAGAAGAGCATTCTAAGAAGGGTCACCATCCCTCTGAGGAGAGCAAAACTGTTGGGATGACCAAGTCAAGAAGAAAGAACTTGATCAGGAAGGCCAAAAGAAAGTCCAAAAAGGCTCAAGAGATCAAGGCCACCTTCAATTCTGCACAAAAACAAGTCTTCATCTCTGCAGGATTTGAAGTGATGAAGGCTGAAGTCACCAACTTGAACTCCATCAACAAGAGTTCTGGTTCATGTCCAAATCATCCCATCATCAAGAAGAAGGCTGATCAGTTGTGCACCACTACTGTACAACCTGAACCATCCAACTCCAAAGGTAGTTCTATCCCCACAAGAATTGCCACAACATCTGCAAAGATGAAGATGGAGAAGGAAAGTGATAAAGTTTAGCCTTGTTCCCAAAGGAAAACTCCTAGAAGGAAGAAAATAGATTGTGTTATGTGTGGGAGTAGTTCTCATCTTGCTAAGGATTGTGTTTACAATCCAAAGAGTACTCTCCACATGACCAAGAAAGAAACTTCTAAGAGTTTGGAAAAGAAGAAGCAAGCTTCGGAAGGAAAATCTGTTTCCTTCGGAAGCTCCAAAATGAAGAAGAGGACAAGTGGAAACTTGCCTTCGGAAGAAAATTTGGTCTTGGATGAAAGGAATACTTCCGAAGCACTGAAGCCTATTGTAGTGAAAGCAAGATCTTCCAAAGGTCCAGTCATCAAAACTTCCGAAGTCATCAAAACTTCCGAAGTATTGAAGGTCAAGTCTAAGCTTCCAAAGGTGGTGTGGAAGTCAAAGAAAGACCAAGTGACTGAAAGTTCTCCATCAACATCAGCAAATGATCCTTCTAGCATGACTATAGGATCAATTACTGTTGCATTGTCTTTAACTTCTTTTGATGAGCCCAAGACCAATGAGGCTTGGGTTTCCAAATGTAAGTAACCATCTGTTTTGTGCAGGATCAGCTCAAGACAAACAGAAATGTATGGATCATTGCTAGTGGCTGTTCCAGGCACACGACAGGCAATAAGGTCACTACTCCAAAAGTTTTAAATAATTGATGGAGGACCAGTTGCTTTTGGAGGAGATACAGGAGGTTACATTACAGGAAGGGGCAAGGTCACAAATGGTAAGCTCAGCATTGAGAAGGTAAACTTTGTCAAGGAGCTTGGGTACAATCTTCTGAGTGTATCCCAATTTTGTGGTCACAGTCATAACATACTCTTCACTGAGCATGAGTGCATTATTCTCAGGCCCGGGGATGAACACATCCTGCTCAGAGCCCCCAGGAAAAGGAACATGTACAAGATGGACTTGCAAGAAACATCTCCCTCAGGAGAAGTTTCATGGTTTCTGTCTAAAGCAAATAATGATGAGTCTTTCCTCTGGTATAAAAGAATGTGCCATGTAAATTTTAAAAACATGAATAAATTAATTAAGAATAACTTGGTAACTGGAATACCAAAGAAAGAGTTTACAAGTGATGACCACTGTGTTGCATGCCTGAAGGGGAAGCAACACAAGGTATCTCACAAGCCAAAGGAAAGAAATTCCATCATTAATCCCCTACACTTATTACATATGGATCTCTTTGGCCCCACCAGTGTAATGAGTCTAGGAAGGACCTCTTACTGTTTGGTGATCACAGATGACTTTACAAGATTCACTTAGGTCTTCTTTCTTAGAACTAAGGATGAGACCCCTGAGATTCTGAAGAATTTCATCTTAAAGATTTAGAATTAATGTGATCACAAGGTCAAAACCTTAAGATGTGATCAAGGAACTAAATTCAAGAATCAAATCCTTGATACATTTTGTGATGAAAAAGGTATTACAAGACAATATAGTGCTCCCACGACTCCTCAGCAAAATGGTGTTGCTGAGAGGAAAAATAGGACACTAATTGAAGCTGCAAGAACTATGTTGTCTGACTCTAAACTGCCCATCACCTTTTGGGCAGAGGCAGTGAACACTGCTTGCTATGTGCAAAACAGAGTTTTAGTGGTTAAGACACATGCTAAGACTCCTTATGAACTTTGGCACAAGAGAAAACCTTTCATTGGTTTTCTCAGGTCATTTGGATGTCCTTGCACCATCTTGAATACCAAAGATCAAATTGCCAAGTTTGCTAAGAAATCAGATGATGGACATTTTATTGGATACTCTTCTCAAGCTAAAGCTTATAGAGTATACAATCTCAGAACTTGAATAGTTGAGGAGTCAGCCAATGTGACTTTCAACGAGCACACTCCCAATGTGAAAGGTTCTTGTCCGGATTGGCTATTTGATCTTGATTTAGTTACCAACTGTTTTAACAAATCTTGTGACAATGTTTCAGGATCTAAAGATATACTACCTACATGTGATCCTGATCCAAGATTTGAGCTAAGAAGACCTTCAACTTACACATCTTTAGCTCTAGTGGTAACCAATCCTGCAAATGAAGCTTCTACCAGCACATCAATGACAAATCCTGCTGATACTTCTGGGGTGCCTTCAAATTCTAGCTTAGAGGCACAAAACTCAGAGGAAGGAGCTTCAAATGTTGGAGAAAATGGTGGTGGTGAAAGTGATCAGGAATTTCTTGATGCTGATAACCACTCCATTGAAGACAACATCAATGATGTCACACACTCATTGGATCAAGTCAATCTTGATAAGTGTGCTGATGTGGAGGGTGAATCTTCCTTGCCAGATCAAAATTTTTCAAATTTAGATCTGTCTAAGCAACTTGCTGTGATCCCTCAGCTGAGGATCCACAAGTCTCATCCTACCACAAACATCATTAGAGATGTTGATTCAGGGGTGAGAACATATGGACAAACCCATGAAACAAATGTTTGTCTTCACTCTTGTTTCTTGTCCCAGATAGAGCCAAAGAAAATTGATGAGGCTTTAAAGGATGGAAATTGGGTTAAAGCTATGCAATAGGAGCTGCTTTAATTCAAAAGGCAAAAGGTGTGGAACCTATGTCCTCTTCCTCAAGGGAAGACTACCATAGGAACCAAATGGGTTCTTAGGAATAAGAAGGATGATAGAGGACTTGTCATCAAGAAGAAGGCAAGACTAGTTGTTCAAGGGTATACTCAAGAAGAAGGAATTGACTACACAGATGTTATTGCTCCTGTAGCAAGACTTGAAGCTGTTAGGATATTCCTCGCTTTTCCTGCATCCAAGAACTTCAAGGTCTACCAACTTGATGTCAAGTGTGCTTTTCTTTATGGGGTGATTGATGAAGATGTGTATGTCAGACAACCACCTGGGTTTGCAGGTCTTGATCATCTTGATTATGTCTGCAGGCTTGATAAAGCTCTTTATGGGCTGCACTAAGTACCAAGGAAGTGGTATGAGACCCTATCTCAGTATCTCTGTCAACATGGCTACAAAAGGGGTACTATAGATGGAACTCTCTTCATCAAAGGAACAGAAAATGACATAATGCTAGTTCAAGTATATGTAGATGACATTATCTTTGGGTCAACTAATCCAAAGCTCTGCAAAGACTTTGAGAAGCTGATGAAGGATTGGTTTGAAATGAGTGCCATGGAGGAACTCAATGTCTTTCTAGGAATTCAAGTGAAGCAAGTTGACAATGGCATCTTCATAAGTCAATCAAAGTATGTATAAGACATACTTAAAAGGTTCAACATGACTGATTGTAAGGTTGCGAAGACACCCAAAGCCAGAAATCCCTCCCTTGGACATGATCTTGAGGGGGAGTGTGTTGATGAGCATCTCTATAGGGTAATGATTGGGTTTCTTATGTACCTCACAGCTAGCAGGCCAGATATCATGTTTGCTACATGCATTTGTGCAAGATATCAAGCCAACCTCAAGATGTCACACCTGGTCACTGTCAAAAGAATTTTAAGATATCTCAAAGGTGCTCCATCACTTGGCCTTTGGTATCCAAAGAATTCAGACTTTAATCTGAATGCTTATACAGATATTGACTATGGTGGCTGCAACATGACTGCAAAGTCTACATCAGGGGGATGTCAATTTCTTGGTGGAAGAGTAGTCTCTTGGTAATGTAAGAAACAATCCTGTGTGTTTGCATCAACTTCTGAGGCTGAATACATTGCTGCTGCAAGCTGCTGTGCTCAAGTGCTTTGGATTCAAAATCAGATGCTGGACTATGGATTCAACTTTAAAGAGACTCCCATTCATATAGACAACAACAGTCTTGTGCAGCACTCAAGGACAAAGCATATCAATATCAGGTATCATTTGATTAGAGATAATTTTGAAAAGGGATTAATCAAACTAGTCAAAGTTAACACAAATGAACAATATGCTGATCTGTTTCACCAAAGCTTTTGATGAGCAGAGATTTAAATATCTTGTATCAGCTATTGGGATGATTAACTTTGAATAGCTTTTCTTAAAACTTAATCATATTTATTTCTAAAACCTGTGTGTCCTAAGTTGTCTATTTTATCACCTTCATAAGCCCTTGTTTTCTTTGGAAGAAAATATTTTCAAAAGACTTTTCTTAGATTTTTGAAAATTTTGATCTCTTTTCTTTTTGGAAGATTTAAAATTACCTTCGTAAGAAATTTATGTCTTAGTAAAAAAATAATTGCTTCAGTAATTTTACCTTCGGCAGAAATTTTCTGAAATATCTTCTGAAGCTTAAAATCAACTTAAGTACTCTGTATGTTTTCAAAGAACAAGTTTCTTCCGAAAGCAATTTACCTTCGGAAGTTTTTATTCTCCTTATAATAAAATCTTTGAGTGTTAATTCTCTTCCGAAGAAAAATTCTCAAAAACCTTTGAAATTTCTTCCGAAGCCAATTTGCCTTCGGAAGCTTTTTCTTCAGAACTTCCGAAGCAAATAACCTTCGAAAGATTTCTCGACTTCCAAGAAAACTACTTTTTGGGAAAAAGTAAACTACTTTTCATAGGTGGGACCGATATCCGGATTTCAAAGTTTATCCTCTTTCATTAACTTTGTCTCAAATCCTTTTCACATAAATGCCCCCTCTTTCAGTATCTTCTTCAAATTACATTATTCCTTAAACCTAAATTCTCCTAAACCGCCTTTGTTCTTCATCTTTCTTCATCCTTAAGCTTCTCAAATGGCCAACCTAAACCGCAAAAACAACCCAGATTTGTCCATGCAACTTCACAGGAAACACAACCAGGTTGCTCTATTAAGCTCTGAGAAGGATGAAAGATTCTCAGAGATTTGCTGTTTCTTAGCTCTATCCAACTACTTCACCTCCCTTACCATTGATCCTACTCTCCATGAGGATCATCTGCTTGAATTCTGGAAGACCTGTCAAGAGGTCATTATGGATGGGGAGAAGGCACTATCTGCCACAGTGCAAGGAAGGACAATCTTCATCACTCCGGCCATCATCAACACTCACTTGCAGCTGGATGATGAAGAAGGTGAGTTGTCCTTCCCAAAGGAAGCTGTAAATTATTTCTTTAAGCAGATGGGCTATGAGGAAGATTTCTCTGTAAAGACCTTCAGGAAAGGGAAGGTCTCATCCCGGTGGAAATACCTGCTTCATGTGGTTATCCACAGCTTGTCAAACAAGCATGGAGGGTGGGACCAGATTCCTGAGGATCTCTCGTTCATAGTACATGGAATGGTTAAAGGGGTCAAGTTCAGGTACTCTCAGTTTGTATATACCAATTTGCTTGCTAACTTGGACTCCTTAGAGTATTATATGTTTCCTAAATATGTTTAACACATTCTCAACTGTGAACTGGGCTCACAGTTGAGGGAAACACATAATATTCTTAAATTGGGACAAATGAAGCCTGACATCTTTAAAATAATGAAGAAGCCAACTGTAGGCTTCTCAGATGTAGAAACAGCCCTTGTCCCAAAAATGTTAGAGCTCATTGCTCAAGTTGACAACCTAGCAACACAAGCTAGTGTTGAACCCACACCTTCTACCTCCCAACCACCAAAAAGACCACAAATCACCCTCACCTACCACAGAAAATCCAAACGAACCCCTGCTCAAGCTATTGAGTCTGTGCAGGCCCCCATATACTCACCCATACAGGAGGAAGTGGACACTAGAGCTCCCACTTCCCCTGAGGAGAAAACCACTCCCATCTCTTCAAGAATCAATGGTGAGGTTCCTCATGCTTAGCCTGATGAGCTCACAAGCCCAACTGCCTTAGGCATTCACTCTGAGTCTCAACACTCAAGTGAAAAACCTTTAGGGGACAATTACCATCCCCAACCTTTAGACTTAAATCAACCCATTCCCAACCTCTCATTCTAAACTGATGAAGACTTAGGTTTCAGTGGGTACCATGAGACTCTCTACTTTTCCCCTACTCAAAGAGAGATGAGTACTCCTGAGTCTCCTTTGTCTAGCCCACATCAGTCACCCATCACTAAGGTGGATACTTCTGAACCTGTTCAGGATATCCATATGAAAGAGGCTCTCACTTCTGCAAGTGATTACATTATTAAGACCTCAACCATGGCAACTCAGCTGATTGACACTTCAACTGAGGCTGTCAATGTGCAGAGGAAATCTAGCAGCCAAGAACCTGAAGCTGGTGGTGAGAGAGAGGACCTTAGTCCAATCATCTCATCCCCTAATGATTCTTCTGATGAAGATGAGGGGAATCTGATACTAAAGGTGCAAAAACTGTCAAAAACATGCTCCTATTTAGTCTCTAAGGTTAGTCACCTTGAATCTCAGGTGACTACCCTGCAAAATAGGGTCAATGATCAGCAACTTGAGATATCTTATCTCAGGGAAAAACTAGCTGGGAGACCTTTAAGAGGAGCTCAACCAGGAACACAAGAACCTGTGAATGTGTGTTGGAGCTGTACAAGATAGTCTATATTATCAACACAGTCAAAGTCAACAAAAGTCAACGTCATGGTCATAGTCAACACAAAAGTCAAACCCGACACGTTCGAGACGAAGAACCGAGACGAGACGTGGAAGATTTAGATGACTAGGAGTTTTATTGTAATAAATTTATTTTGTGTGAACAAAATATATTTTATCTTGTTTTTAGTCATATTTATGTTTTATATGTAATTTCATTAATTAGCCTAAGTCTAGGGGGTTAAATGTAATTAGTGAATATTATATTCACTATAAATAGCCTAATTGTTATTAGGATTAGGCGAATGGTTGCATGACCAAGAGATTGGGGGATTACTTGTAAAGATATATTTTGCAATCTAATTGAAGATCAAAGGTGTTTTGATGGTGATTATCATATTTAATCTATAATCTTCATGATTTGATTCAAGTTTGATTATCTTGGAGTTACAATGTGATTAACCTAACTCCTAGCTCAGCTATGCAAGAGGGTGATGCTACCAAAAAGGGGGAGAAAGTCATTACAATCACAGAACCTGGGAGTTCTTCAGGGAGTATGGACATTGAGGACTCACCATCCTCACTTGAAATTGTGCATACTCAGCAACTTCCTCAAGTTCACATTAATGTGGACAGTATAGACTCTATCATTTGGAGTCTCTTTGAGGAAGGCATTCTAAGGGCTATGTCATCCCCACCTCAAGAAACTACAAACTACATTATTGGGTGGAGGTATGATGATGATAGAAGAGCCCTCATTCTTCACAGAGTTCAAGGGCAACAAGAAGTATTTAATTTTCAGACCTTGAACTACTATGAAGGTCTTGACCTGATCAACATGCCACTTGTCAACCCAAGTCAATCAAGACAAGCTGACAAGTTAGCACTCAGGATTCAAGACAGAATTACTAAAGAGTTCAGCCTTAGAAGGAGATAAAGGCAATCAGGTAATGTCATTGGTCAACTGGATGTTGTGGCAGACCCTGAGATTAGCTTCAAATGGAAAACCTTGGCTGAAGGCCCAGTGATAGAGCCTGAGAGCCCTGTCACACCAACAACTACTTCAGAAATTCATTCTCTTAGTGAAACAACCTGCTGGTGAAGGTGTCTCACGACCTCTCTCTGGCCAGAGCTTAGATGCTACACTAAGCAATGAAGGCCAAAGCTCTCTCCACCCTGTGTCACAAAGGTCTGTGAGTGACAAAGAGAAAAGGATTCTAAATCCTGAGGAGATTGAGGAGGAGGAGAGAGAGAGGAAGAGGAAGCTAAGGGGAGAAAGTTCTTCTAGGTCTTCAGGCTTTATGCAAGCTGCAATCAGGGCTGCCCCCAGACCAAACACTCAAGATGATGAGTTGAGGGCAGTTAGGATTACTTATCTGCAGACCAGGAACTATGATATAGATGAGATTATATCTCTCCTCTTAGAGCAATTAAATGAACTGGCTGACATGGAAGTGTCAAGAGAGATGAAGGAAGCAGAGGATGCAAGGCTACTTCTCCAATTCAAATAGGAGAAGAGACAAAAAAGGTTATACAAGCATGTCCAACTCTCTCCCCAATTCAAGAAAGTACTGTGCAAGAGGTTGTGGCAGCTACACAAGAACCTCAGGTAGATAAGAAAACAGATAGGCAAAACATGATCAACTACTTGAGTGTCACAGGTCTCTACCAGGCATCTGCACTTATTCCATTGTCCTTTGAGTACAATGAGTTTGAGTATCTCAAACAGTTTGAACTTCAAGTGCTCAAAGAACAGAAGGCAACAAAGAAAAAGATGAGGGAAGATGCTGCAAAGTCATGAGCCATCATCCAAAAGAGTATGAAGAAGTCTGCTGACAGAAAAAGGATTATGAGCTTCTTGAAGCTGTATGGATTCTCCGGAAGGAGACTTGGCCCTATGTCTCTATCCACAATGGATGAGCATATCAGGATAATCAAGTAGAAGATCAAGAGTGGAGAGCTGATTGACTTACACTCCGCTCCAAGTCAAGTCCCACCTGAAGTGGAGGTTAAGGTTGAACAACCTGAGACAACAGAACCTAGACCTCCTTCTGAGCCTCAGCAAGCTTCATCTTCTAATCCACAGCAGGGTCAAACTCCCTCTCCTTCTGAACCTGTGAGGGAGGAACACCCAACTGAGAAAGACAAGACTAATCAACAAGGTGCTGCAGACCAGTCTTCTCAGTTGAAGTCTTCTAAGAGGAAGAAGAGGATGGCTTCCAAACCAAAGTCAAAGAAGAAAAAGAAGCCTGAATCATCCACCTCTACACCTTAGGGGTAGTCAGATCAACCTGAGGAAGTGCATGAAGAGGCAGCCCAATCAACTCCAATTCAAGTGGCTCCTCTTGTAGCTGAGAGACCCATCTTATCCTGGACCTTCACAACTAATCCAAAAAGATGGCATGTGATCAGTGATCAAGGTGTTGAGAATGTCTACACATGGCAAGACTTAATCAACTTACCTTTGCATGATCTCTTTGAGATGAGAAGATATTATGAGTGTCTGAGTGATCCTAACCATCTGATGAAGAAGGGTATGGTCATCATCATCCTGAGGACTGTCAACATCTGAAGATCTTCTAAATGTTTTGTTAGCATCAGCCTAGGGGGAGTTTGTAAGGATTCTTATAAGTCTGATGCAGCCAAAACATCCAAAGTCTCTCTGCATGCATGTAGTGAAGAACAGAAGTAGAAATGCTTCGGAAGTTTTACACCATGCACTAGAAATATTCTAAGTTTAAAATCTTTCGAAGCCAAGACCAACATCTTCCGAAGCCAAAAGTGAAGTCTTCCTCGAAGCTTCAAGACAAAGGTCCATGCTTTTGGTAACTGTATATTGAGGTATTGAGTCCATGCTTTCTACTTTATGTACTTTTATCCTTTTTTTAATATATTAGGATGTGAGCTATGGCATGTCATAGTCACTAGTCAAAAGGCAAATCTGCCTTTTGACTCTACATTTGATTTTGTAGTTGTCTAGTCAATGTATCCAGCTTGCTTTCAAAGTATGACAGGCTGTAGGATGTAGTATAAAGTATCTCAAGTACTTGTAACTTTTATCGTATGCTTTGTAACATTTGTAATAGAACTTGAGAAGCAATATACAACATTCTTGAAATCCAATTACTTGTGTTGTTTGCCATCTTGTTCTTTCTTATATTTACTTGTGTTCTTAGCATCTTTCACTAAAAGTTAACCAGTTCCCCATTTGATCTGTTAAGTGTTCTAAGCAACTCTCCTCATTGTGTTGTTGTGTTGTAAGTGCATACCCTTCACCGGTCCTGCACATCTTTTCTTCAAACAAGATGTTATCAAGAGGACAAGGCTTATTTTGACACACTGAGGAGAGTTGAGAAGAAAGGTGAATCTAGATCAGAAATGGCTGATAAATATCTAGAAGCATTTGGAGATAAATACTTTGAGAAAGTAACCAATCCTGGTTTGAAAGTAATTGATGGTACTCAAATGACAAAACCAATCAAGAGATGGTTTTATGATTCTGATGCATTTCATCTGAAGCTGGTAAGAGATGAAGATGATTGGGAGAAAGACTTGATATGCTTATTTGGAGTATTTGAGCGGAAGTTACTGCATCCAAGCTACATCTCATTTTCGTCTAATCAGAGATTTGAGCAAGTGTCGTCAGTTGTGGCTGAAAATGATAGAACGTATTTTATGACAATCATAAAAGTGATGAATGTAGCCATGGAGCGGATTTTTTTGAGGAAGGCTCTGGCTTATGCAAACATTGTAAAGAAAGATATACACAACATAGAGTTCATGAGAATATCAAGTAAAGGAGTGTTACAGGTGCATGTGAAAGATCAACTGATCCAATTGAATTTTATGCAAATGTTGATATAGCAACATTAACTAAGGAGACTTTGCAGGTGACGGATACTGTTAGATCTAGGACTTATAGGTCTAGATCAATTTGTATAGGCTTAGAACTTTAATCAATTCTTGTAATAAATATTTGTAATTGTCATTTATTATGCATGCATTAATTATATATGCTAACCCATATATGCATGTGTTATTATGGATAATTGCAGGTACAAACATCTACGGATGAACATTTTGTTCTTCCATAGATATATTTCTTACAAGTAACAAAACATCCGAAGATCATCTGCGGATGAACAAATCAACTGGAGTTCAAGTGAATTAGCGTTCAAGTGAGAATTGCTGCGGATGAACAAGTTTGCTTCGGAAGAACAAGATTGCTTTTGAGCAAGACTTCTGCGGAAGAACAAGACTACTGCGGAAGAACAAAACATCTACGGAAGACAATATTTCTGCGGAGTCCAAACACTTGTATAATACAAGTGTTACGAGTCAACAAGTCAACAAGGCAGTTATGCGAATCCCAAGAGATCCGGTGTTTCCTTTAACAGAAACATCATTGTTTATATAAATGGATCCTAGGTTTCGAATCAAGTAGGCTTGGACGGCAACAACAATAGCAATACGACAATTCCACAAACAACAAACATCACATCAAATCTCACAATCAAACCCTAGCAGCCGTCACATCATCCATCACCAAAATTTAATATCATTCATTCATTATTTGTAATCATTAACATATTTTAATGAAATACATATTATTGTGTTTTTTTTAGTGTGTTCTTTCATCTTTATTGCTATTGAAATTTACTGCAAAACAATTAAACCAAGCCAACGTTGATTCTGCAAACGTTGACTTGCCTTCAATCGACACTGATAATTCCTGATTGCGATCCTTGGATTCATAGGTGGTATCAGAGCCAAGTGCTCATTGATTTAGATCGATTGATCTATCAGTGTTAGTTGTGTTTAATTGCTTTGAATTCTGTAGATTTGTCAGTTTTTACTGATTAGATCTATTGTTTTTAAAAGAGATTTGTGTGAAACTTGTTTGTCGTTCAACAGTAGTCGGTTAGATTAACTTGGATCTATATTTAAATCAATTGAATAGCAGATCCTGTTGATCATCTTCATCAATTAACATCTCAGATCTTAACCAATCATGAGCAACTTCAGTGGATCATCTTACCAACCACTGAAGTTGGAAACAAAAGCAGACTTCAAATCATGGAAAATCAAGTTTAGGAATCATGTAAATTATACAGATTCTGACTTATGGGTCTCTATAATAGAAGGTCCTTATATTCCACCCACCCTTGGGCCGGATTATAATGATAACAATCAACCCATAAGCACAAAAGATCTTTCACCGGATGATTTTAAGAAGGTTAAAGTTGATATCAAAGCATATAGCTTGCTTAGTATGGTTTTGCCAGAAGAAATATGGATCAGATGTGAAAATTACAAAACAGCAAATTCCTTGTGGAAGATTCTTCATACACTTTGTGAAGGGAGTGATGAAATCCGAAGCATTAGGAAGGACACCCTTCGTTCATAATATGAAACTTTTCATCATATTGAGGGTGAATCAATTCCTCAACAACTCCACAGGTTTATGCAACTTGTCACAGAAATGAACATTCTGGAGTTGAAGTACACAAATGAGGAATTGAACAAGAAAATGCTCCATACTTTACCAAAAAGTTGGAAGCAAACTATATCAATGTTTAAGAATACCATAGATCTCAAAGCAGTCGGACTAGACACTCTAGTGGCTAAAGTTGAGGCTCTTGAACTGGATGAGAAATCAAGAAACAAGAGTATAAGAACCCATGTATCACCATATCACTTTAAAGAAACAAGAAGTGCTGGAAGTGCTTTCATGTCCAGTAATGATGGTGATAACTCTTGTACTTTGAGTGAAGATGAAGAGGAAGTAAGCTTCTATGCTTCAAAACCTCCTAATAAATCTTCTCAAAGTAAGTCAAGAAAAGAAAAAGAAAGATCTGATGATCAAAGAGACAAATCATTTGAAAAACCATCATCCAACAATCAATCAAAGTCTATCACTATCATTCTAGACTCTAGGAAGTACATTGCCCACCGCCAACATTTGCCAACAAGATTTAGAAGAACTGCCTCTGGATGTAGTGGAGGAAATGGATCTACAATGGCAAATGGCAATGATTGCCTATAGAGCCAAACAATATCTGAGAAGAAACAAGAATTTGGCTGCTGCAAGTAAATCATCACGTATAGGAGTTGATAAGTCAAAGGTAAGATGCTTCAAGTGCAATCTCTATGGACACTTTTCTAGATAATGCAATCAACAAAGTTCTGACATAACACAACATCAGAATCATCAGGCCAAACAACCCTTATCAACTCAAAGATGTTTTAGACAGCCACAACTGACAAACTCATCCCCACTAGCCACCAATTCACCAGCAGGAACTAGCAACTCTAAAGACTCTAGACTGATCTTTCTTTAAGATCGAACCTGTGACTGGAGTGTGTATGAGAAGGAAGTCTTAGAAGAAAATCAAGCTCTAATGGCTCACATGGAAAACAAGGTTCCACCCATGGCAAGTGAGGTAAGAGACAGGTTATGTTCATCAATATGTGTTGAGGAAGTAGAAAGATATAGAGTCCATTATCAACAATTAGCTGATAAAATTAAAGAAACAATGATTTTGAATGAATCTCATGTAAGAGAACATAAACTATATCAAATTAAAATTAACTCTTTATAAAAGGATTTAGACCAAATTGTTTCTGAAAATTACAGTTTGAAAGCACAAGTTGAGCATCTGACCACTTCCTTAACCAAATCCATGGCTGATCATGCATCAACTGAAGTGAAACTTTAGAAGTTTCAGCTCTCATCTCTGCAATATGAGAAATTACTAAATTCTCATATTGAATCAAAGAAAAGGTCTAGGTTGGGATACAATGGTGTGGCACCACCAATTACCAATAACTATGTTTCTTTGCCTGAATCAATGACAAATAATCTTTCAAAACATTTTGTGCCTAGCACCAATATAGGAACTAGCTCAAATCAACAAAACATTGATAATGAGGTGAATGAAACTGAGTCTTTTGAATCAGAAAAGATTAATCAATTTAATTTAGAATTTGACTTAGATGAGTGGGATGACATGGATGATTCTGATGAACATGATGCTGATCTTTTAAATAAGGGTAAGAATGTTGTGTTTGAAACAAATATTCCAAAAGTTCTTAAAGAAACAAAGTTGCCATACCCTCCTAAACAAAGAAACATGCTGAAAACCATTTGCAAGAGAATAGCTCAGCTGAATGACGACCTTCAAGAACTAAAGCAGCAACAATACTCTGCTTCTACTGAGGAAAGAGAGAAATCCAAGGAAAAAGAAAAGAAAAAGGCTTTAGCAAATCATCAATGGAAGAAGAACCTCTTTCTTGTACCAGATATACGGAAAAAGAAAACTTCAGTAGAAGTTAATGATGATTAAGTAGATCCTCTACGGAAAAGGAATTCAGCAACAAACAATCAAAATGTGCATAAAGTGGAAAAAGAAGAAGCACATCCAAAGCTGAAGAAGAAAGAACAACATCAAAAGTCAGCAAACCATAAGAATGATTTTGAGAAAGAATCAGATGAAAAGTATTGCAAATGGTGTGACATGAAAAATCACAATACTGAAGATTGTTACTTCAGTAGCTACTGCTCTATTTGCAATATGAACAATCACATGACTGCTGATTGCTACTTCAACAAACATTGTGCCATCTGCAACAAAAATAATCATTCCACTCAGGAATGTTATTTCAACAAAAAGAACAAGACAAAAGGCACAAAGAAGAAAGAATCAGATAAGTCTGAATCAGATACTCAATCTACTGATTGTGAAAAGGGTTTAAAACTGAAGAAGTCTGAACAAAAATAAAAGTCAAAATCAAAGGACAAAACATTATCAAGTGCTCATACATTGAAGAAAAGACCAACTTTCTAGTAGTAAAAAACACCTCACAAAAGGGTAGATTTGACTGATAAGGAAACAAAGGATGATGATGCATTCTTTGATAAATTTGAAAAGGGAAATCATATACCTCATTCAAAAACAAAAGATTGTGAGACATTTAATCATAAAGTTTCATTATCAAAAGCAAATCTCAAATAAACAAAATTAAGTTGGATCAAGAAGAAATTGGGAAACAAGAACCTAGTTCATCAACATCCCATTCAACAGAATCATCCTCATCAGAAACAACTCAGAATGAATCAACCAAAACTAAAATTGAAACTTCAAGACTTGTTCAAGAAGGAGTAACTATTTTAGACACTGTTGACAAACCCAAGATCATTAAGACTTGGGTTGTCAATTCTAACTGATTTATTTTTGAATGCAGGAACAATATTGGAGAGCTGACAACCAGTGGTATGTTGACAGTGGTTGTTCCAGGCATATGACAGGAAACTATTTACTTCTCCATGATTTCAAACATAAAAATGCTTCTTATGTGGCATTTGGTGGGGATATAAAGGGAGGTAAATTTGTTGGTGAAGGAATGATAACATATGGTGTGCTCAAATTTGAAAAAGTAAATTATTATGAAAATTTACAGTATAATCTACTAAGTGTGTCTCAAATTTGTGATCAAAATTATACCATATTTGATAATACTAATTGTTACATTCTTAAGCCAGGATTGAATGTTCCAGAAGAATGGGTCCTCCTCAAAGCAGCAAGAGAAGGAAACACTTATGTTTTGGATATGAACAACACATCCCTCACAAAACATGAAACATGCCTTCTATCTAAGTTATCAGAAGATGTATCTCAACTATGGCATAGAAGGCTTGTCCATTCTAACATGAAGAACATGAACAAATTGGTGAAAAATGACCTGGTCATTGGATTGCCAAACAAAGAGTTTCATTGCTCAACTCACTGTTCTTCTTGTTACAAAGGAAAACAACATAGAGTCTCACATAAATCCAAAATTATCAATGTGATGAGCATTGGAAAAAGGCAATATTGTTTGGTGATAGTTGATGATTTCACAAGATTCACATGGGTCTTTTTCTTAAACCAAAAAAGTGAAACATCAGAAACATTAATGGACTTTGTGATCAAGATTGAGAATCAACTTGATACAAAAGTTAAAATTTTTAGGAGTGACAATGGTACTGAATTTGTCAATTTTGAACTGGATTCCTTTTGCAGGAGCAAAGGTATTGCAAGGCAATTCAGTGCACCAAGAACTCCACAACAAAATGGAGTTGCTGAAAGAAGAAACAGAACTCTCATTGAAGCAGCCAGAACAATGCTAGCTGATTCACAATTGCCATCACATTTTGGACTGAGGCTGTGAATACTGCATGCAATGTTCAAAACAGAACATTAATTGTCAAAGAACATAACAAAACTCCTTATGAGCTCTTGTTTAAAAGAAAACCATCCATAGGATATCTTAAAGTCTTTGGATGTCATGTATCTATTTTAAACATAAAAGAGTCATTGGGAAAATTTTCAGAAAAAGCATATGATGGTTTCTTTGTTGGATACTCTTCAACATCTAAATCTTATAGGATTTATATTCCACAACATAACATTGTGGAAGAAACTCCTAATGTATCCTTTGATGAATCTGTATTTACTAAGTCAGTTAAAGGTTCATCATGGTTGTTTGACATAGATGCTCTAACTAAATCATTTAACTATGATCAGTTGAACATTACAGGATCTGATGAAGTATGTTATCCATTTGTTCCACCTCATATGACTGAAGTGACATTATCTGCTGATCCTCCAAGGATACACACATCCTCGGGTGGAAACACATCAGCAGCAGCTACAGACACTACATGTGGAAATGAACTTGTTGCATCCGGAGATGTGAATGTTGTCCTTTCAACAGATCCATGCTCTCAAGTGAATACAACAAACATTGGAAATGTTTCAAGTCCTCACTTATCCGGAGAAGTTCATGTAACTCCTACGGAAGAGCAAAATGATTCCGGAGAAGTTCCTACGGAAGAGCAAAATGATTCCGGAGAGGTTCCTACGGAAGAGAAAAATGATTCCGGAGAAGTTCTTATGGAAGAGCAAACCGATACTGGAGATGATCCTACAGCCCATACAGAAGACACTCATGATCCTTCACCTCATGTTGAACATTTTGACTATTTTCTAAACTCTCAACCTGGGTTGGATCAGTCTGAGGCAATGGAAATGACTAACCTGGAATCATCTATGCCTGTTTTATCAACTCCATCAATGAGAATCCATAAGACTCATCCCGTCAACAACATCATTGGAGATCTTACAAAGAGAACTACAAGGAGCCAAAGTGGTACTGCCAACCTTTGTGTCTTCAGTTGTTTTCTTTCTCAAGTGGTCCCTCCAAACATCACTGCTGCTTTAAAAGACAATAGTTGGGTTGAAGCTATGCAAGAAGAGCTTTAACAATTTTGAAAGCAAAAGGTATGGTCTCTAGTTGATTTGCCCAAAGGTCAACATCATATTGGAACAAGGTGGCTATACAAAAACAAACTGGATGATAGAGGGATTATTGTAAGAAACAAAGCAAGGTTGATTGCACAAGGATACACACAAGAAGAAGGAATAGACTATGATGAAGTTTTTGCACCAGTTGCAAGAATTGCGGCCATAAGAGTGTTTCTAGCTTATGCATCATATAAGAAGTTCAATGTGTATCAGATGGATGTCAAGTGTGCATTCCTATACGGGAAGATTGATGAGGAATTTTATGTGTCACAACCCCCCGGTTTTGAAGATCCACATTATCCTCATAGAGTATACAAGCTAGATAAAGCCTTGTATGGTCTTCATCAAGCACCAAGAAAGTGGTATGAAACATTATCATCTTTCTTGCTCAAGCATGGCTACAAAAGAGGAACCATTGATCAGACACTATTTCTCAAACAAGAACATCAAGATCTCTTAGTTGTTCAAATATATGTTGATGACATTATATTTGGCTCAACTAATAAGAGATTGTGTGTAAATTTCGAAGAGCTCATGAAATCTGAATTTCAGATGAGTTCAATGGGTGAATTAACCTTCTTTCTTGGTCTTCAAGTTCATCAAAAACAAGATGGGATATTCATCAATCAAGAAAAATACATACATCAAATTTTGAAGAAATACAATCTTGCTGAAGTATCCTCATGCAAAACACCGGCATCAACAATTGACAAGATTGTTCCTGATCCTTCAGGAAAATCTATTGATCAAAAATTATATAGAGCAATGATAGGTTCACTTATGTATCTAACTGCCAGCCAAAACACAGAACCTATCTCTCCAATTCACCCTCAATCACCAAATCAGCTTCAAATGCAACTTTTTCAAGAACCTCCAAATCTAGAAAATTTATCCACTGAGAGCATATTGTCAGGATCAGTGATCACAAGTTTGATAGTTTTGAGTGTAAAGCAGCGGAATAAGATCAAGAATTAGACAGATTATAGCAAGAATTTGATATTCGTATGCATTAAAAACAAATACGAGAGAATATATTTCTGTGACAAGGAATGTTTAAATTATAACAAATATTTCTGCTCAATCATTCACCTATTACAATAAGGTTGACACTCCTTATATAGAGTGCAATCACTGCTGTTATCACGGGATAGTGACAACTGGCAGATCTATTACAAAAATAACTAACACTTAACAAACTACTGAAATGTTCACAACTACTGAGAACATATCAGAGTGCTAAGTACAAAATATAAAACTACTGAAACTAAACTACTGAAACTACAACGACTGAAGAACAAGCTCTTTAGTCGTTTTACAAAACTACTGAAAACATAAAACTACTGAAAGTAAACCGTCACAACTACTGAAGAAGTCCTCTTCAGCTGTTATGACAACGTCTGATACTTGGTCTTCAGCACTTGTGTCTTCAGACTTTGTCTTCAGCACTTGTGTCTTCAGACTTTGTCTTCAGCACTTGTCTTCAGACTTTGTCTTCAGTTGTTGTCTTCAGCTGTTGTGGACTTCAGCGGTTGTTGTGACGTCTGTTGGACTTAAAGGTTTTTCTGTTCCGGCTCATTGGTTCTTTTGGTCCAACAAACTCCCCCTGAACCAATGCAGCCAAAACCTTTAACTTTATTGAGGTCCCACTTATTGTTGGCAGAATGGTCGGTCTTTTTCCTTCTTGATCAGTTGAGAAGATGACCCATTATAAGCACTGGCCTGGGAATGAGTCTCTGATGATTTGGTTGGCAATATATGGATGGGAGCTCTGTATTGGGGAATTGGACACTGAGCTGTTCCCCCATCCATGAGACTCACTTCCCATGTATAAGCCTGTAGGATTCTCTGGTGTATGCTCTGAGAAACATAATTTTTTCTTCCATTGTAAGATTTTCAGCTTCACCATCAAACAATCCTTCACGCCCATACAACTCTGAAATGTACTTTGCCTGTTTGCCATTTTTGAGCTCAACTGTTGTAATCTGTCTGTATGCAAACTCATCTGGGTGAGTACCTTCAAGTAACAGACTGAGCTCATTTTGTTTGAAGTTCTCAAGCTTCTTGTAGACTAACCCCTTTTTAATTACTCTATTCTCTAACATCTTTTGGGGTGGCTGTTTAGTCTCATAGGCCTTCTTGAAATCTTCTACAATTTCCTTGGGTGATACTACCAGGACCACTGTGATCTCTTCATCTACGATCCTTTTTACTTGGCCCTTGTATCTCGCAGGAATGTCTTTCTTCACAATTATGTGAGCCACCCTAGGATCAGGCCATATTCTCACCTTTTCCTTTTGATATTGAAATGTGTTAGCAAGGGTGTACAATCTCAGAGCTTCTTTCTTCATACTGATTATTGATGAAGAAGCAGCATAAGTTTTCTATGCTTTTCAGCATCTCATCATCATGAAGCCTTTGATGTTGTTCTTCTTATATCTTTACTCTTATAGTTTCCATCTGTGAGGTGGGAGTGATGGGCATAGGTTTGGCTTTAGGCAAAGTTAGGACTGTGGAAAGAGGCAGCCTATCTTCTTCCTCATCATCCTCTTCTTCTTCTTCTTCTAGCCTCAACATCCTTCTCTTCTTCTTCTTGGGTGCATCATCGGCTGTTGGTTTTGAGGGTAAAGGAGTTGGTTTAATGGGTTGTGGTAGTGGTGATTTTGAAGTGGGAAGTTTTGCAGGTTGTTCTAGCATTCTTGTAGTGAGTGAGGCTTTTGAGTGTTTTGCTAGTTCCTTTCTGTTCCCAGCACCTGCCTCATTTAGTGCTTCAATCACCAATCCCTTAGTGTATGCTTCAGACGTACAGATCTTGGTGGTTATTGCCAAGATACTGTCCCTGGTCCATGACTTAATCTCGATCAATGATCTCCCAAGGTACTTTGCAATGAATCTGATCATGATCTCTAGTCTTTCTCTTTCTAATGCATCATAACTTGCCCATCTTGAGTTAATTTCTTCAACTTCAACTCTCCTAATCTCTGAGTCAAGCTGTGCAGTATCGAACCCTTGTCTATACAGTTGATCAATAATGGAGTCCATTGATTTACTATGTGTAGCATCCGCCATTTTGATCATCTCATCGAGTTGGAGTTCTTTTTCTTTTCCTTCAACCTTCCTCTTCTTATATGTGATATGAAAGTCTTTGTGACTTTCACCCACTTGATCAATGTCGGCTCCCTTCACAAACTCCTCTTCCTTCTTAGTCTCCTTCACAAACTCCTCTTCCTTCTCAGTCTCCTTTTCTTTCAGTATGTCTTCCTCTTTGCTTTCACTGACTGACTCTCCCCCTTTTTGGTTGCATTGGTTGCAAAGGTTTGAGTAGCAGAAAGCCTTGTGCTCACAGTCTCCTCCACCAGGGGTTGTATGATTGAGGGAAGCCTCTCATCCATGGTTTTGATCACAATGTCTGTGATCATTGGGGTGATGAGAGGTAGGGACTGCTGAAAGATAGCAGCTGTTTGCTCAGAGGGGTTCTGTCCCTGAGAAGCAGTCCAGAAATAGAGGCTGGTAGGTTGGAAGTTTTGAGTGGCTGAGTGTGTGGGAGACCTTCAGGTGAAGGTGCCATCTGTGGGTTTATGTTGGTGTCAGATGGACTTGCTTCTTGAGAGAATTGGTCAAGTAGGCTTTGTAATCTACGGACTTCTTCCTCAAGAATTGTGTTCTGGGCCAGAACATCATAAAAGAAGCCCAGCTCATCATCAGCAGATGCTGAATCACCTGACCTCCTGCTTGTAGCAGGATGTACATGCACTAGGTGTAGACCAGTTTTAGCATGTGCCCCTTTTTCTTAGAACTGGGGACTTCCAGCCTCAGGACGATGTTCTTCATCAGCTGTTGCCTCTGATGAGGTCTTAGCAATGTTACCAGCCTCAGTCTGACCATGTGCTGATTCAGAAGAGGTGGCAACCTCACCAGATATTCTGATCTCCATATCCACACCAGGAGACAGAACCTTTAAACCCCGGTGCTGTGGGTTGTCAGAAGCATGTTGATCATCTTCCTCAATGGCTGTGGTTTTCCCCTTTGTTGGTGTTTAGTGGGGAGGAGGAGAGGCATGCAGCTGAGTCAGCACGTTTGCAATTATAATGGTTGGACTTTGGGGGGCATTTGCATGGGGAGATGGGGTAAAAGCATTATGCACCTGGGGAGAATGGTGCTCTTCATTGGCAATCTCCTCAAATGAGGAAGATTCCAGATTAGTGGGTACCCCTTCTTTGGTTGCTGCAGGATCCTTTTGAGAGGAATCCTGAGCGGCTGTGGCTGGTAGAGTCTCTGATACTGCTGGGGGGTTTACACCAGCAAGTATATCCTGCCTTAGTGGTACAGGAGCATCTTCAGGGGACTCATCTCCCTGAATAGCTGTTTTGTGGCGTTTGGTTTTTGGTTTGGTGGGGACTCTGGATTTGGTGGTGGTGGCTGTGGGTTCCAGCTGCGTGGGTTTGCGCAGCTTGGCAGCCATTTTTAGAGATTGGTCAGAGTTGTGCCGGGAGTATACTTCAGGCAATACAGCCATAGCAGGGACTCCCAGGCCAACAAGTCCCTCAGCTTGAAGCTGGTTTTCAATTATGGCCATTATGAACCGAGGATATAATATCCAACGGTTAGCAAGTTGTTTTTGGGCCATATTCTTGAGCTCTAAAAATAGTATTTCAGAAAAATTTAAAGGTTGTTGCTCAAGGATGGAGTACATTACCTGTTGCCACCTTGTGGACATTTGATCCCATGATGAAGTCTTGGGGGCAAGGCAGACATTTACCATATGAAAGATGAGACGTTCGGCATCCTGGAAATGTTTCTTCAATATGGTAGATGCACTCAGGTTACCTTGGTATCCATGGTGTGCAAATGATAGATCTGTTGTGCCCTTTGGATAACCAGTTGGGAAAGTGGCATCATCCAGATTGAGGGTTTGGCGAAGAGTGTCTGGAGTAATGACCACTTTTTGACGATTGACAAACGATTGAAGAGACTCTGTGTCATTCTCCTCAGAGACAAGAGTGACGTTTGTCCAGAATTGGTTAAGAGATTCGGCATATATGATGGGATTTAACAGAAAAGCCGTTTGGTAAGGTGACTGAACCATTAAATCAATGGCGTTGTGAAACTTGGTCGAGTATGGCGATTTTGTGAGATGTGCGACACAATTGTGTCGTGGTTTTAGTTGCATGGTCGCCATTGATGAAGAGAGGTTACAGAGTTTTTGAACGTTAGGTTTGAGAAGAGAGGAGAGAAAAACTCTGATGGTGGGATAAGGTATTTAATAGGTAGGGTTAGAAAACGACTGAAGGTTTTGGTGTTAGTCATCATTTGTTGAAACTACTGATGACGTGGTATTAACTTTCAGAGGTTTGAGATGACTGACCGTATTGGTGTGATCAACAGTTGTTATAAAACAACTGAAGACTTGGTTTTAACCGGCAGACGTTGAAACAGCTGAAGTCTCTGATTTAGTCATCAGTAGTTATAAAACTACTGAAGACAGTTTTGACTTCAGGTGGTGAAACAACTGAGGACATGGTGTTTGTCATCAGTAGTTGTGAAACTACTGAAGACAGTGGTTTTGTCATTAGTTGTTGTAAACAGCTGAAGACTTGGTGTTAGTCTTCAGTAGTTGTAAACTACTGAAGACATAGGTTTGGCTTCAGTTGTTTAGAAACAGCAGTTGTAGAAACAACTGAAGAGAAATTACTCATCAGCTGTTTTCGTCAATTCATAGCTTTTCAGCTGTTTCAGTCTGACCTCCACACTTACTCATCAGACTTAAATCTGAGTTTCAGAGGTTTCATTGGTCATCAGTACTTATCTGCATTTCTGACATCAGTAGTTGTAGCTACATCAGCTGTTGTGATTTCATCAGCTGTTGGAACTACATCAGCTGTTTTAACAAATAAAGTACTTCAGTACTTGTGAGGCATGTAGCCTTCAGTAGTTATAAAAACTACTGAGGATAAAAGAACTCATCAGTACTTATATGTGACATGGTTACCAATGATCATCAGTACTTATTACTGAGATCATCAGTAGTTGTCACTTATTCTAGCTGCAGCATACCAAGCCTTAACACCAGGTTGTGGAAAGTTGAACTATCCAAAGGCTTAGTAAAAATGTCTGCAAGCTCATCAGCACTAGGAACAAATTTTGGATCAATCAGACCTTTCTCAAAACAATCTCTAATAAAATGGTGTCTGATTTCAATATGTTTAGTCCTAGAGTGCTGGACAGGATTCTTGACAATACAAAGAGCTGAAGAGCTGTCCATTAACAATGGAGTCTTAGTCTCTGTTATGCCATAATCCAATAATTGGTTTTGAAGCCAGAGTACTTGAGATGTACAGCTTGCAGCAGCAATGTACTCGGCTTCAGCAGTTGATGTAGCAACTAAGGTTTGTTTCTTACTCTGCCAAGAAATCAAACAGTTGCCTAGGAATTGACATCCACCAGAAGTTGATTTCCTGGTCAACTTACACCCTGCATAGTCACTGTCAGAAAAAGCAACTAATTTACCAGAATGTCTAGTAGAATACCATAAACCTAGAGATGGAGTGCGTTGCAGATATCTAAAGATCCTCTTGACTGCAATCAAATGAGACTCCTTAGGTGCAGCCTGAAATCTAGCACAAACACATGTAGCAAACATAATATATGGTCTAGAAGCTGTTAAGTACATCAAGGACCCAATCATACATCTGTAAAGTGTTTCATCAACCACTTTACCTTTCTGATCTGTATCCAGTTGTGTGGTGTTGCACATGGGAGTAGAACAGGGCTTACAGTTTTGTAAATCAAACTTTCCCAAAAGATCTTTTGTGTATTTGGACTGATGAATGAAAATTCCATCAGCCTTTTGTTTGATTTGTAAACCCAGAAAGAACTGTAATTCTCCCATGGCACTCATTTCAAACTTCTGTTGCATCAACTTTGTAAAGGCATCACACAACTGTGGATCAGAGGATGCAAAAATAATATCATCTACATAAATTTGAACAAGTAGATTATGTTGCCCAGCTTTCTTAATGAATAAAGTCTTATCTATGGAGCCTCTAGTGAAATTATTTTCCAGAAGAAAGTTTGATAATGTCTCATACCAGGCTCTAGGAGCTTGTTTCAACCCATAAAGAGCCTTATCAAGCTTATACACCCAATTAGGATGTTTATTGTCCTAAAAACCTGGTGGTTGACATACATAAACCTCTTCTTTAATTTTCCCATACAAAAATTGTAACACCCCGAAAAGTCGAAACGAGTCATTAAGGATAATGGGCTTAAATAATGGGTATTTAATAAAAGAAGGAAATGGGTTATGGGCCAAATTGAGTTTATGGGCAAGAGCCTAAGTGATTAAAGGCCCATAATCAGCCCTTAAGCACCCAAAACCAGCTTCATCTTCCTCATTACAACCCTAGCCACCAAATTCGTAGAGAGAGAAAGTAGAGAGAGAAAGTGGAGAAAACTCAAGATTTGAAGCTTCTAAGGTGAAGAGATTGAAGATCTGGGTGTTGGAGCATCAAGATCTAAGAAAGAAGCAACAAATCCAGGTAAGAATCGACCTCTAAACCCTTCTGTAGATCAAACCCGGATTCTAGGGTTTTGGGTTTTGAAAAGTTGCAAAGAATCGCATAAAGGTCACATTTTTACGTATGAAAACATGTATAAAGCTTAGATTTAGCCTCATGGATGATAAACTAAGAGATTGGACGTAAAAAGTTATGATTTTGGGTTAAAAACGGTCTGGTCCGTAATTTTTATGCGATCTGCGAAACTGCGTGTTCATCCAGCGAATTTGCATATTCAATCAGCGAAACTGTGGATCTTCCTGCGAAACTATAGTTTCGCAGGTAGTTTCGCAGACATGGTTTTCCAACGAAAGTTGGGCGAAACTGGCAGTGAAACTGGCAGCGAAGATGCCAGCGAAACTGCCAGCGAAGGTGCTAGCGAAACTAGCAGCGAAACTGCTGGTGAAACTAGCAGCGAAACTGTTGGCGAATCTAGCTGCGAAATTGCTGATCTTGCAGCGAAATTAGCAGCGAATTTAGGCAGAAAGTAACCCCTTTAAGTGTTAGCTTTTCTGCAGGCTGTGTAGAGAGATCCTAGCCTTGTAAGCTTAGCCTAGAAGTTATTCGTGGTATCCAGGTGAGTTCTAGATCCCCTATTTATAAGTTTTTCCATGTTTTGGGGCTATTATGCATACTAAATTTACGTTTTTAAATGACCACGATTTTAAGGTGTTTTAACAGGAAGAACGATTTTTCCATAAGTAAACCTGCTATATAAATCCTTAATTATAAAAATTTTTCGCGCTGACCTGGCAGCCCGGCCCCAGCCAGGGGCGTTGCCCCTTGGACCCCACTAGGGGCTGCTGCCCCTAGAACCCCGCTGTCAGGGGCTGCCGCCCCCGAACCCCCGCTGTCCTGCGGCGGTTCGGTTATGTTTTATGATGATTTTACTTGGCATGATGTGTACTTAATAAGTTAAGTATTATATATATACTAAAGTGGAAGATGATATTAATGAAAAGCGAAACTTAATGAATGTTACCCCCGGGCCCGTATGATGATGAAAAGTCTTGCAAGCACTATGATAGACTTCACTTATGTGAGTCTGATGTATGATGATGGATCTGTATTCATGAGCGGGCTACGTGCCTTGCAGTGTGGATCAACTGTCGGGGGTTAGCTACCGTTTTTATGTGTACCGACAGGGATTGGCATTTGTTGTCAATCAACATGGAGCTCTTGCTTTGTGCAATCTCGTTTATGATGAAAGTGAAAGATAATGAAAGAATGAAAGATAATGAACATGCTTATTATTATGCAAGTAATGTTATGTACTATGATGTATGCATGGTCATTATATGAAGGATAAAGTTTATATTTTCTTATATTATTTAAAACTAGAACTCACTCAGCGAAGCTGACTTTTATGCATAATAGTTGGCAGGTAAACGCTGATGCTGAGGATGGCACATGGAGCTACTTGGGGAGCTATGGATGGCATTTATTTATGAAATCTTTATTGTAATTTAAGAACAAGTAACATGTTTTGTTTGAACTTAAAGGACAAATGTATGAGTACAATATGGTTTCTAAGTTTTAAATGAATGTCTAATTATTTCCGCTGCAATGTTTTATTATTAAACTGATTTTATGCTATGATTAACCAACTGTGAGGCTTCTCGGGAACGGGGCCTTACAAGTTGGTATCAGAGCCAAAGTTTAAGAGAATTGGGTAAACTATTTTCAAAACCTAAACTTAAACTGAAAATGGGACCGAATGAAGGATGCCAATCCAAGTAGCTACGTGCCATCAGGTAAAAGTTTCAAGTAAACCGGAATTATGTGCGTGTGCTATTTGTTTTATGTGCTTTTAGATTTGAATACTGATATGTGTTAGGATAGTGATTGCTTGGGACAGGAGGGTAAGGTAAGTGGTTAATCACACTTGGCCACTGTAATTAAGGACTTACCATACTTATAATGATCTGAGCAATTATCTTGAATAACCACTTTGGTGTTTGAATCTTATAGGAATTAGTTATGGCTGGTAGAAAATCTGGGAAGGCGACCCGAGGAGGTGCTCGTGGCGGGCGTACTACTGAGCCACGTGTCACCCGGAGCAAAGCTAAGGCTCCCGAGACTGTTCATGAGGAGTCGGACCTCCATAGTCACCCGGAGGGGGAGGGATCAGCCACCCTCAAACCCACTGTGAAGGAGGCTATCGCTGATGAGGTCTACAATGTCATGCAAAATGTCTTACCCTCGGTGGTGACCGAGGTGATCAAAGCAGTCAAGGATGGGGAGAAAGCTGAGAAGAAGGGGAAGGAAAGTGAGAAGAATTCAGGAAAGTCCACTGGGAGGACTGAGGAGTCTGAAGAGGAGCCATCAAACCCTAAGGTGGTAGTCCATGATGACGATAGTGATGAAGAGTCCGAGAGAGAGACTACTAGAGGGTGCAACTATGGGGCATTTCAAAGGTGCAAGCCCCCAACCTTTGACGGTAACGGCACTGCTACTGCCGCTCATCGTTGGGTCAGAGAGATGGAAGCGGTACTGGAGATTAGTGAGTGCCGAGAGGATCAAAAAGTTAAGTTTGCCACTCATTCCTTCGTTGACTCAGCGTTATGCTGGTGGGACAATATTGTCCAGGCTGAGGGGAAGCGATCGATAGCCAAGATGAAGTGGTCGGAGTTGAAGGAGTTAGTGCTGGAGGAGTATTGTCCCCATCGGGAATTAGATAAGATTGAAAAGGAGTTCTTGTATCTGAAGGCTGAGAACATGACTCATCAAGAGTATACCTCCAAGTTCAATGAACTTGCAAGACTTGTGCCAGACATGGTGACACCTGCGTCCAGGAAGATCAAAAGATACATACAGGGTTTGCCTGTGGACATCAGGAGGCACATGATTGCAGCCAGACCGGGTACGTTTAGGTCTGTGGTGGACTTAGCTGGAAGGTTGTACGATGAGAGAGACCCAGTGCCTGTACAGAAGAAGGTGGAGAAATGGAATGGAAACAAGAATGGAAACGGGAAGAGGTTCGGAGGTGATAACTTTCGGAATGGAGAGAAGAGGATGAGGGTTGAAGATCAGTCTGGGAGACAGGGAAATACTGGTGAAGGAGGTTCTTGTAGAAAATGTGGAAAAGGTCATTCAGGGGAGTGCAGAGTTGGGACGGGAAAATGTTTCAAATATGGAGGCGAGGGCCACTATGCTAGGGATTGCAAGGCGGGGAAGTGTTACGTGTGTGGCGAGATGGGTCATGCAGGAAGAGACTGTAAGAAAGGAAAACCAGAAGGTTCAGGAATGGTTAAAGCTGGAGAAAGGGAAGGGGTGACGGTTCAAAGGCGAAGGCGAGGGCATTCAACATAACTCGCGAGGAGGCCAGGGCAGACCCAGAAGTAGTTTCAGGTATGTTTCTGGTAGACCATGAATATGCTTCTGTGCTCTTCGATTCTGGTGCTAGTAGGAGTTTTGTGTCTGCTGACTTTTGTCGTTTGTTGCATGATAAAAGTAGAATGTTAGATGAGCCTTTCTATGTAGAAACAGCCATTGGTAAGTCCACTAAGGTAACTGAGGTGGTTGAGGATTGCCTGATTGAGTTAGAGGATTGTAAGTTCCCTGCTAGGTTGCATGTTATGGCCTTAGGAGGTTTCGATGTGGTGTTAGGCATGGATTGGTTAGCTACCTATGAAGCCAATATTGTATGTAGTAAGAAGATAATTCGTCTAACAGCGCCCGACGGTAGTTCTGTTACGGTTCGTGGAGATAAGATGTGCTGTGTACCGAAGGTCGTGTCGATGATCACAGCTGAAAAGTACTTGAGACGTGGGTGCAGCGCTTACTTGGCCTATGTAAAAGATGTGGATGCGCCAGAGCCACAATTATCAGACGTGCCAGTAGTGTGCGAGTTTCCTGACGTCTTTCCTGAAGACCTGACCGGTGTGCCGCCTGACCGCGAAATCGAATTCCAGATTGATTTGCTACCGGGAGCACAACCTGTCGCTAAATCACCATATCGATTAGCTCCTTCGGAGATGGTAGAACTGAGGGACCAGTTGCAAGATTTATTGGATAAAGGCTTCATCCGACCGAGTATCTCTCCATGGGGTGCTCCGGTTTTATTCGTCAAGAAGAAAGATGGTAGCATGCGGATGTGCATTGACTATCGCGAGCTTAATAAGCTGACCGTAAAGAATCGGTACCCGTTACCAAGGATCGACGACCTGTTCGATCAACTTCAGGGTGCCAGCTGGTTTTCAAGGATAGACCTGCGGTCTGGTTACCACCAACTGAAGGTGAAAGAACAAGACATTCCTAAGACAGCATTCCGTACGCGTTATGGACACTATGAATTTCTCGTCATGTCCTTTGGTTTAACCAACGCGCCAGCTGCTTTCATGGACCTCATGAATAGGGTATGTCGGCCGATGTTGGATAAATCGGTGATAGTGTTCATTGATGACATCTTGATTTATTCAAAAAGCGAAGAGGAACATGCCGATCATATCCGAGAAGTATTGGAGACACTCAGAAATGAGAAGTTATATGCTAAGTTCTCTAAATGCGCGTTTTGGCTTCGAGAAGTTCAATTTCTGGGTCATGTGGTTAATCCTGAAGGGATCAGGGTGGACCCTGCAAAGGTCGAAGCGGTGATGCAATGGGAACCTCCAAAGACGCCATCTGAGATTCGTAGTTTCTTAGGCTTGGCAGGCTACTATAGGAGGTTTATCCAGGATTTCTCCAAGATAGCTTCTCCTTTGACAAAATTGACCCGAAAGGATGTGAAGTATGAATGGGGTACTGATCAGGAGAAAGCCTTCCTAGAACTGAAGATGAGGTTAACTCAAGCCCCTGTCTTGACGTTACCTGAAGGGAACGAGGATCTGGTGGTCTACTCAGATGCCTCGTATGCAGGATTGGGTTGCGTGTTGATGCAACGAGGGAAGGTGATAGCCTATGCTTCTAGACAATTAAAGGTTCACGAGGCCAATTACCCTACCCATGATTTGGAGTTGGCTGCGGTGGTGTTTGCATTGAAGATTTGGAGGCACTACCTGTATGGGGTGAAGTGCACCATCTTCACTGATCATAAAAGTCTAAAGTATTTCTTTGAACAAAAGGAACTCAATATGAGGCAGAGGAGGTGGTTGGAACTGATCAAGGATTATGACTGCGAAATTCATTATCATCCAGGCAAAGCCAATGTGGTTGCTGACGCCCTTAGCCGAAAAGGACGACCCGAACCAATTCGGGTGAGGGCTTACCAGATAATCATGACGCCTGATGTTATGAAACAAGTGAGGGAGTTCCAGGATGAGGCATTAAGAGAGGATAGAGTCAACTCTGAAAGGATGAAAGGACAAGTTTCAGATTTGGGGGAAAATACCTTGGGAGTTAGAACCCGATCTGGGCGAATGTGGATCCCTCTCTATGGAGATTTGAGGGAGAAAATCATGGATGAGGCTCACAAAACTCGATATTCCATACACCCCGGTGCCACAAAAATGTATCAGGATCTGAAGAAAGATTACTGGTGGCCGGGAATGAAGCGAGACGTGGCTAAGTACGTGAGCAAGTGTCTGACTTGCCTGCAAGTGAAGGCAGAGCACCAAAAGCCATATGGGAAGATCCAGCCTTTGGATATCCCTGAATGGAAATGGGAACACATCACAATGGACTTCATCACGAAGCTACCTCGCACGGCGAGGGGAAGCGACGCAATCTGGGTGATTGTTGACCGTCTAACAAAGAGCGCCCATTTCCTACCAATTCGTGAGACGTATTCCTCTGAGAGGTTGGCAGAGCTATTTATCAAGGAGATCGTGGCTCGTCACGGTGTGCTAGTGTCTATCGTTTCGGATAGGGACACGCGGTTTACGTCCAAGTTCTGGAAGAGGTTTCATGACTCAATGGGGACTAGACTGCATATTAGTACGGCTTACCATCCCCAGACAGATGGTCAGTCGGAAAGGACGATCCAAACTTTAGAAGACATGCTACGAGCCTGTGTAATCGACTTTGGAGGAAGTTGGGATGAGCACTTACCGTTGGCAGAATTCTCATATAACAATAGTTACCATGCCAGCATTGGTATGCCACCTTACGAGATGTTGTACGGTAGGAAGTGCAGAACGCCCGTGTGTTGGGGTGACATCGGGCAGAAGGAATTGGGGAGTCTTGATGTGATTGAGGTCACAACCGAGAAGTTAGATAAGATTAAGGCGTTCATGAAAGCTGCAAAGGATCGTCAGAAGTCTTATGCTGATAAGAGGCGTAGACCGATAGAATTTGAAGTTGGTGACAATGTTATGCTCAAGGTATCGCCCTGGAAAGGGATCATCAGGTTTCGAAAAAGGGGAAAGTTAAGCCCAAGATTCATAGGGCCATTCCGTATTATCGCAAGGGTAGGAGAAGTGGCCTACAAATTAGAACTACCTGATGAGTTGAGTGGAATTCACCCTACGTTCCACGTATCTCATCTCAGGAAATGTCTGGCAGATAATGATGCATTTGTGCCATTAGAAGACATTGAAGTCGATGAACGGCTAAATTATGTAGAGCAGCCGGTGGCCATCCTTGATTGGAAAGAGAAGCACTTACGGAATAAAGTGGTTCCACTAGTACGGGTACAGTGGAGACACAGAAAAGGGTCAGAATCTACGTGGGAGACCGAGGAGGAGATGAGGAAATTTTATCCTCAGTTGTTTGATGACTGACAGGTTTCGAGGACGAAACCTAAATAAGTGGGGGAGACTTGTAACACCCCGAAAAGTCGAAACGAGTCATTAAGGATAATGGGCTTAAATAATGGGTATTTAATAAAAGAAGGAAATGGGTTATGGGCCAAATTGAGTTTATGGGCAAGAGCCTAAGTGATTAAAGGCCCATAATCAGCCCTTAAGCACCCAAAACCAGCTTCATCTTCCTCATTACAACCCTAGCCACCAAATTCGTAGAGAGAGAAAGTAGAGAGAGAAAGTGGAGAAAACTCAAGATTTGAAGCTTCTAAGGTGAAGAGATTGAAGATCTGGGTGTTGGAGCATCAAGATCTAAGAAAGAAGCAACAAATCCAGGTAAGAATCGACCTCTAAACCCTTCTGTAGATCAAACCCGGATTCTAGGGTTTTGGGTTTTGAAAAGTTGCAAAGAATCGCATAAAGGTCACATTTTTACGTATGAAAACATGTATAAAGCTTAGATTTAGCCTCATGGATGATAAACTAAGAGATTGGACGTAAAAAGTTATGATTTTGGGTTAAAAACGGTCTGGTCCGTAATTTTTATGCGATCTGCGAAACTGCGTGTTCATCCAGCGAATTTGCATATTCAATCAGCGAAACTGTGGATCTTCCTGCGAAACTATAGTTTCGCAGGTAGTTTCGCAGACATGGTTTTCCAACGAAAGTTGGGCGAAACTGGCAGTGAAACTGGCAGCGAAGATGCCAGCGAAACTGCCAGCGAAGGTGCTAGCGAAACTAGCAGCGAAACTGCTGGTGAAACTAGCAGCGAAACTGTTGGCGAATCTAGCTGCGAAATTGCTGATCTTGCAGCGAAATTAGCAGCGAATTTAGGCAGAAAGTAACCCCTTTAAGTGTTAGCTTTTCTGCAGGCTGTGTAGAGAGATCCTAGCCTTGTAAGCTTAGCCTAGAAGTTATTCGTGGTATCCAGGTGAGTTCTAGATCCCCTATTTATAAGTTTTTCCATGTTTTGGGGCTATTATGCATACTAAATTTACGTTTTTAAATGACCACGATTTTAAGGTGTTTTAACAGGAAGAACGATTTTTCCATAAGTAAACCTGCTATATAAATCCTTAATTATAAAAATTTTTCGCGCTGACCTGGCAGCCCGGCCCCAGCCAGGGGCGTTGCCCCTTGGACCCCACTAGGGGCTGCTGCCCCTAGAACCCCGCTGTCAGGGGCTGCCGCCCCCGAACCCCCGCTGTCCTGCGGCGGTTCGGTTATGTTTTATGATGATTTTACTTGGCATGATGTGTACTTAATAAGTTAAGTATTATATATATACTAAAGTGGAAGATGATATTAATGAAAAGCGAAACTTAATGAATGTTACCCCCGGGCCCGTATGATGATGAAAAGTCTTGCAAGCACTATGATAGACTTCACTTATGTGAGTCTGATGTATGATGATGGATCTGTATTCATGAGCGGGCTACGTGCCTTGCAGTGTGGATCAACTGTCGGGGGTTAGCTACCGTTTTATGTGTACCGACAGGGATTGGCATTTGTTGTCAATCAACATGGAGCTCTTGCTTTGTGCAATCTCGTTTATGATGAAAGTGAAAGATAATGAAAGAATGAAAGATAATGAACATGCTTATTATTATGCAAGTAATGTTATGTACTATGATGTATGCATGGTCATTATATGAAGGATAAAGTTTATATTTTCTTATATTATTTAAAACTAGAACTCACTCAGCGAAGCTGACTTTTATGCATAATAGTTGGCAGGTAAACGCTGATGCTGAGGATGGCACATGGAGCTACTTGGGGAGCTATGGATGGCATTTATTTATGAAATCTTTATTGTAATTTAAGAACAAGTAACATGTTTTGTTTGAACTTAAAGGACAAATGTATGAGTACAATATGGTTTCTAAGTTTTAAATGAATGTCTAATTATTTCCGCTGCAATGTTTTATTATTAAACTGATTTTATGCTATGATTAACCAACTGTGAGGATTCTCGGGAACGGGGCCTTACAAAAATGCACTTTTGACATCCATTTGAAAAACTTTAAGATTTTGATAAGCAGCATAAGCTAAAAACAATCGAATTGCTTCCAGTCTGGCTACAGGGGCAAAGGTTTCATCATAATCAATACCTTCTTCTTGTGCAAACCCCTGAACAAACCAGTCTGGCCTTGTTCTTAACAATAAGCCCATTTTCATCAGTTTTGTTCCTAAACACCCATTTAGTGCCTATTGCACACTTACCTGGAGGTAGAGGAACCAGTTCCCACACTTGCTGTTTCTTGAACTGAAGAAGCTCAAGCTGCATGGCATGAACCCATCCATTGTCCTTTAAAGCAATGTGATAATTCTTTGGCTCTTGCTGACTGATGAAGAGAGCATAGAAGCAGAAATTTGACAATTGACTTCTTGTTGATACTCCAGCAGTGATATCACCAATGATTTGAGACATTGGGTGATTCTTCAGATCTTGGTACACAATGAGATCAGTGCAAGTGTTTGTAGCAGGCTCAGCAACAACAGATAGTGATGGTGAAGCATTTCCTTGAAACCAATCAGTAGATGGTAATTCAAAGGAAGTTGAAGTTGTAGAAATCTCATCAGCATTTGTTGTGGATTGTGCTACTGGAGCTACAGGAACATCAGGTCTAGCTGAATCAGGCAGTTGATCACTAAACTTGAAGAGGTGAGTACTGCTATCATCATCATCATCAGCACCAGCAGTACCACCAGGTGGTGAACTGTTGACAGGAGCAACAGCAGGAGTTTGATAAGGAACATATTGCAGTATGTCCAAATCAAATATCTCCACAGGGCTTTGTGGAATTTGTCCTTTGGAGATTCATTAAACTTAACATGTAGAGTCTCTTCAACCATCTTTGTTCTACAGTTGAAGACTCTGTATGCTTTGCAAGTTGATGAATAACCAACAAAGTACCCTGCATCCACCTTAGGATCAAATTTTTGGAGTTGATCCCGTGTGTTGAGAATGAAACAAGGACAACCAAAAGCTCTGAAGAATGAAATTAGAGGGGCGAAACGATGAAGAACTTCATATGGAGTCTTCATCAACCTCTGATTTACTAGAGCTCTATTCTGTACATAGCAAGCTGTATTGACAGCTTCAGCCCAAAAAGTCATTGGCAGTCCAGAATCAGCCAACATGGACCTTGCAGCTTCAATAAGGGTCCTGTTCTTTCTCTCCACTACTCCATTTTGTTCAGGAGTTCTTGGAATGCTAAACTGCCTCTTGATTCCCTTTGAGAGGTAGAACTCATCAAGTGTATTGTTTCTAAATTCTGTTCCATTATCACTTCTAATACACTTGACTGAGAGGGAATACTGCTTCTCAACATACAACACAAAGTTGATAATCTTCTGAGCTGCCTCATCCTTTGAATGCAAGAAGAAAGTCCATACAAATCTAGAGTAATCATCCACAATTACCAGACAGTATTTCTTCTTAGCCATACTCATCACTCTCACAGGACCAAAGAGATCCATGAGAAGAAGCTGTAAGCAGGCATTGGACTTAGGTTCTTCTATGGAGGGAAATGAAGCTTTGTGCTATTTTCCTTTTAAACAAGCAGTGCAGTTATCTTCACATTTGAACTCCTTCATAGGCAATCCCCTTACTAAACCATGGTTTATCAGCTGATTTATGTTTTTGAGATTAACATGACCCAGCCTTCTATGCCATAGAGTAGATTCTTGAGGGGAAGCCTTGGAAAATAGGCAAGGATGGCCTTTGAGATCTATTTTCTTGGAAAGATATAAGGCATACACTCTTCCTGTCCTCTTGGCCTTTAGGAGAGTGTATTCATCCAACACCTTATCAATCAAACTTAGAACTTTGGATGACAGAATCCGACAGTTCTGACTGGTGAAAAGAGCAACATGGCCTTTGTCACACATTTGACTGACTCTCAAGAGGTTGTACTTGAGATTTTCCACATGGTTAACATCATCAAACTTTATTTCCCCATTGGAAACAAAGCCTTTGCCGATGATTTAACCCTTTGCATCATTGCCAAATGACACAAACCCCTTCCTTCCTTGAGAGTAGTCATTAAGAAGTGATCTGTTTCCTGTCATATGCATGGATCCTCCACTGTCTACATACCAGATGCCTCTATGGCATGTTGAAGAACCCTGCAAAACAAAACAAATTAGTTAGATTTTGAGACCCAAACCTTTTTGGTTTTGGGCCTGCTCACATCAACAGATGGTAGACTAACAGGTTTGTTGGAAACAACAGCCTGAGAGGAAGAAGATGGTGAAGAAGAGGAATCCTTTGGCTTGGACCTCCTTTTCTGTGGTTTCAACATAGGAACATCTAATTGGTTAACTCTTCCCAATAGATGTTGAACCATCATAACCAGCTGTGTCTGATTTTGTGATAAAGCTTTCAGCTCTTCAGACACATTGGCATTGGAGTTTGATAAGTTCCTATGTTGCACCTTCTTCTTTTGAGCAATCTCAGCTGTTACATGTTTAACCCTTTCTTTTTGGATTTCTTTTTGGACTTAAGGGTTACAGGATTTGATGTTGCTGGTACAAATGTGGCTTCAAACTCAGTTTTCATTTTAACCATTTTCTCTTTAATTTCCTCTTTATGTTTGAGTTTGGATCCTCTTTTGTACCAACAATCATCTGTAAGATGATTAAACAAACCACATACTTCACATGGTTTCTTCTTCATCTTATGTTGATCATCAACTAAAGAGAATGAAACTACTGAAGACTTGCTCTTCAGTACTTTGGAAGCATTATTTGCTTTCTTGACTTCCTCTTTAGTAGTCTTCAAACTCTTTCTACTGACAGTTTTCTTCTCTTCAGTGCTGACAGTAGTTGGAGTTTTAGCTTCAGGTGTTAAATCTTGCTCTCCAGTCCTTTCAGGACTTTCACAAATAACTCCTGAGTTGATCAACTCTTTGATCATGTGAGTGCCAGCAATGGAACCATCAACATCAGCTGATAGGTTCTGAGAGGGCTTAGTGCTGACTTCTACTTTTGATGATGCTCTATCAAAAAGTGAATCACATGATGAGGTGGATTGGTTATTGCTTTCTCCATCAGATTTCACTTCTGCTCTTGAAGCAAAATCTGTAGGAGGAGCAGTGTGATTATAACCAATGCCAAACTTCACATTGGAAGCTGATTGCTTACTAAGAAGCATTTCAAAACCTTTGCATGATTGTACCCATCGATCACACTCTACTTGGGTGACTGCAAGGGTTTCTTTGAGACTTCTCTGGTCTTCCAGAATAACCTCTAGCTTGGCCTTTTCATCATTTAATTGGCATTTAAGCTTATAAATCTCATCACTTTTACTATTAAGAGCAGACTCATACTCAGCTTTTCCTTTGGAAATGGTTTTCTCAAACTCAAGTTTTTGATTTATTAATACTACATTTGCTCTCTAATAGAGACAAAGGCAGCTATGCATGATTCAGAACATAACTTGGCTTTAGCCTCTGAAGATACCTGAGTTACCTGTGAAGATGATGCATTTGAGCAGGAACCCTCAGTAGACTCCAGAGCCATAAGTGCCAGATTCCTAAAAGGACTGTCACCACCATGTTGATCAGCACCTGTGAACAGTTGTTCATGACCAGACATGTCATCTGGCAAACTGCTCCAGTCAACAACTCCAGGGGTGAAGAAGTTGTGTTGTTGAGATTGACGAGGTTGATGAGATGGTTGAGGTTCTGGTAGTGCATGAGGTTGTGGTACCATAGGAACTTGAACTTGACTAGTTTGTGGCATGTAATAACAAGGGTAAGGATATGGCGTTTGACCCTGAGGAACAAAATATGCAGGAGATTGTGGTTGAGAATGATGACTAGAATTGACAGGATGTTGCCCTTTGTTTTGTTGACTATTGCCAGGGAAAGTCACAAAAGGTGCAGAGGAATTAGATCCAGATGATCTACATTCTCTAGCAAAGTGTCCAAGCCTGTGGCATTTGTGACACCTCAACTTACTCTTGTCAAAACCAACTTTGGTTTTGCCAGAGAGTCCTGGGAACTTTCTTCAAGTTCTTTTGTAGAACTTCTGAGATCTGATATTTATCAAGGCCATTTGGCTCAAAATATCCATCTCTTCTAAGTCATCATCAGCAATCCCCTTGAGATCATCCATGATGAAGCATAGATTGTCATTATTACACCCAGTAAACTGACTATCAACACTCACAAATGCAGAATCAGAAATGTTTGAAGAGAAATCAATATGCTCATCATACTGGCATTCAGATGAAGCATATTCTGACTCATGACTAACCAAGGCAGTGTTGCCTGGTACAAAATCTTCAGTGAGCTTACCAGATGAAGACAGTTTTCGTTTATGTTCTATCTCTCTCTCAAATGTGAGCAATTTCCCATGCAGTTGGGTAAGAGATAGTTTGTCCAAATTTGCACTGGAGCGTAGGACAATAGTATATGTGTTCCATCTCTCAGGCAGTGATCTGAGAAATCTGTTATTCATCTGGATATTGGTGTACTCATGTTTGACCATTTTTAATTCAGAGATCAAACAAGAGAACCGCTCAAACTGTTGAGTCAGTGTCTCACCCTTCCTATGAGAGAATGTCTCATATTGTTGGGCAAGGATCTCTCTATTATTTGCCAAGACCTCATCTGTTCCTCCAAATTGTTCTTTCAAGGCATTCCAGAGGTCATGGGCAGATTCATAATGCATTAGCCCATAATAGATTTCATTGGGTAGTGCCATGGCTAGAATTCCATGGGCTTTTGCATCAATCTCAAACAATTTCTTATCCTCATCTGAGTATTGATCCCTCCTATTCGGAACCAGTTGATTGGTTTCTGGGTTATTCACCATAGGCTTGTGTGGACCATGTACCACTGATGTCCAACAACCTGAGCTGTTAACAGACAGGTGATGGAGCATACGTTGTTGCCATATGTTATACTCATTCCTAACCAGCATTGGAGGCTTGGTTGAGGAACCAGTATTGTGAGGATCATTGGAAGGAGTAGTCATTTTAGGTCCAAAAACAATTTAATTCAAGCTTTTAAAAGATTTTACACAGACCACAACAGACTCAATGAAAACCAAGAATAAATCTCAGGATGCATGACCAAAAACACAGAAAATTCAATCTCTATAACCGTTTCTTGCAAAAATGCTAATTCAATCAAACTTGGATCTTGAATAGCAGTTTCAATGATCAATTATTAGATCGATCAATGATTAACCTGCTCTGATACCATTTGTCAGGATCAGTGATCACAAGTTTGATAGTTTTGAGTGTAACGCAGCGAAATAAGATCAAGAATTAGACAGATTGTAGCAAGAATTTGATATTCGTATGCATTAAAAACAAATACGAGAGAATATATTTCTGTGACAAGGAATGTTTCAATTATAACAAATATTTCTGCTCAATCATTCACCTATTACAATAAGGTTGACACTCCTTATATAGAGTGCAATCACTGCTGTTATCACGGGATAGTGACAACTGGCAGATCTATTACAAAAATAACTAACACTTAACAAACTACTGAAATGTTCACAACTACTGAGAACATATCAGAGTGCTAAGTACAAAATATAAAACTACTGAAACTAAACTACTGAAACTACAACGACTGAAGAACAAGCTCTTCAGTCGTTTTACAAAACTACTAAAAACATAAAACTACTGAAAGTAAACCGTCACAACTACTGAAGAAGTCCTCTTCAGCTGTTATGACAACGTCTGATACTTGGTCTTCAGCACTTGTGTCTTCAGACTTTGTCTTCAGCACTTGTGTCTTCAGACTTTGTCTTCAGCACTTGTCTTCAGACTTTGTCTTCAGTTGTTATCTTCAGCTGTTATGGACTTCAGCGGTTGTTGTGACGTCTGTGGGACTTAAAGGTTTTTCTGATCCGGCTCATTGGTTCTTTTGGTCCAACACATATACACTGGGGAGACATAGTTAGCTTCACAAGCAAGTACAGTTCAACTGTCTTTAAACAAAACTGAATCCACTGTACTCTCAAATGAAACTAAACCAGTCTCTCCGGTGACTGACCATCAGCAACAACAACAACCACATCAAGAACTGGCAGATCAAGCCATTGAGCCCAGTTCAAGCTCAGCAAGTGTAGACCCGGAAGAAGTAAATGATGATGAGATTGATGCTCAACATCAGGAAGAAGAAGAAGAAGCAAACTATGTTGATGTGATTGCCTACAATGAAGATGATCTAAGTGATAATGATATCCCTGTCAGCAAGAGTTATCTGGTTGTTGAGTACAACAAGCTAGTGCTGAAATCAAACAAAAAAAGCAAATAATACAGGAGCTGAAGGGAGTGATCAGAGAAAAGGATGAAGAGCTGATGAAGCAAGAAGCTAGAATAAAAAGGCTGAGAGAAGATGCTCAATGCAACAATGAAGTCATAGATGCTCTACTTGAAAAGGAGTCTGAGCTTAAAGAGTCAGCAGAAACTAAAAAGGAAGAAAAAGAAAGCATGATGATCGAGCTTGAACAAGCAAATAACTCTATGTCTGCTCAATCAAATGTGATAAAAAGAAAAGAAGAAGACATTGAGCAGCTCAAACAAAACAGTTCAAACAAAACAATCTGTTGAGGCATCAAAAGAGCTAATTTTGTACTCAAGGAAGAGAAAGTATCTTGGTGCTACAGAGAAGAAGATGACAACTGATGAAAGTTCTTCCAAGAAACAAAAGCTCACATCTCCTGAACACACACCTTCAGTAGATTTATCTACTGTGAAGTCTATCTCTCACCAGGATGATGACAGTGATGAAGAGTGGAAAGAGCTGATCAATGAAGACTCTCCAACAGATCAGGAAGTCTCAAAGGCTGATGGTCTTCTGACTACAAGAGACATATTAGAAGAGAGGCCTGAATCAACTATGTTCATGACACTCATAAACAATGGTTTCCCTTATGACATGGTTGAGAGGATAAACATGACTGAGATGAAGAATCTGTTGAAAGAATTTGAGCTTGCATGCTTTATGATTCCAAATTGTGACTATGAAGCTTTCAGCACCTTTCAATCCATCCAGAAGAGAAAGAAGGAGTTAGGACATTGTGACATAGGTAAGCTGAGCAAATACAACATGACTTGCTGGTTACAAGGCCATAACTACAAACCACATGAGCTTAAGGGAAGGTCAGTAGGAGAACTTAGAAGGATGATGGAGCATGTGATGAAAGTTGAGCTGGATACTGGTGTAAAATTCAGAACTGAAGCTCCACATCCATCCTATGAGCAACAAAGCAAACTTCCTGCTGAACCTATAACAGTTGAATCTAAAGATCAACACAAGGGAAGGACAAATTGATCAGAGAGCCAAGAGAAGTAATACCAGGCAAAGTATGGCCACTTGGCACTACAGTGAGGGAGATAACTGAACAGAAGTCCACTCTGATACAACTAATAGACCACCTCAGAACTCCCAGTTCTGTGGAAGAGAACAGGATCATGGCCTGGAAATATGATCCAGACTGGGATTGTGCTATTATTAAAAGAACATCTGGAAGAGTTGAATACTTCCATGATGTATTTTCAGTGGTGAGTCTACTAGAGAATGACATCAAAGATCTTCAAAGCCTGGTCATCTGCAATTATCCAATTCACCCTAGAGGAAGAGACTTCTCAACTCTAGTGGGAAAGCTCAAGACTAATATAAAGATGATGTCCTCAGAGAAGCTAAAAGAGAAGATGCAGAGCATTAGAAGAGAATCAAAGGGCTTAAAAGATACAAGTCCAATGCCTCAAATCTGTAGATGATGAATTCTTGAAGAGGGTTGGCTACAAAAGTAGAACTACAGCAGCAATCAAATGCATTGAAGGGACTCAATTCACATACCCTATAACTGAATGGGGATATGTTGAGAAAACAAAGAAGTTGGTCATGCTAAGAAATGCTAAAAACAAACCAGCAAGCTGTAGTTGAGGCATTGGACCAAACTACACTGAGAAAGCCCCCCCAGAATGAAAAGCCAAAGCAGCAAGCTGTAGTTGTTGTTGAAGAAGGAGGCTTTGACTGGAGCTTTCAGGTAGAAGATGCATCTCCAAACCAAGCACTCATGGCAGACCACGATGAAGCCAAATTATTAGAAGATCTTTGTACTCCTGAATGCATTGCTAAAGTCAATAGATACAGGTCTTATAACTTAGAAATGAGATCTGATCTTGAGTCCTTAAATATCTTAAAAGCTGATTTTAAAAGAGCTAAAAATGATTATAAACTAAAGATAGAGGACTTAGAGAAAACCATTTCAATTCTTAAACATGAGCATACAAACTACAGGACTCAGATCAAAGATCTCATTACTAAGCTAACTGAATGCCAGGCTGAGCTTGTGATCAGCAAAGCCAAGGCAAAAAAATGTATTCTTGAAGAAGAGACCTTCAAGAACATAATATCCTCATCTTTGCATGCAAAAGTTTGTTATCAAAATAAGAAGGGACTGGGATCTTTTGAGATTGCTCCTCCACACACAATCTTGTCTGTAAGATCTACTAGGTGTGGAACTTGTGAAGATGAGCTTTTCCTCATAGATCCTGTGACTGAAGAGGATGAAGAGGAGATGGTGCAGAATGGCTCTAAGAAGAGTAAAGAGGAGCATTCTAAGAAGGGTCAACATCCCTCTGAGGAGGGCAAAAGAAAGTCCAAAAAGGCTCAAGAGATCAAGTCCACCTTCAATTCTGCATAGAAACAAGTCTTCATCTCTGCAGGATTTGAAGTGGTGAAGGATGAAAACATCAACTTGAACTCCTTCAACAAGAGTTCTGGTTCATGTCCAAATCATCCCATCATCAAGAAGAAGGTTGATCAGTTGTGCACCACTGCGGTACAACTTAAACCATCCAGCTCCCAAGGTAGTTCTATCCCTACAAGAATTGCCACAACATGTGCAAAGATGAAGATGGAGAATGAAAGTGATCAAGTTCAGCCTTGTTCACAAAGGAAAACTCCTAGAAGGAAGAAAATGGACTGTGTTATGTGTGGAAGTACCTCTCATCTTGCTAAAGATTGTGTTTACAATCCAAGGAGTACTTTCCACATGACCAAGAAAGAAACTTCTAAGAGTTTGGAAAAGAAGAACCAAGATTCGAAAGGAAAATATGTTTCCTTTGGAAGCTTCAAAATGAAGAAGAAGACAAGTGGAAACTTTCCTTCGGAAGAAAATTTGGTCTCGGAAGAAAGGAATACTTCCAAAGCACTGAAGCCTGCTGTAGGGAAAGCAGGATCTTCCGAAGCTCCAGTCATCTAAACTTCTGAAGTCATCAAAACTTCCAAAGTATTGAAGGTCAAGTCTAAGCTTCCAAAGGTGGTGTGGAAGTCAAAGAAAGACCAAGTGGCTGAAAGTTCTTCATCAACATCAGCAAATGATCCTTCTAGCATGACTATAGGATCAATTACTATTGCATTGTCTTCAACTTCTTTTGATGAGCCCAAGACAAATAAGGCTTGGGTTTCCAAATGTAACTAACCGTCTCTTTTGTGCAGGAACAGCTCAAGACAAACAGAAATGTATGAATCAGTGACAGTGGTTGTTCCAGGCATATGACAGGCAATAGGTTACTACTCCAAAAGTTTGAAAGAATTGATGGAGGACCAGTTGCTTTTGGAGGAGATGCAGGAGGTTACATTACAGGAAGGGGCAAGGTCATAAATGGTAAGCTCAGCATTAAGAAGGTAAACTTTATCAAGGAGCTTGGGTACAATCTTCTGAGTGTATCATAATTTTGTGATCAGAGTCATAACACACTCTTCACTGAGCATGAGTGTATTGTTCTCAGGCCCGGGTTGGTCATTCCTCATGAGCACATCTTGCTCAGAGCTCCCAGGAAAGGGAACATGTACAAGATGGATTTACAAGAAACATCTCCCTCAGGAGAAGTTTCATGCTTTCTTTCTAAAGCAAATAATGATGAGTCTTTCCTCTGGTATAAAAGAATATGCCATGTAAACTTTAAATACATGAATAAACTAATTAAGAATGATTTGGTAACTGGAATACCAAAGAAAGAGTTTACAAGTGATGACCACTGTGTTGCATGCCTGAAAGGGAAGCAACACAAGGTATCTCACAAGCAAAAGGAAAGAAATTCCATATTAATTCCCTACACTTATTATATATGGATCTCTTTGGCCCCACCAGTGTAATAAGTCTAGGAAGGACCTCTTATTGTTTGGTGATCACAGATGACTTTACAAGATTCACATGGGTCTTTTTTAGAACTAAGGATGAGAACCCTGAGATTCTGAAGAATTTCATCTTAAAGATTGAGAATCAATGTGATCACAAGGTCAAAACCATAAGATGTGATCAACGAACCGAATTCAAGAATTAAATCTTTGATACATTATTTGATGAAAAAGGTATTACAAGACAATATAATGCTCCCAGGACTCCTCAGCAAATGGTGTTGCTGAAAGGAGAAACATGACACTAATTGAAGCTGCAAGAACTCTGTTGTCTGACTCTAAACTGCCCATCACCTTCTGGGTAGAGGCAGTGAACACTTCTTGCTATGTGCAAAACAGTGTTTTACTGGTTAAGACACATGGTAAGACTCCTTATGAACTTTGGCACAGGTTTTCTCAGGTCATTTGGATGTCCTTGCACAATCTTGAATACCAAAGATCAAATTGCCAAGTTTGCTGAGAAATCAGATGATGGAAACTTCGTTGGATACTCTGCTCAAGCTAAAGCTTATAGAGTATACAATCTCATAACTAAAGTAGTTGAGGAGTCAGCCAATGTGACTTTCAATGAGCATACTCCCAGTGTGAAAGGTTCTGGTCCGGATTGGCTATTTGATCTTGATTTAGTTACCAACTGTTTTAACAAATCTTGTGAGAATGTTTCAGGGTCCATAGATATACTACCTACAGGTGATCATGACCCAAGATTTGAGCTAAGAAGACCTTCAAGTTACACATCTTCAGCTCCAGTGGTAACAAATCCTGCAAATGAAGCTTCTACCAGCACATCAATGACAAATCCTGCTGATACTTCTGGGGTACCTTCAAATTCCAGCTTAGAGGCACAAAACTCAGAGGAAGGAGCTTCAAATGTTTGAGAAAATGGTGGTGGTGAAAGTGATTAGGAATTTCTTGATGCTGATAACCACTACATTGAAGACAACATCAATGATGTCACACACTCATTGGATCAAGTCAATCTTGATAAGTGTGCTGATGTGGACGGTGAATCTTCCTTGCCAGATCAGAATTTCTCAAATTGTGATCTGTCTAAGCAACTTGCTGTGATCCCTCAGCTAAGGATCCACAAGTCTCATCCTACCACAAATATCATTGGAGATATTGATTCAAGGGTGAGAACAAGAGGACAAACCCATGATGCAAATGTTTGTCTTCACTCTTGTTTCTTGTCCCAGATAGAGCCAAAGAAAATTGATGAGGCTCTAAAGAATGGAAGTTGGGTTGAAACTATACAAAAGGAGCTGCTTCAATTCAAAAGGCAAAAGGTTTGGAACCTATGTCCTCTTCCTCAAGGGAAGACTACCATAGGAACCAAATGGGTTTTCAGGAATAAGAAGGATGATAGAGGACTTGTCATGAAGAACAAGGCAAGACTAGTTGTTCAAGGGTATACCCAAGAAGAAGGAATTGACTACACAGATGTTTTTGCTCCTGTAGCACGACTTGAAGTTGTTAGGATATTCCTAGCTTTTGCTGCATCCAAGAACTTCAAGGTCTACCAACTTGATGTCAAGTGTGCTTTTATTTATGGGGTGATTGATAAAGAGGTGTATGTCAGACAACCACCTGGGTTTGCAGATCCTGATCATCCTGATTATGTTTGCAGGCTTGATAAAGCTCTTTATGGGCTGCACCAAGCACCAAGGAAGTGGTATGAGACTCTATCTCAGTATCTTTGTCAGCATGGCTACAAAAGAGGTACTATAGATGGAACTCTCTTCATCAAAGGAACAGGAAATGACATAATGCTAGTTCAAGTATATGTAGATGACATAATCTTTGGGTCAACTAATCCAAAGCTCTGTAAAGATTTTGAGAAGCTGATGAAGGACAGGTTTGAAATGATTGCCATGGGGCAAGTCAATTTCTTTCTAGGAATTCAAGTGAAGCAAGTTGACAATGGCATCTTCATAAGTCAGTCAAAGTATGTACAAGACATACTTAAAAGGTTCAATATGACTGATTGTAAGATTTCTAAGACACCCATAGCTAGAAATCACTCCCTTGGACCTGATCTTGAGGGGGAGTGTGTTGATAAACATCTCTATAGGGCAACGATTGGCTCTCTTATGTACCTCACAGCTAGCAGGCCAGATATAATGTTTGCTACATGCATTTGTGCAAGATATCAAGCCAACCCCAAGATGTCACACCTGGTCACTGTCAAAAGAATTTTAAGATATCACAAAGGTGCTCCATCTCTTGGCCTTTGGTATCCAAAGAATTCAAACTTTAACCTGTATGCTTATACAGATAGTGACTATGGAGGTTGCAACATGACTGCAAAGTCTACATCAGGGGGATGTCAATTTCTTGGTGGAAGAGTAGTCTCTTGGCAATGTAAGAAACAATCATGTGTGTCTGCATCAACTGCTGAGGCTGAATACATTGCTGCTGCAAGCTGTTGTGCTTAGGTGCTTTGGATTCAAAATCAGATGCTGGACTATGGATTCAACTTCAAAGAGACTCCCATCCACATAGACAACAATAGTGTTATCTCAATTACAGAAAATCCTGTGCAACACTCAAGGACAAAGCATATCAATATCAGGTATCATTTGATTAGAGATAACTTTGAAAAGAGATTAATCAAACCTGTCAAAGTTAACACAAATGAACAATATGTTGATCTGTTCAATAAAGCTTTTGATAAACAGAGATTTAAATATCTTGTATCAGCTATTGGGATGATTAACTTTAAATAGCTTTTCTTAAAAATTAGTCATATTATTTTTAAAATCTGTGTGTCCTAAGTTGTCTATTTTATCACCTTCATAAGCCCTTGTTTTCTTTGAAAGAAAATCTTTTCAAAAGACTTTTCTTAGATTTTTGAAAAATTTTGATCTCTTTTCTTTTCGGAATATTTAAAATTACCTTCGGAAGAAATTTATATCTTAGTAAGCAAATAACTACTTAAGTAATTTTACCTTCAGAAGAAATTTCTGAAATATCTTCCGAAGCTTAAAAATCAACTTAAGTACTTTTATGTTTTAAAAGAACAAGTTTCCTCCGAAAGCAATTTACCTTCGGAAGTTTTCATTCTCTTTAGAATAAAAACTCTGAGTGTTAATTCTCTTCCGAAGCAAAATTCTCAAAAATCTTTGAAATATCTTCCGAAGCCAATTTGCCTTCGGAAGCTTTTAACCTTAGAACTTCCGAAGCAAATAACCTTCGGAAGATTTCTCGGCTCTATCCAACTACTTCACCTCCCTAACCATTGATCCTACTCTCTATGAGGATCATCTGCTTGAATTCTGGAAGATCTGCAAACAGGTCATTATGGATGGGGAGAAGGCACTGTCTGCCACAGTGCAGGGGAGGACAATCTTCATCACTCCGGCCACCATCAACACTCACTTGTAGCTGGATGATGAAGAAGGTGGGTTGTCCTTCCCAAAGGAAGCTAAAATCATTCTTTTGAGCAAATGGGCTATGAGGGAGATTTCTCTGTAAAGACCTTCAAGAAAGGGAAGGTCTCATCCTAGTGGAAATACCTGCTTCATGTGGTTATCCACAGCTTGTCAAACAAGCATGGAGGGTTGGACCAAATTCTTAAGGATCTGTCCTTCATAGTGCATGGAATGATTCAAGGGGTCAAGTTCAGGTACTCTCAGTTTGTTTATACTAATTTGCTTGCTAACTTGGACTCCTTAGAGTATTATATGTTTCCTAGATATGTTCAACACATTCTCAACTGTGAACTGGGCTTATAGTTTAGGGAAACAGATAATATTCTTAAATTGGGACAGATGAAGCCCGACATCTTTAAAATTATGAAGAAGCCAACTGTAAGCTTCTCAGGGGTAGAAACAGCCCTTGTCCTAAAAATGTTAGAGCTCATTGCTCAAGGTGACAACCTAGCAACACAAGCTAGTTTTGAACCCACACCTTCTACCTCCCAACCACCAAAAAGACCACAAATCACCCTCATCTACCAAAGAAAATCCAAACGAACCCTTTCTCAATCTATTGAGCTTGTGTAGGCCCCCATACACTCACCCATACAGGAGGAAGTGGACACTAGAGCTCCCACTTCCCCTGAGAAGCAAACCACTCCCATCTCTTCAAGAATCAGTGGTGAGGTTCCTCATGTTCACCCTGATGAGCTCACAAGCCCAACTGCCTTAAGCCTTCACTTTGAGTCTCAACACTCAAGTGAACTACCTTCAGGGGACAGTTACCATCCCCAGCCTTTAGACCTAAATCAACCCATTCCCCTACTCAAAGAGAGATGAGTACTCTTGAGTCTCCTTTGTCTAGCCCACATCAGTCACCTATCACTGAGGTGGATGTCCCTAGCCCTATTCAGGAGGTCCATATGGAAGAGGCTCTCACTTCTGCAAGTGATTACATCATTAAGGCCTCAACCATGGCAACTCAGCCCATTAACACTTCAACTGAGGCTGTCAATGTGCAGAGGAAGTCCAGCAACCAAGAACCTGAAGCTGGTGTTGAGAGAGAGGACTTTGGTCGAATCATCTCATCCCCTAATGATTCTTTTGATGAAGATGAGGGGAATTTGATACAAAAGGTGCAAAAACTGTAAAAAAACATGCTCCTATTTAGTCTCTAAGGTTAGTCACCTTGAATCTCAGGTGATTACCCTGCACAACCGGGTCAATGATCAGCAACTTGAGATATCTTATCTCAGGGAAAAACTAGCTGGGAGACCTTTAAGGAGAGCGCAACCAGAAACACAAGAACTTGTGAATGTGATTGACCTAAATCCTAGCTCACCTATGCAAAAGGGTGATGCTACCAAAAAGAAGGAGAAAGTCATTACAGTCATAGAACCTGGGAGTTCTTTAGGGAGTATGGACATTGAGGACTCACCATCCTCACTAGCAATTGTGCATACTCAGCAACTTCCTCAAGTTCACATTGATGTGAACACTATAGACTCTATCATTAGGAGTCTCTTTGAGGAAGGTATTCCAAGGGCTATATCATTCCCACCCCAGGGAACTTCAAACTACATTATTGGGTGGAGGTATGATGCTGATAAAAGAGCCCTCATTCTTCAAAGAGTTCAAGGGCAACAAGAAGTGTTTAATTTTCAAACCTTGAACTACTATGAAGGTCTTGACCTGATCAACATGCCACTTGTCAACCCAAGTCAATCTAGACAAGCTAACAGGTTAGCACTCAGGATTCAAGATAGAATTACTAAAGATTTCAGTATTAGAAGGAGACAAAGGCAATCAAGTAATGTCATTGGTCAACTGGATGTTGAGGCAGACCCTGAGATTAGCTTCATAGGGAAAACCTTGGCTGAAGGCCCTGTGATAGAGCCTAAGAGCCCTGTCACACCAACCACTACTTCAGAAATTCATTCCCTCACTGAAACACCTACTGGTGAAGGTGTCTCACAACCTCTCTCTGGCCAGAGCTTGGATGCTACACCAAGCAATGAAGGACAAAGCTCTCTCCATCCTGTGTCACAAAGGTCTGTGGGTGACAAAGGGAAAAGGATTCTAACTCCTGAGGAGATTGAGGAGGAGGAAAAAGAGAGGAAGAGGAAGCTAAGGGGAGAAAGTTCCTCTGGTTCTTCAGACTTTATGCAAGCTGCAATCAGGGCTAGCCCTAGACCAAACACTCAAACTGATGAGTTGAGGGCAGTCAAGATTACTTACCTACAGACCGGGAACTATGACATAGATGAGATTATATCTCTCCCCTTAGAGGAACTAAATGAACTGGCTGACATGGAAGTGTCAAGAGAAATGAAGGAAGCAGAGGATGCAAGGCTACTTCTCCAATTCAAAGAGGAGAAAAGACAAAAAAGGTTATACAAGCATGTTCCTACTCTCTCCCTAGTTCAAGAAAGCCCTGTGCAAGAGGCTGTGGCAGCTACACAAGAACCTCAGGTAGACAAGGAAATAGACAGGCAAAACATGATCAACTACCTGAGTGCCACAGGTCTCTACCAGGCATATGCACTTCTTCCCTTGTCCTTTGATTACATTGAGTTTGAGTAACTCAAACAGCTTGAACTTCAAGTGCTCAAAGAACAAAAGGAAACAAAGTGAAAGATGAGGGAAGAGGCTACAAAGTCAAGAGCCATCATCCAAAAGAGTACGAAGAAGTGTGCTGACAAACAAAGGATAATGAGCTTCTTGAAGCTGTATGGATTCTCTGGAAGGAGACTTGGCCCTATGTCTCTATCCACAACGGATGAGCATATCAGGGTAATCAAGCAAAAGATCAAGAGTGGAGAGCTAATAGACTTACACTCCCCTCCAAGTCAAGCTCCACCTGAAGTGGGGGTTAAGGTTGAACAATTTGAGATAACACAACCCGGACCTCCTGCTGAGCCTCAGCAAGCTTCATCTTCTGATCCACAGCAGGGTCAAACTCCCTCTTCTTCTGAACCTGTGAGGGAAGAACACCCAACTAAGCAAGACAAGACTGATCAACAAGGTGTTGCAGATCAGTCTTCTCAGTTAAAGTCTTCAAAGAGGAAGAAGAGGATTGCTTCCAAACCAAAGTCAAAGAAGAAGAAGAAGCCTGAATCATCCACCTCTACACCTCAGGCTGAGTCAGATCAACCTGAGGAAGTGCATGAAGAGGCAGCCCAATCAACTCCAATTCAAGTGGCTCCTCTTGCAGCTGAAAGACCCATCTTATCCTAGACCTTCACAACTAATCCAGAGAGATGGCATGTGATCAGAGATCAAGGTGTTGAAAATGTCTACACATGGCAAGAATTATTCAACCTACCTCTGCATGATCTCTTTGAGATGATAAGATATTATCATTATCAACAAGGTCATGAGTGATCCTGACCATCTAATGAACAAGGGCATGGTCATCATCATTATGAGGACTGTCAACAGCTGAAGATGTTTAAATGTTTTGGTAGCATCAGCCTAGGGGGAATTTTGTAAGGATTCCTAAGTGAAGTCTTCCAAAGCTTCAAAGACAAAGTCTTCCGAAGCCAAAGAGTGAAGACAGATTTCTTCCGAAGACTTTTAGAGACATGTCTTTATCTGATTACTTTACCATAAAGCTGGACCACTTTTCAGCTACAACTCTGTAAAGTCACCAACTTACATGAGTTGGTGAAAAGGTCCATGCTTTTGGTAACTGTACATTGAGGTCTTGAGTCTGTTCTTTCTACTTTATGTACTATTATCCTTTTTGTAATATATTAGGATGTGAGCTACGGCATGTCATAGTCACTAGTCAAAAGGCAATCTGCCTTTTGACTCTACATTTGATTTTGTAGTTGTCTAGTCTTATGTATCAAGCTGGCCTTCAAAGTATGGCCGGCTGTAGGATGCAGTATATGTATCTCAAGTACTTGTAACTTTCCTTTATGCTTCGTAACATTTGTAATAGAACTTGAGAAGCAATATACAATATTCTTGAAAACCAATTACTTGTGTTGTTTGCCATCTTGTTTTGTCTCATTCTTACTTGTGTTCATAGCATCTTTCACTAAAGTTAACCAGTTCCCTATTTGATCTGTTAAGTGTTCTAAGTAACTCTCCTCTTTGTGTTGTTGTGTTGTAAGTGCATACCCTTCAACGCTCCTGCAGTAATAGCTCAGTTTATGTCAAGTATAGTAAGTCCCTAATTACAGTGGTCAGTTGTGATTAGCCACTTACTTTACTCTTCATACCCCAAGCATTTCCTATCCTCATTACATCATCCAAATCTACTAAGAGCACATAAATCAAATAGCACATGCACATAATACCAGTTAACATTAACGAAAATACCTGATGGCACGTAGCTACTTG